>CM021100.1:191305999-191550937 GCA_007115665.2 Sequoiadendron giganteum | reverse complement strand
CCTAGACCCTCTCTCTCTCCCTCTCTCCATCTTGCTCTCTTCCTCTCCCACTCTCCCTTTCTCCCTCTCCCTCTCACTCTCCCACTCTCCCTCTCACTCTCTCTCACTCTCCCTCTCCCTCTCCCTCTCCCTTTTTGTCCCTATCTTTCCCTCTCTTTCTGTCTTTGTCTCTCTCCCTCTCTCCCTCCCACTCTCCATCTCTCCCTCTCCCTCTCCCCCTCTCCCTCTCTCAATCTACCACTCTCCCACTCTTTACTATTAACCCTTAGGTCTATGTGGGATCCAATTTGTGAAACTCTGATGTGTAGAGCTAGAATCTTACCATTGCAAAAAAATTTAAAATGTTTTCTATATCAAATATCTGAGTGTATCAAATATCGGATTTGTGGGTCATTTTTGTGCATTCGAATGGACCCTACATTCTATTTGCAGCACTGTGCAGGTGACAAACACGTGGTTTCCGATAGGAAGAGACAAAGATCAACTTTTTGGAGCATCTTGTACTCAAATTTGTCATAAGGAATGATTTTTTAGCATATTTTAAGAAGGTATAATGGGGAGGAGCAGTCATTGGAAGAAAAAATGTAAGAGAAAGCTTACAAAAGAACAAATTGAAGAATATAGACAAAGAGATAGAGAAGGTCATAGGAAGAAAAGACAAGGTATGTTAAATATTGGTGAACTTGAGCCCTATGGTCTTTCAAGTGAAGAGGAAATTGAATATCTTCAAGGTGAAATGCAGAACATGATATTGAAATTGGGAATGAAAATGTTCAAATTGATATTGAAAATGTTCAAGGTGAAAATGTTGGAATTGAAGATGTTGAACATGATATTCAAATTGGGAATGAAAATATTGAAATTGATAATGAAAATGTTCAAGGTGAAAATGTTGGAATTGAAGATGTTGAACATGATATTTAAATTGGGAACGAAATTATTCAAATTGATATTGAAAATGTTCAAGGTGAAAATGTTGGAAATGAAGATGTTGAACATAATATTGAAGCAAGTGTAAATTATGTTTTGCCAAATTACATGAGAAATGAAGAACCTTGTGTGGAAGAAAGACATATTCCAAATTCAAGACCTTCAAGGATCCCTAAATGGTTAGTTGAAATTGATGATAACATTATAAACAATTTTGAAGGCAAGAGGTCAACATGAACTGTTCGGTTGTGGGCTAGAAGAATTTTCAACCAATATTTTAGTGATAAGACATTGACCGAGCAATGCCAGATTTTTGTACAATTGCTAAAGATGCAAAAGATGAGACCTTTTCTAGCCAAATTGAAGATTCATGTGAACAAGAAGACTGAAAAAGATTCTATTATTGTCAAAAATATTTTTAATGCTCTCGAGTCTATTGGATAAAATAACAAGGAAAAAGATAAGAGAGTTGTTGGGAGAGTCATTACAACTGCCCTAGTAGGCCATCAATTGAAAAAGGCTCTCTTTATGAGACAAACGTGTAATTATTTTGACATAAATCATAAAACTTTGGATAAAGCACTTGCAAGAAGAGAAAGAATAGATGATCCTCTTCAAAATGATACATGGGCTTTTGTCGGGAGGCCTCCACATGTTGATAAGAAGCTAACCGATAATGTAAAGAAGGTAATTCAATTTTTTTGGCATGATAACTCTAGAGTATCACCCAATGCAAAGGATGTTTTAAAGTTAATAATTGGCAATCGAGACCGTACACCTCATCCTAACATTTTTTGGAATCAAGCCAAACATTGTTGTTCAACAAATTTATTGAAACACATCCAAATATGGAAATCCCACAAAGGACTTTTGAAGGTTTGAAGCCATTTTATTGTGTGCCTCTTAAGATTTGTAATACTTGTTGCAAATACCATGTGGAGTTTTCAATGTACCATGAACTATTATGCTATATCTGTTCTACTTTGCATACTAATGAAATGTTGCAGGAGTGTGGTGCAATGCTTCTTCCGAAATCATCAAGGGACTTGCTAGATCTATTTTTATGTTCTAGAGATGATGGTTCCTTTTTCTATAGAAATGATTGTTTAAATGTGAAGTGCTCACAATGTGGCGGCTTTCCAAATTTTGTTCAATGTTTTCATGAGGGTTCTGAACATGAATTTGGAAAGAATCTTGTTGAGAAAAAGAGATATGAGATAGTCAAACATACTTTGCAGAGTGGAGGTGAAGGTTCTAGATGCGAGTTGGTTACAAAAGAATGCAGTGTTGCTGATTTTATTTGAGATTTTAAGGACAACATTTTCTACAAGTATGCAAGGCATAGTCATAGGTCTCAGTGGTTGGATCAATAATTCAGGATATGTAAGGACTCTTTTCTGATTGGTAGTATTATATCAGTGGTTGATTTTGCAAAAAACTACACATTGCAACCACAAAACGAGGTACAATCTCAGTATTACAATTCCATTTAGATTGCTATTTTTGTCCACATAACATTTAGACATGCACCTGATAGTACAGAGGAGGATCAAAAGATAATCAGAGAGTATCATTTTTATATGAGTGATGATAGATCTCACTCGTTCGAGTATGTCCAACATTGTTTCAATATTTTTTTAGAGTTCTTTCAGGAGCATGATATAGCATTGGGCCGACATCTCATTTTTTTAGATAACTGCATAGGTCAATTCAAAAATGCTCGTATGTTTTATTGGTTGAGTAGAATGCATGTAGAGAGGGGTTTACCTAATATTTGGAGTTTTTTTGAAGCTGGGCATGGGAAAGGGGAGCATGATGGAGTAGGTGCATGTGTAAAGAGAGCTCTAGTTAAGGAGCAATTGAAGATTTAAGGAGCAAAATTTAGTGATGCACATTCTATTGTTGATTGGTGTAGTTCAGTATTGTCACAGGGAGGGACACTTGATTCAACAGTGTGCAGATTCTATTGGTTGGTTGATGAGGGTACAGTGGGAGGCAGATTGGATTGTCATACAATCAGAGATTCTTCAAAGATGCATTCGTTTCGAATCTCAGATGCAAGAACATGGACCATTTGGGCACGACAGTTAGCTTGTTTTTGTCAAATGTGTATTCAGTGGGAGTGGGATCAATGCGAGTGAAGTGAGTGGGTGGATACATGGGGTTCCACAGTATCTAAATCTTTTATCTCAAACTATATCCATGACAAATGACACAATGGAAAGTTCACTTGATTATGACCGGATTTCAGATCTACTACAACCAGGACATGTTTTTGCAGTTGTTGCACCACAGGGGAATGAAGAGAGATCACAATATTGGTTGGCTCGATGTGTGCGGGTAAAGCACAAGCTAACACAATCGATGGAAGATGTTGATGGGTTTGTGTATCATACAGGTTCAACTGTGGTTGCAGGAACTTGGTTGCAAACATACATGATTAGAAAGAATGGCATACCTGCATTTGAAGACTACGAGAAACACAAAACCATTCTCATGTATTTACACCTTTTTATAGCAACAAATGTTAAGTTGTTGAAGCATCATGCCAAACCAAAGACAAAACAACTATGGACACTTAGTAATGTTGATCATGAAGAAATATTGGATACACTTAAGCAAAGAGATGACCCTTCAAGCACACTTGAATAGCATATTCAAGAATGGAAGGTACAATGCTTAGGTTCATTATGCTTAAGTTCATTAGTGTTCTTGATTTAATACTGATATTTTGTATACTATTGCAATGCAAGTGTCTTTAATACTGATATTTTTTTGGGATATTTTTGGAATGATTGATCATGGACCTACTGCAACAATAGCCAACTTTGATCCTTTTAGAGAGGTATGCAACAGATTACAATAATATAGATTGGTTATTCAAAGTGTCTTTTATAGTTTTCATTACCATTTCATCATCAATTAGGTCATTTAGAATAATATAGATTGGTTATTCTAAGCATCTTTTATAGTTTGCATTACCAATTCATCATCAGTCAGGTTGTTTAGATTAATATAGATTTGTTAGTCTAAGTATCTTTTTTTTTGTGAAAATATAGATTTATCATTTGACAACTTTTGCGATATTATCGGCACGATTGATCATGGACCTGCTGCAACAATAGGAAGCTCTGATCCTTTCAGAGAGGTATACGACAAATTACAATAATATAGATTGGTTATTCTAAGCATCTTTTCTATTGTATGTAGTTTAACTGCTACCTTAATGGATTGTACAGGTGCTTGTCACTCCAGAGTGTCAACATACTACTCTTGTGGAAGACTATGCCTTGAATTCCTCCAATAGGCAAATTTTGTAAAATTTGAATTTTGAAATGTGAAACAATGTAACAAGGTCATAATTGTGTATAGGCATAATCTATATCTAGTGATGTTTTATGAAATATAGGTCAAATGTCTGGGATTGTATAAAGGGTTTGTTTAAAATGTAAAGAGCTTTTTGTACTTAATCGAGCTACAACTGAAGGTTTTCTTCCTAGTTCTTTCCTGTCGGTATGCTCATTTGAAAGAGGTTTTTTAATATCTCCTATTTATATATAATAAATTACAGTGGCTTGCCACTTTTTCCAAAAACAAAAATGTAAAAATTCATGTGAATCTCATTTCCCATGTAATTGATTCTTTGATCTAGCAAAGTGGAAACATTGTATTTCGGTGTGCCTGATGTTCAAGTTGATTGGGTAAGAATTTTTTTGATGCAAGAGCTAGGTGGCTTTAAACAACGCAATTATAATTACAGATGATTTAAACTTCAATTTGATCGTCAAAACCAAAATTGGGTGCAACTTCACTCCCCAAACCTTACCACACCTTATAAACTCATCAAACACATCTATTAGGACTTGCAAAAGCTTGATCCAAACTTAAATATTTTTGTCCCCACATTTCATTAACATTAGCATGTTGTAACCACTATTTTTCACCTAATTTCACTCATTTTTGCCATGCATGGCAACTCACCAACTCAACTACAGACCTTTCTAGCTCTTTAAACCCACATATTCACCTTATGCAGTCCTAATAAAATCTACCATGGCCATACCATCGAGCTACAGACCATACAATAGATGGTATGGTCTTTTAGCACTTTGGACTCTTAAGGGAAATCATCGGTCCAATGTAGCTCAGAGTGATTTGGAGTATTTGGGTGCTAAACAGGACCATCCCTAGCATAAACATACCCATCTAGATGAGCTGGAACAATCCATTTGGTCGTACGAGTTGGAGAATGAAAGTTGCACCATTTTGCAACTTTACCCTGCTTGCATTTGACAACTTTTCCCTCAACTGAAAACTCATCACCACGGGAAAACGCCTCTGAGATAGAAAAAACTGAGCGAGGTTATTGTAGATAGTCCCAACACAATCCCATAGACTCAATCAGAGAGTCTGTAGGCATCATGGTTTTGGAGTAACATTCTGTCAAAGATTGCTACCTTTTAGCACTTTGGATTCTTAAGGGAAATTGCCTTTCCAATGTAGCTCAGACTTATTCAGCATATTTGGGTGCAAAAAATGACCATACCTAGTGTAAACGTACCCATCTAGACATGTTGGAATAGTCTATTTGGTCGTACAAGTTGGAGAATGAAAGTTGCACCACTTTGCAACTTTACACTACTTGCATTTGACAACTTTTCCCTCAATTGAAAACTCATCACTACGAGAAAACGCCTCTAAGATAGAAAAAACTGAGAGAGGTTATTGTAGATGGTCCTAACACGATCCCATATCCTTAGACAGAGAGTCTGTAAGCATCACGGTTTTCGAGTAATAGTCCGTCAAAGATTGCTTCCTTTTAGCACTTTGGACTCTTAAAGTAACCCGTCGGTCCAATGTAGCTCTGAGTGATTCCACATATTTGGGTGCAAAAGAGGACCATACCTAGCATAAACGTACCCATCCAGATGTGTTGAAATAGTCTATTTGGTCGTACAAGTTGGAGAATAAAAGTTGCACCACATTGTAACTTTACACTACTTGCATTTGACAACTTTTCCCTCAACTGAAAACTCATCACCACGGGGAAACCCCTTCGAGATAGCAAAAACCGAGAGAGGTTGTTGTAGATGGTCCCAATACAACCCCATAGCCTTAGACGAAGAGTCTGTAAGCATCACGGTTTTTGAGTAATAGTCCATCAAAGATTGTTGTCTTTTAGCACTTTGGACTCTTAAGTGAAATCGTCGGTTCAATGTAGCTCAGAGTGATTCAACGTATTTGGGTGCAAAAGAGGACCATACCTAGCGTAAAATTACCCATTCGGATGTGTTGGAATAGTTTTTTTGGTCGTACGAGTTGGAGAATGATAGTTACACCACTTTGCAACTTTACAATGCTTGCATCTGGCAAGTTTTCCCTCAACTGAAAACTCATCACCACTAGAAAATGCCTCCGAGATAGAAAAAACTGAGAGAGGTTATTGTAGATGTTCTCAACATGATCTCATAGTCTCAGAGAAAGAGTCTTTAAGCATCACGATTATGGAGTAACATCACGTCAAAGATTGCTACCTTTTAGCACTTTGGACTCTTAAGGGAAATCGTCGGTCCAATGTAGCTCAGAGTGATTCGGCGTATTTGGGTGCAAAGGAGGACCATACCTAGCATAAACATACCCATACAGACATGTTGGAACAATCTGTTTGGTCATACGATTTGGAGAATGAAAGTTGCACCACTTTGCAACTTTACATTGCTTACATCTGACAACTTTTCTGTCAACTAAAAACTCATCATCACAGGAAAATGCCTCCAAGATAGAAAAAACTAAGAGAGGTTATTGTAGATGGCCCCGACACAATCCTATAGCCTCAGACGGAGAGTCTGTAAGCATCATGATTTTTGAGTAACAGTCTATTGTACTCAGTGCCACAGAAGACTGCTTCTTGCTACACCAGGATATCATTGCAGACCTCAACTTGAAACAACATCAATTAGAAACACACCATCTTCTTTAGATTCAGTAGGCTCCCTCTGAATCTTCAAGAACTTGCATCAACCTTCTGACCTCATTATCCAAGATTTTCCTGCAATGCTTGCCTTAGAGAAATGGTTACCAGCGCACACCTCTGTAGAGATTTAGGATTGTCCTCTTCAAATCACTCAGACTCATAGTTGCAAGTAGTGTCTCCATTCTTCAACCTATAGGATGGATCAAACTCTTCTTGAAAGCAATCTCTTACGCTTCTTGATTTATCTTGAAAGCATTAAGAAGAGATTGTTAGAGTAAAGGTTTTAACTTAATTATGTTGATTAAGTTACCTTTATTCCTTTCTTAAGATTTCACTTTAGTTTGCATAAAGTGACATTTAATAATTATATTAATTATTAAATGTTTTCCTATTAGGACTTCTTTTAGGGTTTCCTTAGGGTTTGCTTGATCGCTTTTTATAAGGATTGATCTCATTGTATATTTTACATATCATTGAATTCCCTTTTGTTCTGATAATATAATTTCTCCATTTTTTAGAGCATCAAACCCTTGTTTGTTTTCTCCATCTATTCTCTTCCTTGTGACAGGTATCCATTTGCATGCAGGTGATCTTGGAGTCTGAAGTTGGATTTCTCAACTTCTACATGGTATCAGAGCTTTCCTATTGCATGTTTGTTCTTGTTTGAAGAATTTTGAGCTATTTGGAGCTACAAGGTTGGATAAGGCATTCATAGTTTTGGGGTTTGCATTTTTTGAACCAGGGATTCACCTGCAATTTCAAAGAATTTTGAACCCAAACGGACCTCGCCATTACGTCCGCAACAGTCCAAAACCCCTAAATTGACTATTCATTCGTCCATTTTGGACAAAGTTGATTTGAGGGGCAAAATTTTTTTACTCGTACGGTCGTCCATCTACCTGGTAAAAAAAATAAATTCGGAATTTATTTTTCCGCATCTTTTTTTTCGGAATTATTATTTTGCAAAATTTTTCGTAGTTTTTCATTGTAAAAGTTTTGATTTTTTTTATTAAAAAAAAATATAAAAAAATCGAAGCCTTTTTACGGCTTGCTTAGGCCGACACCTTATGCAGGCGTGTACCCCTGCGCAGGTTCTGTGTAGGTCCGTACCTGCATAGGGTACTGCGCAGGTCCGTACCTACACCGACTTGTGTAGGGTCATGCCTTCATAACGGTGCAGTGGGGGTGGGCCCACGTGCCTCCCCCACCAATATTTTTTTTCAAATTTAAAAAAAAAAAAAAAATTTATTGTAATTTTTTTTTATTTGTTTTTTTTAATATATGAAAAAAAAAACATTTTTTTTATTGTAATAAGCCCAATCACGCTTTTGTGGTGACGGTCATTTGGCCGTCAAATTTTAGCCCGTATTTTTGCTGCGATGGCCGTATGACCGTCAAATTTAATGCAACACTAGCTTTTTGCCCCTCTGGAGCTGTTTTCTTCCAGAGGCCGTAACTTGGGCATACGATATCATTTTTTGGCAAACGAGATATCGTCGGAAAGCTGGTTCTGTCAAATTTCAAGTGGTGTGGGTTCCATCACTTCATTTTTCTATTTTTACATTCTATAGCTAGTTGAAGTCATAGGAGCTACTTTCAGTCCCGAGCTCATAACTTTTGATCACTTCCTCCGTTTTTTGCAATCTCAGCGATGTTGGAACCATATTTCAGAGCTCTTCAATTCCGTCCATACAATTTTTCCAGATTTCACTCTAGGTATATTTTATTCAATTTTTTGTGTTTTCACACTCTGGTGAATTACCTGGACATATTCATTCTTGGGAACTTTTCGTTTGCATGGGATGCTTCAGTTTTGGCTATTTTTCATGTATTTCTAGTGTTTTGTCCTTTGTGGGCATTTTGAGCATCATTTGTAAGCTATCTTTTATGTAAACGCACTCAGATAAAGTGCCACACTATTGTACATGTATTTTTGGGGATTTTGCACATAAGGTTGTGCCATATTTTGTACTCGCATTATTTTACAAAGTGCCATGGGGGGTTGTGTAGTGCCTTTTTTTTGCCATCACACCTTGGTCCGGTGAGTGTCCCTCCATGATGATAGTGGATCCATATGATTTCATCCTCATGCATGTGTGCTTTGTTTTGCACACCACTTTTTCAGTTGCAGGTGCTTTCTTGCGCACTTTCAGATGTTGTTTCTTCTCCTTCATGCACTACAGAGTGTTACACACCATTTCAGTGGATCTGTCAAGCTCTCTCAATTCAACATTATGGGGGGTATTATATTGTTCATGCTAATTCTTCCTTGGTTTCACCTTGGAAGGGATCTTCCATTCTCAGTTGATCAGTGTTTTCAGACTATTGGTACTTGTGCCATTTGTATCTTCGTTCCAGGTGTTTGCCTTTGTTTGCCATCTGATTCGAGTAGTGTCGTTTGGGGAACTCATGTAGATTGTTGTCTTCTTGATCCTAATCATCCTATCTTCAGCAAAGGTTCATCAACACCATAGGAGTCATCTTTCGACAGTTGTTTGCAGCTTCTTTTGCTTTAGTGATGTTCTTCTTGGCTTTCTACATCTCTTTGGAGTAGAGCTTTTCCCATGAGGTTTTCTCTATTTCTCCTCTTTTACAGAGATTTGGTTGTATTTGGGCACCTAATCTGGCCAGGTTGTCGGGACCCATGTTTTCCTTCTTGCATTATAGTTACCTTTGCTTTCTTGCACATGTTTGTAGCTGCACTTTTTCTCATCTTAAGGGGGGATGTTAGAGTAAAGGTTTTAACTTAATTGTGTTGATTAAGTTACCTATATGTATTCCCTTCTTAAGATTTCACTTTATTTTGCATAAAGTGACATTTAATAATTATATTAATTATTAAACGTTTTCCTTTTAGGGCTTCTTTTAGGGTTTGCTTGATCTCTTTTATAAGGATTGATCTCATTGTATATTACATATCATTAAATTGCCTTTTGTTCTGATAATACAATTTCTCCATTTTTTAGAGCATCAAACCCTTGTTTGTTTTCTCCATCCATTCTCTTCCTTGTGACAGGTATCCATTTGCATGCAGGTGATCTTGGAGTCTGAAGTTGGATTTCTCAACTTCTACAGAGATTACTAATAGTTCATAGAACTCAACTATCTCAAATAGAAGTACCATTGTTAGGAGCATACATGATTGACTATTTCAATGTTATAGCATGAATTAATAACTACATAAAAATTCATGAACATTATTCAACCATGCAATACTTATCTCATAGAATTCAAAATCTTGAGTAATAGATAATTAATTAATCAATCATTACATGTCTTTCTTCCAATTTCTTAGAAGAGCTAATCTCAACATAACAAAAGACAATCTTCACACATTAGCATGATACAACTTGCAATGAATAATTCTTAATTCTAAAGAATATTATCCCAGTGATCACTATTTATTGGTCACACATAATCCAAGTAAATAATGTCATACTTGCACAACTCAACAAGTTGAATTTTAGCCTAGAAGGGTAAGTACAATCAAAACAAAGAATACTTATCTCTTAAATATTCTGAAGGGTGGAAGTAGAAACGCTGCTCTTGTGCTCAGATTAGTACATGACCTTCATGGCTTGAACATAGGCCCATGACTAGAGTAGAAATTCACTAGAATCATTTTGGGGAGAGATCTCAATCACATCCACAAATAAAGCATGCTGATTAGGCCTGGTAGGGCAATCCTTCGCATAGTGACCAAACTTGTCACATCTAAGGCATTGAAAATGAGAGAGGTCCCACTTCTTCTTGAATGTAGGAGCACCATCTGACCCTTTATCTCTATTCTTCTTGAAGCATATTTTCTTTCCTCCTTTTCCTTCCTTCTTCGAGGATTGAGCAAAAATAACATGAATGTCTTCATTTGTAGGGATTCATCCAATACCTCTTGAATACAGTCAGCCCTCAACCAATCAAACTTGGGAAGTTTCAATCTCACACTAATTCTTTGAATGTAAGAGCACCAAGATGAAGGAAGACCATTAAGAGACAACATGGTCAAATCCTTGTCATCAACACTATGACCAATGGTAGAGAGTTGATCTCTCAATTTGGAAATCTTTATGAAGTAGGTGATGACAAATTCTCCTTCCGCCATCTTAACATGATGAATTTGTTGCTACAAGGCTAGAGCATGACTTGTGTTGTTGATCTCATACATCTCCTCCAAAGTATTAATCATTTCTCTCATTGTCTTCAACTTAGAGATGATAGGAACAATATGGTCCTTCACGGAATCAACTAACATCTTCTTCGCCTTGATATCTTTCTTCCTCCATTGAACTTTCTCTTCCTCATCCGTAGGTTCGAAAACTTTTCTCTCCACACTCAACCAATTCCTTTTCCTCCAAAGTGAGCATAATTTTGAATCTCCATGAAGTGAAGTTTGATGCTCCTTCGAGTCTATCAATTTTAAGACCATTCACCATCTTGACTAAGATAGAGATAGACAAAAAAAAAGGGAATAGAGGTATCACTACAATAACAAATCTAATCACGATATTTTTCAAACCCGCTCTGATACCATGCTAGTGTTTTAATGATCAGATAATACAACTGAAAGCACTCAAAAAATGCAACACATAAGACAATAAACACAGCAAGATACCCTGGGAAAACCCTCTTCTTGAGGGAGAAAAACCTAGCAAATATGTCTCTTATATAGTGAAGGAATAAGAGTAGAAATATGCTTACAACTTAGGCCCAACTCATGGCTGAATTTGATACAATGAATAATAACACCTCTCCTAGATGCAAAGATACAATCAAATATGCTTCTCCTTGAAATCGGCCTGCTGGTGCAAGATGAAGCGTTGTTGCTCAAGTGCAAACTTTTGCTTGGAATGCGAATTATGCTGAATGAACTTGATTGAGGAAATGAAAAAAAATCACCTTGTATTTATAAAAAATAAGGTGACTCTTCAAGGAGGTCGACCTCTCTTGAAAATAATAAATTACAAAATAATATCAAGGAAGGTCGGCCTCATCCATTTAAATCAAATGAGTTTAAATTAAATAGCCATAGGCTATCATTTAATTTATTGTAACTTAATGTGATTGTTGCAAGAAGCAACCTGATGCTGCTAATAACATCAATAGTAGGAACACATTGTTAGGGGTGATAAAGGGATTAGAGTGGTATGAGAAGGCTGCCCTATTAAGAAACACATATTATTGTGCCTTTTGAGTAAGGCTAGAGAGTTAGTTTTTGAGAAATTGAATGAAAATAGGTTGGAACTTATTGGAAACTATTGGAATAGGTGTATTTAATGGTGTTTAAGAGGTTTGAGTGATTAAGAGTAACCCAAGAAGAGTAAAAGTGTGAAACCCTAGTTGGAAGGGGAAAAAAAAAGGGAGAATTGGTGATTTTACAAAGAAAGTGTAAGCCAAATTATGGGGCATCATAATACAATGATGTTTTAAGTTTAAGAAAAAAAAATTAAGAGGGAATGAAGTGGTTTTAGGATTGAGTGAGGTTGGAGCATACAAGTTCTAATAAGCCCTACCAACAAGCCAGTGAACTGTTTGATAAAAAGCTTTGGTAGACATGTATGAAAAATGTGGTAGCATAGACAAGGCAGTGGACTATTTGAAAAAAAGTTTCACAGAAATGTGGTCTCATAGAATTCTATGACAAGCAAATGGAATTGACAAATGCTCATATTTTTTAGTTATGCAATGTGAAGTAATTGCATAACTGATTAGGTTGATTTTGTAAAAACTATATTGTAATTGATTTTTTTTCATCTATGAACATCTAGTTGTTAGTTATGCAATGTGAAGTAATGATTTGAGTTTGAAAGATGTGCAATGCAATGTAATCAATGATATAAATATAAACTACATAATATAACCATTCTTTTTTATGCTATTGTGCATTGATATTTAACCATTGCTCAAGATAAAATTTTCAAAAGGTTTAATCATGCACATGAGGAACAAATTAAATTTTGATTGTCAACTTCTATATATCAAATTATCCACTAATCAAGTGTATGTCCATATACAAAAATGGCATCAACGCCAACTCAAACAAAGTTTTACAAAATGTGGCATATGCCATCTCAATATGTATTCAAAATTTACATGCCAAAATGTCTAGATCTCATCCTAAACTACTAGTGGATCATTAAAATGGAGCCTCTTTGAAGCACTCATTGGCTCTAAAGGTAGCTGCACAAGAAAAATTCAAACCACAATTGAGATTAGTTATACTATATAATTTAAAATCGAATAATTAACATCAAAATCAATATACATTGAATTTTAATTGAACTCTAAAATTGAAATCTTGATTACCTGAAATATACGTCTCTTCAAGGGGCCAGGAGACCTAAAATATACCAAACCAACTTTTGAAATGCCAATCTATATATGTGAACAAAAATATAAAATTGATCCAAGCTAGCATACGATTATTGGTAATAGGAACATATTTACCAAACACAAAATAAAATAAACACATACCTCTTTAGGTTGATCTTTTTCTTTATCTCCTTTAGGTGTTTCGACACATCATCCTTGAGGTGTTTCAACACCTACTCCTTGAGGTGTTCCAATAGCTACTCCTTTAGGTGATGTGTCACTTGTCAACAAATATATATAGCTCATAATTGCCTGTACATAAAAATGACAAGTACATATGAAACTACCAATCTATGTCTATGTATGCATAATCAATATAAGATCTTAAAAATATTAATTCAATCCAATTTTAGTTCAATTACCTTCCCCTTATCTAACTTTGCACCTCCATAGTCTAGACGAACCTGCACCTCACTCGCACTAGGTATTTCCTACAAGAGGAAAATAAAATAAACATATAAGTTATTATATAATTTCATTAATGACAATTCAAATGACAAACAAGTATATAATATAAAATGTAAATGAGTGAGTGCGAAAATATATACTGTTTGTGTGTCCAAGCCAAATGAAATAGCCCTAAGGATGCTATTAGTCATCCGTGTGAGCTCCTCCTCCGACATCAACTGTTAAATAGATCATGTAAATAAATATTAGTACTTGATACTATCTCTTATTAATATTCATTTAAAAACAAATGTAAGTTATGAATTTACAACTTAAATCTTACCTGTGTCACTATTCCAACATCCCCCTCTCTAGCAAGAGAGGACTCTGTAGGGTGCGCTCCACTCCCCTACGACTGGTCTATAATGTCCACATCATGGAGGTCATAATCATAAGTGTCCAAGGGATGCTCAACGGGTTGTACAAGAGGACCCAAGCATATATGGTGACACATAGTGCAAGTATGTGACACACAAATATGTGGACCTAAGGAGGAGGATGCAACAACACTCGAGCCTTTGCCAACATCACTAGAATGTGGCTGAGCTATTGTAGAAGCATGCAAAACCAAATGTACACTCAAAGAGTGAATAGCCTGAATAGTCTATGTGGTTGCATCCTGGATAATCTCAGGATGATATACTGGAGGTGGTGGAGGAAGGGGAGGAAGGGGAACATTTGGGCACAGGACTACTCTAACTGCCCCTGGTCTATCTTGGGGCATACCTTCACCGACGCCTTGGAAGGGTTTAATGTCAAAGTAATTGACATGATGCCCTAATAAAAACTCAGCATATAATTTTTTAATAAAGTAAAATGGTATATCAAAATTATTGTTTGGTGGTTTATCAAAAACCATACATCGATGATCCCAAAAGTTATCTACAATGTCCCTATTCATGCATCATTTTATAGAAAGTTTTTTTTTATTAACATTCACTGGTAAATTGGTGTGAGGGTTAATGAATAGAGAGACTATTTGGGCTTTGGTTATTTGGAGATCTTTCACATCATCGTAAGATAATCCACATGCATAATATTCCCTCATGTCTTCTCGCCATGAATTAAAGGAATTATGTTGGGTGGAGAGGGTTTCTATATTTTTAATTATTTCCTTCAATGTGTTTGTCATATCTCTCAATAGAGGGATTGTCTTATAAACTTCACAAATGCCCCTCAATTGCCCCAATTTTTCACCAATTAAGTCTTCAATTGGTGGCTGCGGAGGTGGTGGAGCGTTTGGCTACAAAGGTGGTGGAGCATTTGGAATTTGTGCATTTTCATTCTCAGCCATACTACCCGATTAAAGTTAAAAACAAATTAATCTAATTAAAATTACACAATATAAATGAAATTATTGTAAAAAAACCCTAATTTTTAATAAAAATCCCAAAAAAATCCTACTTTTTCACAAAAATCCATAACAAACTCTATTTTTTGATAAAAATACATCAACAACACTAGTTTTCAATCAAAATCCATTTAAAAACATTAATTTTTAATAAAAATTAATTGTAAACTCTAGTTTTTAATAAAAATCAATAAAAAACCCTACTTTTGAAAAAAAAATCATAAAAACTACTTAAAATTATAAGAATCTAATTGAAAAATACATTAAAACATAAAAAAAAACAAAAACTTACCTTTCAAATCGAATTTCTCGTGAAAATGGATAGAGAATTTTCATCTTCTCCCTGTGCACTCGCGTCCAAATTATGTGAAATGACTTTTAATAGTCGGGTTTTTTAATTTATATAGGCTTTTCAAATTGGATATCCGATTGGCAAAAGTAGGTTTGGGCATTGCTTTGGAGCAATGTACTGACACCCGAACCTAAAAAAAGTCAACTCGGCTTTTCCGTGTTTTTGAGTCGATCCAGAACGTGATTTTTTTCCCATTGCCACTTTTTGGCCCATCATGATCCTGCACATACCCAAAAAAAGAAGAAGAGGAACTCTTCTGACAATGAATCTTCTCAGAGCGATGCAAATGCTTTCATTGCAGCCTCGGTAACTCAGGCATCAGATGATGTCTGGCTGATTGATTCTGGAGCATCTTTCCATATGACATCTCATAGAGAATGGTTTACAAAGTATGAAGAATACGATGGTGGAAAGGTATATTTGGCAAGTGATTCATCTCTGAAAATAGTTGGCTATGGAAGAGTCAGAATCCAGTTTCCTGATGGTAGAATTAAGGGAATTGATGGCGTAATGCACATACCAGGTCTGGCTCGAAATTAAATTTTTGTAAGCAAGCTGAATGATGTTGGAGTGCAAGTCTCATCTCAAGCAATGGCTGTAAAATGACTAGAGGCTTGATGGTGTTGGCTAGGGGTGCCTGAATTGGTACTTTGTACAAGCTAGGCACACTAGCTGTTCAATGCAATAGTGTCTCTGCAAAGTCAGAGAAGGTTGTTCGTGAAGAGAATAATGAAAATGCTCCTATTGGAGAAAATTCCTTGGAAATTAAACTTCCTACAGAAAAGACTATGCTTTGGCATCGGAGGCTCGGTCACATTGGTGAGAAAGGTTTAAAAGCCTTGAAAAATAAAAGCCTGGTTGAGGGGCTTGATGATTGTAACCTGGAATTTGAATTATGTGAACATTGTATATATGGTAAACATCACCGTGTTTCATTTTACTCTAGTCCTCATAAATCTTTTGGTGTTCTGAATTATATTTATTCTAATGTGTGTGGTCCAGTGGATGTTCCTTTGTTATCAAAGTCTAAGTATTATGTTTATTTCATTGATGATTATTCAAGAAGGGAATTTGTGTATTTCTTATAAATTAAATTAGAAGTGTTAAGTCGTTTTAAGGAATTTAAAACCTTGTGGAAAATCATACTAGAAGAAAAATAAAATGTCTAAGGATTGACAATGGCGATGAGTTTGAAAGGTATTGTAAAGACCATGGAATTAAGAGGCATAAAACAACACCTTACACTCCACAGAAAAATAGAGTTATTGAAAGGTTAAACATGGCATTGATGGAGAAGGCTAGAAGCATGTTGAGCAATGCTGGTCTAGAGTAGAATTTTTGGGCTGAGGTTGTGGCTACAACATGTTACTTTTTGAACCGTTCCCCTTCTTCAACACTTGTTGACAAAACGCCTATGGAAGCATGGTCTGGTAAGAATCCTTCTTTAAGACATATTTGTGTCTTTGGCTGTGAACCATATGTTTATGTGCCATACGTAAAAAGATCTAAATTGGACAACAAAGCTAAAAAATGTATCTTCATTGGGTATGGACTTGGTGTGAAAGGATACAAGCTTTGGAATCCTGTGACTAAGAAGGTATTGTACAACAAAAGTGTAATCTTCCAAGAATTGAAACCTTCTTTAGTGGATTTGCAGTCAGAGATGAAAGAAAAAGAAGAAAAGAATGATGTTGTGAGATACCTCTAACTCCTAAAAAAGAGGAACACATTGAAAGTGTACCTGAAATTGAGGAGAGTTTGAGCAGCTCTAAGAGTTCTGAACAAGAAGAAGAACCACAACCTTAGCTTGCGAGGAGGTCTACACGTGAGAAGAAACAACCAGATAGGTATGGATTCTCTATGTTAGAGTCTAGATTAGCCTAGGATTGTAAAAGAGGCAGTTGAAATGTCTGATTCAGATTCCTGGTTGGAAGCCATGAATGAAGAAATGGCATCATTAAGGAAAAATGAAACTTGGGATCGGGTTCCATTGCCTGAAGGTAGAAAGCCCATGGGTTGTAAATGGGTGTTTAAAAGGAAATTGGTTTGGATGGTAGTATTGAGAAGTATAAAGCGAGACTGGTTGCAAAGGGTTATTCCCAAGTAGAGGGAATGGATTATGGGGAAATTTTTTCTCCAATAGAAAAGCTGGCATCTATTAGATATCTTCTGTCACTTGCAACAACATATGATTTGGAGATTGAGCAGATGGATGTGAAGACAACGCTTCTTCATAGTGATCTTGAAGAAGAAATTTATATGTCCCAGCTTGAGCACTTTTTGAAAAAAGGTAAAGAAAGTCTGGTTTGCAAGTTGAAAAAATCTCTATATGGTTTGAAATAATCGCCTAGAATGTGGTACAAGAAATTTGACACATTTTTTTTTGTCATTGGGATTTGTAAGATAAAAATCAGATCATTGTGTGTATTATAAGACTGAAAATGATTGGGTTCTTATTATTTCCCTTTATGTTGATGATATGATGTTCATAGGAAATAGTAAGTTAATGATTTCTGATCTGAAGTCTCAATTGTCTTCAAAGTTCGAAATGAAAGATCTTGGTGCAGCTAGATATATTTTGGGGATGGAAATAACCAGGGACAAAAAAAGTAGAAAACTGTGGCTCAACCAAAGTAAGTATATTAAAACTGTTTTGGAGAGATTTGGGGTGAATGATTGCAAGCAACTAGTTGTTCCAGTTTTGTAGGGAACAAAGCTATCTGTTGAAGGTTGTCCAAAATCTCCTACTGAGATGGAGGACATGACCAAAGTTCCTTATGCTAACTGGTGCAGTTGGCAATTTAATGTATGCAATGGTCTGTACAAGGCCAAACATTTCCCAAGCAGTTGGACTTCTTAGCAGATTTATGGCGAATCCAAGAAGGACACATTGGGATTCTATGAAAAGAGTGTTTAGATATTTGAGGGGCACTTTGAGATATGCTCTATGCTACCATGGCAATTTTTTTGGATCATAGAAGACTCTCAACATTATTGGATATGTAGATTCTGATTGGGCAGGGGACATTGACACCAGAAGGTCCACTAGTGGATATTGTTTCATGATGAATGGTGGTGCAGTTAGTTGGATGAGCAAGCGACAGGCTACAGTTGCTTTATCTACTACAGAGGCTGAGTACATGGCAGAAAATCACACATGTAAGGAAGCCATTTGGATTAGAAGATTGTGTTCTGATATTGGTTTTGATGCAAGGTATATTATTATTTATTGTGATATTCAGATTGCTATGTGTCTAGCAAAAAATCCATCTTTTCATGCTAGGATGAAACATATTGATGTATAGTATCACTTTGTGCGAGATATGATGGAGGATGGAAAGGTCGGCTTAGATAAGGTTGATACTCTGAAGAATGTTGTTGATGCATTGACAAAGCCAATAAGCACGGATAAGTTCAGATGGTGTGCCAATTCGACGGGCCTTGGGGTCCAGGAGATTTGATGAATTTAAGAAGTTGAAAAGGGTTCAATGAGTTTTTCGTCAAGTGGGAAATTGTTGAGAATACGTACCTCAAACTCACTGGAAAAGACCCTAGTTTTTTCATCTAGCAGAGAAGATACTTGAGTGTTTTGTCTTCAGCCTTTACCACCATACTGCAAGTGCTTATCAAAGAAGTCATGGCGACGTGGTTACCGCCATACTGCGGGTTCCATCAAACAGTCTTGTGGTAGAGCAGTTACCACCATACCGTGAGTATCCTTTCATTGAGGCATAGTAGCACAGTTACTACAATACCGCGGAGCCTCTCGTCAGTCGTTGTGGTGGCACGGTTACCGCCATACCACAGGTGATCATCGATTAAGGAGCAGTCATGCGGTGAGCCTTGATAGTCTGTTTGGCAGTTCACTGCCATACCATGGGAAGCTTTGAACAACAAAGTGGTAGTGTGGGATGGTCAGCGCTATACCGCAGAGGTGTACAAATGGTCTGATGGTAGTGCATTTACCGCTACACCATGAGTGTCTTCGACCTTTCTAGTGGTAGTGAGGTAAACCGCCATACCATGGGGACTGGTTGACTAGCTCGCGGTAGCGCGGTATGAAGAGGAAGAACGTGGAATTGTTGAACGTTGATGTGTACGATGTTCAGTGGCTGATTGTTGACTTGGATAGAGGCTATTTGGATTCCTGAGAAGTTAGATGGTTGGTCTGTAGGGGTAGTTGAATTGAACTGGTTGGATAGAGAATGATTCGATCTTGGCAATTTTTGTAAATGGTAATGCACAGGGACAGTAACGTGTGACATAGATTGGATGTTCGGTCATGAGTGATCTAAGATTGTGTGAATTCATTGTATGCAGTTTTGATATAATTGTAACACTGCAATTTTGATATACGGTTGATCAAGAAAGTAGTGCTATTGTAATATTGTCATCAGAAAGGGAGTATGTAACTTGTATGTAAATCCTTTTACTATAATACAAGTGATCTTTCTTGGTGTGGTGGGTTTTTCTCCCATAAGGGATTTCCCACGTAAATCTGGTGTCTAATTGTGTTTGAGTTTATTTCTTTTTTTTGTTAATTCTTTCATGTGTGTCTTAATGAACTGTAATTCTGAAATTTAAATGCATCTCTTTTCTCCTCTGAGTTTTGGCATTAGGAAAATTTGTTCTGCAATCAAATTTTTCCTAACAAAGATATAATTATAAACACATCCTTACATATGTACATCTATCACCACCACAACAAGATCATGCATGAGGAAAAATAAGAAAGGTTAGATATATTTTAAATAGAAAAAGAATATAAAAATAGAGTAATTTATGCAATATATAATACCAAAGAATATGTGATGAATATATCAATGCTTGTAGTTAGATTGAACATTGTATATTAAACCATATATAAAATATAATGATGGAATAATATTATGATCTATGTGTATGTTTAATCTATCTTTTACACGTACATTCACCATATTATTTCTAGTTCTTTTCTTATTGCATGACCCTTATGTTTTGTATTTTACTATCAACAACCCTAATTTATGAATAGGTATAGGATGATACTTCATATGCCTTAGATGATAAATATATATAAAATAATATCAATTTTTGATTTTAGTGATATAAAATCCTAATGATGTAACATATTGTAGTCGCAATTGATTAGAAATCTAAAAGGTATAATTTACTAAATCAAATCATGCATAAATTTAAGTTCAAATAAAAATATGGAATGTAAATATTAAAATTTAAAAGTAGTACCATTGTGACTTGTATGATTGTTAATATATGAGTCATTTTTATTCTATGGAGATATGTTACACTCGAATGCTATGTGTGTAAAGTGATGACCCAAGCTACTTAACTAGTGCATTTCATAGAAGAACCACATAGAACATGACATTATAAAATGGATTGAGAATTTCCTAAAAAATCATAATGGATTCACGCATTCGACACAATAATTGACATAAGTAGGCAATTATGGATACTATGAATATTTAAGCATTCAAGATGTATACACTCCAATCTATCTTTCTTTCAAGGGTACACACCTTTGAACTCTAATTTTTCAAAAAAATAAAATCACATAATCATCATGTTGCAATAAATTGGAACCCTCAAATTTTTACTAATAAATTCAAATTATATTAATGATTTGAATAGAGCCATACCAAGGTAATCCCAAAGATGACGCGGAAAGTCAATTATGTCCTTGAATACTATTAAATACAACTAAGTTGAAGTTATAACAATATGAGACCACAACAAGAAAACAAGAACAAAAGTTTATTCCAAATAAATAAACATTAGGGAAATGGATTCATTTTCCACCTTGCACAATTTTCCAAGCAATTCAACTGAAATAGGAATTAAAAAATGTCAATAGAGGTGAAGAATTTAGTATCCAACCATTTTATGTAGATATATATAGGAAATTTGCATTCATATATGTTTGTACTAGTTTCATAGTAGCATATTGCTCACTTTTTAACAATCAGTAGTTTCCAAATTTTAATGGTATAGGTATTTATAAATCATTAAATATTCACAACTAGCAATAATTATTATAAATAATTAGTTTGAGAGACTACAATTTGGAACTGAAATTGATAAATATTTATATTTGATAGTGGAATTTTGGGGCTTTGAAGCTTTACTATATGTTTTTTTATGTCAAACAAGATTTATAGTTCAAATTTTGAGGCACTAAGTTTTAAGCCTAACCAAACATTTAAAAATAAACATATTCCTTGACTAATACAATAATTAAGGATGAATATAAAAAACCCTTAAATTTTCCTAGAAATAAAATTAATTAAATATTTAATCACAAGCTAACTAGAATGGTTTTTCATTATTTTCATCTATTTCTAACTAACACCTAGTCTCCTCTACAATAAAATTAACATATCTTGATATCATAATAAACTGTATCTTGAAAAAATCTATGATTCTCTTTAAAAAAAGAGTTGATTGAATATGCATTTTTTATAATATCTTTATCTTGTGATTGTGACTCAACTTCAAACCCTCAAAATTTTCCCATGAAATCTAAATATTTAATAATTTCATCAAAACAATAAAAACCCAAAAGAAAGCAACACAATTCCAACAAACCACTCGAAAATATATTTTCCTTGTTAAGTGTTCTACATGTCAATGTCATGATAGACATTTTATGTAAAATATCATCAAAGTTTACTTGTTCATTGTTTTTTCCTCACCAAAATGACTTCTATCTATTTTTCTATTCATCTTTCTTTTTTTTCTTTCTGAATAACTCTCATTACTAATTAATTTCATATATCAATTTTTTTTAAAGATTTGAATCTCTTCTCCATACTACTTATGTCACATGTGCTCCATATTCTTAAAATACGATGTTTAATATTTTTTGCACAATTACTTAGAACTCTACTGCTAAATATAAATATCTAGCAATGTCGTCAAAACCCTACTATGAAATCTTCAAATTTTTCTCCAAGCTAAAAAAAACATCTCATTACTACCAAGAATAATGAAAACAAGACATCAAATAATTTTGTTAAAACCCAATTTTAAATCCTTAAATTTCTAGAACTAAATAAAAATATTTATTAACAATGTTATTAGAACCATAATTTTGACAAGTCTAATGCAAGCCATTGGAATATCAAAAAACCACTATAAGCTATATTTTTCTTGCTAGGTCTTATAGTTGCTAGTGGCGTGCTAGATATTTGTACAAAATGCTATCAAAATGTACTTCACTATTTTAACCTTGTTAAAACAACTTCTATTTATTTTATATTCATGTTGTTAATTTATACTATGCATAAGTTTCATTTGTGTAAAATTAAATTTACTAACAGAGTTTTTAGAGTTTGATGATATATTATATATTAGTTATGTAAAATAAGCTCTAAATCTTGAAAAAATGGAGTTTAGGATTTATTTTTTATGAAGTTTGAATAGATTGAAATATCCACATTTGTAATCAATGTCAAGAGATATTTATTAAGCATCTAATAAGACCTACTTTCTTATTTAGAAATGGGATATTCATCCCTAATAGAAATGTTCGTTAAAAGTGTATAAATATAGATGTTTTTTTTTAAAATTTTTTTTTTTAGACTGCAGGAATCGGGTAGCACGACCCCCTATAAACTGCAATGCGCCTGGTAAAATTTTTAACGTGACCGTCAACGCTGACGCAACACGTATAAATATAGATGTTGAAAACATTTTTAAGATAGATTTTTTTGAACAAAATATTGAACCACTTTGAACTACAACTTAAAAAATTTCTATTGAATGCATACATCTAGAAATTTCATAAAAACCTTGTTATCAAAAAACCACAAATTATTGGTCCAAACCAAGCACACCTTCCAGTACAATCAAGCACAACAAAACTAGCATTAGAATGTTAGGAAGCCACAACTCTATTACTCATAGATATTTAATAATAGCTAATACAATATTTTTCTTTGATAATTAAATGCTCATGCATAACCTTTTAAATGTTAAAGAAAAGCGGATTGTATTTTGAGAGTTTCAGCTAGATTGAAATTTCACATATCAAATTACTTCGTAACTAACCAATGTTTGTCTACAAGTGAAAAAATATAATAATTTAAACATTTCTTATATTCATGCTATTTTTCACGAGCTTATAGTTGCTTAAGATATTTTGTCAGATAGTTCACATGCCTTGTTCTTGTTTGCACGTTTTGTATACATGACTAAAAAAGTGGTTGTAACCACAATATAAAACGGAATTTCTTATATCCCTTATACTTTGTGGAATATCCATATGTCTATACCTTATTAATCAATATAATATAGCCAATTTTCTTAACCACTATTCAATAAGTTTCACAAAGATTTTATAAAAAATTCTAATAATATTATACAAATTAAAAAAAAAATAATATTTTTGTTAGAAAAAATCAACATGAAAATTAATGCATTGAATTAAAATTCATCTGAAATTTATATAAAAATGTAGGACCTTTTCCTAAAGTTATCACCGATTTTATCGTTTGGAGAGAATGGAGACAAGGTGGAGGGAATAAGTGGGTCGCTCAGTAACGCAGAAAATAAAATGTGTTCAACGCGGGAGTCGCAATCCGATTTATCAAAAACAAACATTGTTTGTGCTTTCAATTACTATCGATGACGATATTGTCTTTGCGTGCTTGCTGCTCGCTTCAAATCTTGCTAGAGTATTATATTCAATTTATTAAACCATTACCATAATCTTTTAAAATTTGTCTCGTACGATAAGTTTTTTAAAAAATGCGATAAGGAAAGAGCGCGGAAGGCCTATCGCCACAACGCGCTAAGTAAAACGACTTTAGCGGTGCAGTCGCAATGATAATCATTAAAAATTGCTTATATACTTTTAATATCTTTGATTTGAGTTGATGATGAGGGACGACCCTCTTTAAAACTAACAATGACGTCTTAAAGTTTTTTATTGAATAAAGCTAAAAGATTCCAAATGATAAGCTATAGTTTAAAAGATTACAAAAGATTTTGGATATAAAATAATAATAATGCATATATTTTTTAAAAAATGGGTGAATATAAAATCACATCTTAATAATTCAAATGAGATTATAGTGCAATCAAAATACATAACATTTAAGTTGCAAGAGTAATAGGTGAAAGGGGAGATAAGGGATCTCGGTTATCCGACTTACCACATACATCAGTGGGTCCATAGTGTCCATGTGAGGGTCACACCTCTCATCATCTTTTTCTTTATCTTGATCATCACGAAACAAAGAAATAGCCAATACTAGTTGAGGAAACATACCAAAACCAAACTAATTGGAAGCACCACCAAAAGGCCACCCGAGAGCTCTGCCAAAAGACCACCCATAAACACCACTAGAAGACCACCCAAGAGAAACACCATGAGGGGGTGGAGAGGTCGAGCGCTAATGAACAAGCCCATTCATGCTCACTACTGAATGATTTGGATATTTAATGGACCGTTCTATCTCCCAACAGTTAGTCTGAGGCATCACTTTTCTTGATTCATCAATCAAGTTTGTCAATGACCACTTTTTTGGTGAGTCACTTCTCACTCTCATTGAAGAGGAGCAAAATATCAATAATCCCCTCTAGTGTTTGGACATCTTCTATAAGATATTTAGCTTAGCCATTCAATCACACAAAACTCAATGTTACCATCAATCAACCCTTCCTATGCCTAACTAGCTTCAAGCTTTTAGTTGGAAGTGGATTGGTTATGGTGAAATCTTTAGAATTTTTGGCATCCCCTTTGCTTTCCAAGCTTCTCAAGTTACCTTATCACATGCAATCCTTTCTAAAACTAAAAAGAAGCTCACTTACATGATTATGAAGCCCTTTTCCCTACGAAGGAAAATTCAATTTTGTGATAGGAAAATCATACAAGTTGATCAAACCATTTCCTACATAACCCCATGATATAAAATCATGAATGCAAGTATAGATAATAACCATATGCAAAGATCAAAACATACTACAAAATAACACATGGTATAACCTAGGAAAACTCTCAAAAGGGAAAAACCCAACACCCAAAAAGATTCCACACTCAATGTACTATTCATCAATAAAACATTACAATACACTCACAGAGTCTCTATGAACACTTCTAAAACATCAAGTTTCTCCAATGCATCTTTCATGTGTCCAAGCAATCCACACATCCTATGTCATGCTTCACATATTCACTCCTTAGAAGAAGACTCGGTACAATAACAATCAAGCCAAAACCTCAACTAGCCAACCTTAACCACTAAACATGTGCTTGCTTTTATAGACTCAACCTCACAAATACAACCAAGTGGTAAGGTAAAACTATATGACGCAAAAGTGTGAGTTCATAAAATAATTAACCCGTCATTTACTTTTTGGCTCTAAGTTTTTCAACATTGAATATTTTTTCCATGTGTAACTAAAACACAAAATATCTAACCTAATGTTAAACACAACTTTACAAGTGGCCCAAAATAAATATTTAATGTGGCTAAACACATCACCTAGGATGCAACACAAACAAATGTTTATTTTATATAATTAAAATAATCTAGATTTTATGTAAGGTGTGCAACACTTATTCCTAACAAATTAGTTGAAAATACATCGGTGACAAATATTTATTATTCCTCATGATGGACCCCTTACAAATCATCTTACATGCAATTTGAGAAGCTTCTTTGAAACTTTATTTGGGCTTCTTCTAAAAACCACAAGAGTTTTCACTAGGTTGCTCAAGACTTTATTTGGGCTTAGAAAGTTCTTCTTTGACAATGCATTTCGTCTAACTATCCAGTTAAATGACCTTCCTGGAATGGGATTGTTTTATAAACCCTTCTCACCATGAAAGATGCTATGAGAAGCTATGAAACCTTGACTTCTCTAGAATGGTTTCAATTTTCAAGATGATACTTATTTTAACTAGTAGAATATTTAATCAACCCCTCTTCTACAAGATTAAGGTCACCCATTGGGTCACTTTCCATATATTAGGGCCTTGAAGTTTCACAATAAAGATATCCAATTCCTACATGATTTATTCTCTAGAACTTGTATGAATCTCATGTTATGGAATGGGAATAAGGCTAAGTTTCACCTTATTAATAAGAACAATGAGACTTTTGACATTGTTATAGGTGTTATTCCAACTGAAAATTAGCATTCAATATTCCAAACCTTGGTGAAAAGATTGGAAGTGAGATCCAAACACCATAATCCATAATTATAAACCTTGAATTAGAAACCATATGATTTCTCTACATTTATCCATGGTGCCCAGTTTAAATCGAAGATGACATTTGTAATCATTGTGACCTCAGTTTGGTAGTGCAAATTTTCACTATATAGCCCACTTCCTAGGGCCTAAATTGGCTCACTTTGCATGGTGTATTATCTTCCAAGCCTTATCAATGGGGTCATGATTAGTTCATATGGGCATTTGAGAATCTTGTTGTCCATTTTGTGGGTAGTTGGAGTCTTTTAAGTACCTCTTTATGTTTTCCCCAAACCCCAAAAGAATTAGAATTAGATACATGGTTTCTTTCAACTTGTTTGGCCATAGCCTTTTTCTTGGCATATAGGATTTTTGGCATATTAGCCTCACATCCCTCATAAATTCAATCAAATATGGCATGATTTCAAGGTGGAGATACTTTTCACCATATGGAAAGATAAAATTCTATAATTTTCACTCATTGCACTATTGACTAGAATGTTTTTCTCTAAATTGCTAAATAAATTATTTGTTACAATGTGTTATTAGACATCCAAGTGCAAGCCAACAAAGTTTCCCTAGAGGTGGCTCACCTTCAGGAATTTCTCAACCACTAGAGAAATGTCCCTTATACTATGGTCAAAGTTCCTCTTTCTCCTTCCTCCTCTCAGAGAACTTGACTCCTAATGGGCACTAGAGGTAGGAGTCTTTGAAATCATGGAAACCAAGCTGCTTGACCACAATTTTCTCCCTTAGTTGGCCCAAGATAGATCAAGAAAAATATATAATATAAATATTCAAGAAAAAATATATGAGAAATCTATTGTGGAAGCCCAATAATGTAATGCCACTTTTCAGGTCCTAAAGATGTTTACGTATTAGCAAAAAGTTTAATAGATTAAATATTAGAGTTAAGTTAATTTACAAGATGTAATGTTGCTAAAATTATGTGAATAACTAATATGAAATAACCAATGTAACTATAATATATAACAACTTGTGTTAAATCTAGAATGGAGCAGAATGAGATGGTAGGTGGGAAGAGGTGTACGGGCCTAATTTTGAAAACTTCTGAAGATTATGACACTGATGCTCTAGATTTTGAGGCTTCACTGACTGAACGCTTCAACTTCTCTATGGTGGTGGATGTGGGTGGCCCTGTTTTGTGTTCCTTTTCATTGATTAGGTAGTTTTGGAGGTCTATGAATGTTTCTTTGTGTATGTTCAATCTTGTTAGAGGTTGTTCAACTATATTTGGCTTTCCAACCCCTATTTCTTCAGTGGGAGTATTCTCAATGGTGGTGGATGTGGGTGGCCCTGTTTTGTGTTCCTTTTCATTGATTAGGCAGTTTTGGAGGTCTATGAATGTTTCTTTATGTATGTTCAATCTTGTTAGAGGTTGCTCAACTATATTTGGCTTTCCAACCCCTATTTCTTCAGTGGGAGTATTCTCAAGGTCCCTTTGGCTGTCTCTTGGCCTTTTAGGGTTTTTTTGTTGCTATGATCATGGTTTCTACTTCTGGTTTATCGTTCCTTCTATTGTAGTGGCTTGTGGTGGCCTTTGTGCTTATGTTGGTGTTTGGTTTGGCCTTTGTCCAATTTCAGGAAGTGCATGGTTTGCATGTTAAATTCTTCCCTACGGTTTTCTTCTTGGTAAACATGATGTGGAAGGGGCTTCCTATGGTTGGAGTTGTTGTGAGGGATTGGTTATCTACTTCTCCTTTTTGGGTGGGGTCTCCCCACCCTACATTGGCTTCCTTTCTTTTGCTAAGCATGGGCATTCATTCTTGTGTTCTAATGCTTTTGGATGCTTGTGGCCCTTTGCTTGGTATTCTTTTTGCTACTGGGCTTATCCTTATTGCTCCTTTGGCTATAATCGTTGCTATTTGGGTTCTAGTTTGCCTATATGTGTTGACCATATTGTTGTTGGTCAAGAATGTTTTGCATTTGTCTCTTCCCTTGATGTTGGGAAGGCTTAGTTCTTTTATGACCACACTTAGTTAGGTCATCAGGTTTCTTCTCTTTGGTGGCTCTAGGGTTTTTCCCATATCTTTGGGGGGTTGGAATATTGGTGAGGTTTATCCTTTTTCGGTGGTTGTTGTGCTTCTGCATGGAGGTTTTATGGGATTTTTTTTCCTTAGCTCTTGTTTGTTCCAAGTTTTCTAGCTGGTTTCAGGGAGATTTATTTACTCTAGGGAGGTGTTTTTGTTGTTGTTTGTATGATGCAAACTAGTTTGCACTTGTGGATCATTTTTGTTGGTTCCATGTTGCATAATTTTTTGGTGGGGGTTGTGTTGTTAGCTCTTTCAAAAATATATTTTTAGACTACTAAGGTATTTTTGAGATTAAAGGGTACTATTGTTTCCCATTCTACTATTCTTACTTTCTTCTATATCCACCTTATGGTTACTTCTTTTGAGGTGGATTTGGTGGAAAGTAGTGATCTTATTTAGTTGTCCCCCTCTCTAGATTCTCCTATTAAGGTGGACCTCTCTCTCTTATTGTGGTGGAGAGTAGTTTAGTTGGAAGGGTTTTGTGGTGCTATAGTAGGGTTTTTCTCTATTTTACCATTGTTTTCGTTTTCAAGAATGTTAGAATTCCTATTAGGGGTTGTTTCCCCTTGCTCAAAATTTCTTCATTTATCCTATTATGGTGGATACATGATAGTGTTGGGTTCCCAGTCTATCCCCCTTTGGTTGTGACTGTTGGTTTTATCAAGCCTTTGGCTTCTACCTTTTTGGAAGTTGTTTTCTTTTGTTGGTAGAACTTTCCTATCTCAAAAGGCTTGTTTTTTGAGTGGAAGTCCTAGAGTTGTGTCTTAGAGGTTGTTTCCATTTGTTCAATGTTTAAGCTATAGGGTTTCACTAGTTTTCCCCTATTTCTATAGGGTGGTGTTCTCTATTCAAGTTTCCTTTTGGCTTCCCTATTTCTTGCAGTTGGTTTATGTTTTCTAATTTCATGCTCTGATTAAAATCATGGCTTGTTGATTGGTCTTCCAGGTTCACTGCCAGTGAGTATCACTCTTCCTTTTTAGTGGTCTCATTTTCCATGTTTCACCATTCTTCAACATCTATGGCTGCTTTGTAATAGGTACTGGCCCTTCTAGTTTTAATCTAATCAAGACTATAATATATAATAATTAACATAGTAAATTGAATAACACATCTATATAATTTATATATATTAACACCAAAATCATATATATAATATTCTCAATATATTTTAGAATCAATGATTTTCAATACTTATCTGAATCACAACACTTGGAAAAGCCACTCTCACCCTCGAAATATGTTGGTGGTATTGGCACTCGCTATGGAAAAATATATGAGGAATTAGATCCTTTCAAAACATAATGCACTATTGCACTCTACATAGGTGTAGATTCAAAAAAATAATTCTCAACACAAGTGCACACCATGCCTTGGCCAATACCATATCGGGTGTACGTTGTACCCCAAGTTGGACACACTCTATGTGCTCCCTTTTCTAATGCTCATATCTCACCAAACCACTCTCTTCTTATTTGAAAGTTCTCCATCCTTTCCAAGTGATGGAACTTTCAAATTTTGCAAATTTGAAGTGCCCATTTAAAAGAAATTCCTTTTGCACTTTCAGAAGTGCACTTGACAAATCTGCCTAGGTGACCCACTTTGGAGGGTCATAGTTTGGAGCCAAATAATTATCATGCAAAACCCCTTGGTGGACATACTCAATTGACATATGTGAACATGTGAGTAAATTTTCAGCTTCCCACGATGAGTTTTATAAGAGTTTTGAAAAGCAAAGCTGGAAGGTTTTGGCAGTTTTGCAAAGTAGCCTCCTGTTTGAGTTTGTATTTTGCAACCAGTTAACTGACATGAGAAAAAAAATGTTGTTTTGTATTCTCCATACCAAGATGAGCTCACATGTCAATTTTTAGAGCCTCATGATAAGATTTGTTATTTTTACCAGATCAAAACCAAATGCAATTTCTTCAGTTTTGCATCTGCATTTCCTAAAACCTTTCAAGGTGGTCAATTTTGACACCTAGTATCTTTTGATCAATAATGATTAAGGCTAAGCCCTTTTGCACATGTGCTCAAGGTACCTAAATGTGCTTATGTTTCTAGTGGCCGCTTTCCAAGAGTTGATCTGCTATTTTTTCAAATGGGTGATTTGATGAGTTTTAATTGGTTTTGAACAGTTGTTTGTTGTAGAAAGTTCGAGTAAGCAACTTTGACAAGTAATAATTTTTTCCTTGTGATCAATTTCTCTGATCTATCTTTTGTGTTCCATTCTTTGGACCAACGTCTACATGCCTATAAGTTTTTATAGCTTCAGAAGGTCGTTTGCCTAGTTTTCAAAGGTCATTCCAAGGCCAACTTGGCCAGTTTGCACCATTCTCCAAGATTCTTGAGGGGTAAATTTGATGGAAACCCATTTCATGTTTTTACTCTAGATGCATTCAAAAAGTAGTGGTAGGTCAATTTGAGCCTGAAAGTTGTCTAAAAATATATTTTTTAAGTCGGGCCACATGGGGCCCGACATGCTTTGCATTGTAATGAGGTTGTAAATGTTGAGTTTGGTCAACTGGGATATGAGAATCTATCAATGGTTGTTTCAAAAAATTTCCAGCTTGCAATGTATTGTGTAGGGAAAACTCTTGAGCATAGCACCCAAGCATCAAAATTTGCAAAATATTCTCTAGTAAAGGACATCTTCTTTTCAACCAAATGAAAAGGTGATGCTTTACTTTCAATTGAATGGAACAAAGTCACAACTCCATTTAAACTTGCTTGGCTATTTGAACATCTGAATGATGTTGAAAAGTAAATCATTTGTATAGTTTTCATGTGAATATGGATGACTGCCTTGAACTAGTAAGAACAATTCAAAATTATACACTGGGGCTTGATTTCAAAGTGTTCATATGTGGAAATTCTACTTGGAATTTGGAATCACTCTGTATCTCTTCATTGTGAGATAAAGAATCCAAAGGATGATAGGGCAAACTCATTCATGAGAGATTGGATAATTTTAAGCAAATGTCTTCTATATACAAATGAAGTGTGCTGAAAAGTATTGTCAAAATGGAAGTATTGGCGCAACAGAGGAAAGAAGCTAGCAAAATGAGCATTCATCAAAGCATTTAAAAATAAATGTAGTTTCCATGTAATGCCATCGAATATGTTCAAAATGGATTGTTGAAAGTGCCCCAGAGAGCAAGAGTGAAACCTACAAGGTGCACACATCCATCAATGTGGAAACTAGGGGATGCTATCAAAAGATTGGAGGTATTCAAAAGGCTTTGGAGATCTCATATTTCCATTCACAACATATGCGCAAAATGGAATTACTGAAAGTCCTTAGGAGCTTCAGAGCAGATGTGTGCAGTAAATGGAAGCATAATGGTGCACCTTTATGCAAACTGAAAGGGATACCATGGTGGCAGGGTAAGCATGAAGTGCCTTTGTTGAAAGGTTTTAGAAGCTCCCAAGCGAATACGCTGCAATGAAATCTCACACCCTTGAGATGAAAATGTATCAAACGTTTGAAGAAACACTGTATTAAGGAAGTCGCCATTAAAGGGCTCGAATCATGTTTGATGAAAATCATAGAATGAAGGTGAGTTTCTGCCATCTTCACGGGAAATTTGTAGAAGAGCGAGCATGAACGACAAAATTAAGATTAGGGCAAAGCATAAAACATAGAACAAAAGGAAGATCAACGACTGGGAGAAGAGATGCAAATGCAACCTCATCCTTAGCATCCCCCGCCAAACCGCGATCTCAAAGTGCTCACAGGTTAATTATCGTGAAATGGAAAATTCTTGCCACATGGCACAGGTGGGTCTCGGACAAAGGTGAAAGACGGGTGCATTTTATTTTGCCCGATATAGATATTAATGAGGCATGTTGAGCACACATAATGATTTTAAAAGATGAATATTAAAACTTGGATGACCCAACATAATGTTTGAGATCCTTTAATATGCAAAGGTAAAACTTAAAGGGCCCATTTAAAGTTTATTTAAAATGGTGAGTGAAATTTTAAAGTGCAAAATGGTGAAAGTGTAAAATGCACGTGAAATATTGTCACGTATTGATTTTTGTCGATTATTTAAATGCAAATTATTAATCATGAGATTGTTAATTATTATGTTAAATGATTATTTAAATTGAAGTTAAATTGAAATTGAAATTGAAAGTGAAATTGAAATTGAAATTGAAATGCAATTGCAATGCTTTGAAATGCATTTTTATTGAAATTGGGGTTTGTCATTGCTGATGAAAATTCGAGTGCAAGTGAACGCAGGAACAGGTGAACGTTAGTGAAGGCGAGAACATCAATCAGGTAGAGTCTTTTTAGCCATTAGACATTTATGAGGATGATGGAATCTCACACACACACTTAGTAATTATTTTAATGTATTTTTGTGATTATTATGCTTGCAAATTTTAAATTAAGTTTAATTGATTTCTCAAAATATGTGAAAAGAATATGTTGTTTTAAATGGTGATTTGATTATTTTATGAGGAAATTGATTTTTATTCGAATAATTGGATTCCTTATGTCAATATTTTTCTATTATTTAAAAATAATGATGCTTTTATTTTAAATTAATGGAATAGTGTTTTAATTGTGAAAAAGTTATTAAAATATAACTTAGTGTTATTTGATGTAATTGTATTTTTCTCATTTGATAAATAAGAAAAATAAATGTAAATGTTTAAATAAACAAATATCAAAACTGAGTTATTGAAAAACAGATTACGTACAAATTGGAAATTGAATTCAAACAACAGTTGAACAAATTGAAGAAAATATCTTCAATCAAATTGGAAGGCAATCAAAATTTAGAACTTGGAGTTTGATAATTTGAACCGGAGATCAAACTGAAATTTTGGATCTTGCTTTGGGAATAACCCCAACATCTTTGCATGAGAAAAGATTAGCCAGAGAAGAAATTCGAAATTGCAAAGAGAGGAAGAAATCCGTTTTTGGAATTTGAGAAAAAACTGAGAGTTTTTCCCATGCGCCAGAGGAGTCTGAGATTTATGTTGACCGTTTTATTTAGTTTTGAAAGAGGACTATTCTAATCCCCATGCAGCCAGAGGACAGGGATCGTGCTAATCACTGGAGTCTCCCATTTCACCCATGCCAGACAAAGGGAGAATGGTCTTGGGGGCACAGGAAGGGAAGCCAACAAGTGAAGGTGTGGCAGATAAGGGAGAATAAGTAGGTAAAGGGCACGCAAAAGACACCAGCTCTCCTCATCCCCCATTCTCCATGTGCGACCAAGGAATAGGGCTCCTCATTCCCATCACACGTGGTTGGGAAGAGGTCTTAAGACTTGGGGAATAAAATAGATCAAAATCTTCCATGCTACAGGAAAAAATAGGAAGTAAAGCACGCCAAAGGCAACAGGGAGATAGGCGCCAGGGAGAAGATAAGTAGAAACACCCGTATGGGAGAGAAGACTCAGGGAGTAGCAAGGAAAAAGATAGAAGGGAGGGGTGTATGGCCTATTCAACAGGAAAGCAAACAAAAATAGGATTTGTTTCTCCCTACTATGCATAAGATAAGAAAGTAGAAGAACAGGGAAGAAATAGAAAGACAGAGGATAAATGCAACCAGAGAACAGTCAGAGCAGCTATAGGAAATTGACAGAGGAAGCACACAAATAACCAATTCCAGATTTAAGAATTACCAGGTAGGAGCTATTGAAATTTATTTAACAAATTCATGATTACAGTGTATTATTTGGAATCATTTTTTTTCTTATTCTGATTTTTAAATCTATTAAAAGTATCATTATTTCCATTAAATTATGTTGAAATTTCAAACAATCAAACTGTGTTTTTCCAGAAATTTTTTTGAACAAGTTTAAAATAGAAAATTATAGGAATAATTTGATTTGAAAACAATGAAAAATAACTGATTTATCAATTAGGAAAAATTCAGATTTAGGAAAAGATTCAGAACATAAAAACATTATTTAAATTAGATTTGGAAAACATTCAAAACAAAAAACATTTATTTCATTCTGATTTAGTAGAACTTTAAAAAAATCCAAAACAGACAGATAGATTTAATTCTCCAAAGAAGGAAATAGAAAAGATTATGATAAAATGCTTTTTGAAAATTAAACGTGTTTGAAAAATAGAAGTTAAAACTCAGTGATTATTGTGAATAAAAATCAAATTATTACGAAACATAAATGTAAATGATTTATTTTAATTCTATTTTTTTTTTTGAAAAAGTAATTGTTTATTTTCTAGAAGTGTGAAAAACAGAAAATAAATCAATTAAATAAAAATATGAATTACTTGGAAACAAAACGAATTAGAACAGGATTAAATAGATGAGTAAATAGAACGAAAGAACGTGTGCTCTTTTATGCCTGTTTAAATATGTATTCAATTTACATACTTGAGATACACCTTCTTTTGTTATTTAAATTATTCGATTTAAATATTAATTTAATGCTATTTATGGATTAAAACGATGAAAATACAACATTTAAACCATTTTTGCTTGAAACAAGATTGTCGTTTAATTGTTTTTGAAAGATTGTATTTATTTGATTGGAACCATGCATGCTTGATAAATGAATGTGCATGTCATGTGTTTGGAAAGTTACCTTCCGGGATGGGTGCTGAATGTGGGTTATTAGTGTTGATGTTATTACAGCGTCGGTCTGCACTTCCCAAGAAAGAAATAAATTAAATATCAACTAAAGCAAAGGGCTGACCCTATAGTGTTTCATACAAATGAATTATTGAATGGCCGACCTAAATAATATTTAATTGTTTATTATTATTATTGTAAAGGCCGACCCAAATGAAGAGGCGGCTATGAGACATATATATACAATGTCATTTGGTTATTGAAGACAATTCGAATCAATCAAGAAAGTTCACTATTATATTCAAGAGCATAAATTCGCATGTATGAGGAAGAACATAAATCAAAGTTATTCATCCTAATTCGTAGTCTTAGAAGAAGTTCATACTTGAGCAGCAGATCAAATTCGCAGTCCTAGAAGAAGTTCATACTTGAGCAGCAGATCTTCATTACTGTAGCAGCAGATCGAGTTCAAGGAAGAGCAGATTCATTTGTATCTAAGCATCAAGGAAAAGTGTGAAATCCTTAGCCATTGCTGGGCTGTGTTGTAAGCAGATTTCTGTCATTATCATATATATATAAGAGAATCATTTGCTGGGTTTTTCTCTGTCAAGAGGAGGGTTTTCCCAGGGTATTTTGTTGTGTTCATTGTCTTATGTGTTGCATTTCTATTGAATAATTTGCTATCTAATCTGATCTAAGAAACACTAACATGGTATCAGAGCAGGTGTGAAAAAGATCGTGATCAGATTTAGTTTGCAACACTCACCTTATTCTTTTTTCAGTCTATCTTCTAAATTTCTCAAGATGGTAGAGATATAAGGGGCTTTGGCAGACTGAATGGGTATGATGGAAGATAGTATGTTCGATTTTGATATAGAACCTAAGAACAAAAAAAACTCTCAGATTAGAAGGTCATGCTTGGACGAAAACCCCGATGTGGCCATTCTGTAAAAACTTATGATTGTTTCATCATGGTGGATTGGTTTTATAGCTTTGTATGGAGACTGGCAGAAGGTTCGTGTTGATTCACAGATATTGGCAGAAGGTGCGACCCAGGGTTTAAGGGAGAATCCGTGGCATTCACAATTAGCACACATATTTGCCTGGGGGTTTACGATAGACTATCTATTGACGGAGCTCGGTGGCATCCCGATATCGGGATTATAGATATCACCGATAATATAAATAATATTGCTGCAGGAGTTTTTTCAAACATCCCAACATCAACATTTGCAAAACAGTGTTATTATTCAATGTTGCTATGCTCCGTGATATCCATTTAGGGCGAATAATATTCATGAGTACAGTTCGCACTCTTATTGTTGGAGTCGCGCGGTTTATATATGGATGCTGTCTATAAGCAGGGCTTTATAACTGTCATTGGAGCCAATGCTTGAAGTTAGGTGTATCAGGATTGTTATTTTGCTGAGTATCTATTTATCGTTGGCGCAGGTATATCTATGCATCCTAGAAGTGCTACCCATTGCTATAGCCATCCTTTCTTTCATTTGGCTGAATATCCAAGACATTGTGAGTCGACGTTGATCAGAGGTATCACAGTATTTGGAGTTTATTGCGTCTTTCCTGAGGACGTTAGCGGGATATTGGTGGAGGATCGAATCGTCCTGAGTGTTGGAGTATCCACATTGATTCATTATCGGGCTCTGGCAAAAGTTTGACGCCCCTGGTGTATTCTATTGTTGTTACTATTGGTTTTTGCTGGTGCCATGAAATTCATGAGAGAATATTTGGATTGAGGCGCTCTATATGACTTGTCAATCTGGGTTATTCCAGTGCCAGTTTGTTTCCAGCATCATTTCTATACCTTATTGGTCGAAGAATTTGTGATTGGTGCAAGTTCATGTGTGATCGAAATTATCGTTGGTGTGATCGGGACTATCATTGGCGACCCAATATCAGACCCCCTTCCTGCTGGTGCTATTCTGTATCTTTTATATATATGCTGGTCGACGAATCTTAAGGGATTGGATATCGAAGTCATATCGAATGAAGAAATGATCAAGCTTGGAGTCATAGCTTGCAAACATTGGACTACATTGATGGCTGGAGATATCTCTTGAAGTCAATGTACCCTTCAGGTCATCATTGTGTTCAAACTGTGAAGGGTACGGATTGATCTGAGCTCAAGTACAACGTATCACACTATGTCTAACATTTGGACCTATCAGAATAGTTAAAAAGATAAGTATTCATTGGTTTCTTAGTTATATCATTTATTTATTGGATCTTGTAATTAAGAGAGATAGTAGACTCTCTTGAATTGTGTTGTGTTCACTAGCATAAGATCTTATTGTCTCTCATGATATAACTTGTATGATTCTAATCTTGATATTTCTTTGGATAATTATGGACTGTTAGTAATCTCTATCTAAAATGCTTCCTGGACAGGTTTAGGGGGAAGAAGATGATAAGAGAATTACTTAAGTGATGAAAAGCTTGAGGCATCTTGTGAAGAAGTCATGTCAACCAAAGAAATGATCAAGAGGGAGTAAACACTAGAGGGACTGAGTTGATGGCTAGAGGGAGTGCATCTCCAGAAATCTCCTTCACAATCTCTGAAGCCAGGATCGAGAGGGAGTCTCAGTATCAGTCCATACTCAAGAATGATGTTTGGGATATAGTTCCTAGACCCAAAGACAAATCTGTGGCGTCTTCTAAATGGCTCTTCAAGTTCAAGCATGCAGCTGATGGAAGTATTGAGAAACACAAGGCTAGATTTGTGGCTAGAGGGTTCTCACAAAAAGAGGGAGTTGACTATGAAGAAACTTTTGCTCCTGTGGCTCGTTACACGTCCGTTAGAACCATCATTGCTATTGTTACATCTAGAGGATGGAAGATTCACCAAATGGATGTAAAGACAGCTTTTCTGAATGGCATAATAGAAGAAGAGGTTTACATTGAGCAACCGAAAGGATTTGAGGTGCATGGGAAAGAGTCTCATGTCTGCAAGCTGAAGAAGGCCTTGTATGGTCTTAAACAAGCTCCTCGTGCTTGGTATGAAAGAATTGATCAGTATCTTTCAAGTCTGGGTTTCTCAAAGAATCATGCAGATTCTAACCTCTACTTCAAGGTAGTAAATGGTGAAGCATTGATTTTGGTTTTATATGTTGATGACTTGATTATTACCAGTGAAGAACATCTAATACTAAAATGCAAGAAGGAATTAGCTTCAGAGTTTGAGATGAAGAATCTAGGTCTTATGCATTGCTTTCTTGGCTTAGAAGTTTGGCAAAAGCCAGATGAGATGATTCTAAGTCAAGGCAAGTATACTATTGACATTCTCAAAATGTTTGGTATGATTGACTGCAAACCTATGTCTACACCTATGGAGACTAATCTAGATAAGTTGAAAGAAGCTGCAGCTAGTTCAGAACCAGTGGATTCTATGATGTATAGACAGTTGATTGGTTCATTGATGTATCTAGTTAACACTAGACCTGATATCTACTATGCAGTGAGTGCACTTAGCTAGTTTATGTGTGAACCAAAGCAAATACATCTTATAGCAGCTAAACATATCCTGATATATTTATGTGGCACAATTGGATATGGTTTGAGATATTCTTCAGATGTGAATTTGGAGCTGCATGGTTCTACTGATTCTGATTAGGAAGAATGTGTCTTAGATCGGAAGAGTACCTCTGGTTGTTGCTTCAGTTTGGGGACTGCTATGATCTCTTGGTGTAGCAGGAAATAGTCTTCAGTGGCCTTGAGTACAACTGAAGTAGAGTATATAGCAGCTTGTGTGGCAGCTCGTGAGGTAGTGTGGCTTCGTAAGCTCCTTGCAGGATTGTTTGGACAATCAACGGAGCCTACTATCATACATTGTGATAATCAAAGCTGTGTGAAGCTTTCTGTCAATCCTGTGTTTCATGACAAAACAAAACATGTTGAGATCAAGTACCACTATATTAGAGATATGGTGCAAAGGAAAGCTATATAGTTGAGGTATATCAGCACTGAAGAGCAAACGACAAACATTCTCACCAAACCTCTCACCAGGATTAAGTTTGTATACTTCTGAGAGAAACTTGGTATGGTGGAGAATGCAGCTATGACTGAGAAAGAGTCTCAGTAATCAGTGATCCTTGTTGAGAATGCAACTCTTTGCTGAGAGAGAGTTGAGGTGCAAGCCCTTGTTTAATACAATTCTCTGCTGAGAGAGATTTGAGGTGTAAGTCCTTGATAATACAATTCTCTGATGAGAGAGAGTTGAGGTGTAAGCCCTTGATAATGCAATTCTCTGATGAGAGAGAGTTGAGGTGAAAGTCCTTGTTTCCACCCTCTGGGAGAAGCTATGGTGGATGTCATGTGTGTGAATCCATGACAACATCACGTGAGGGAATCCATGATGAGTTTACGCCATTTATGGGAGTAGCCATAATGGTTAATATCACGTTGAGGTGATATTCTATTTTGTTTTCATTCTAATATAATGTGTCTTGTGCAGATGGAAGTTCATCCCTAGCTGAGAGGGAGTGTTGATGATATTACAACATCGGTCTGCACTTCCCAAGAAAGAAATAAATTAAATATCAACTAAAGCAAAGGGCCGACCCTATAGTGTTTCATACAAATGAATTATTGAATGGCCGACCTAAATAATATTTAATTGTTTATTATTATTATTGTAAAGGCCAACCCAAATGAAGAGGCGGCTATGAGACATATATATACAAGGTCATTTGGTTATTGAAGACAATTTGAATCAATCAAGAAAGTTCGCTATTATATTCAAGAGCAGAAATTCGCATGTATGAGGAAGAACAGAAATCAAAGTTATTCATCCTAATTCGCAGTCTTAGAAGAAGTTCATACATGAGCAGCAGATCAAATTCGCAGTCCTAGAAGAAGTTCATACTTGAGCAATAGATCTTCATTACTGTAGTAGCAGATCGAGTTCAAGGAAGAGCAGATTCATTTGTATCTAAGCATCAAGGAAAAGTGTGAAATCCTTAGCCATTGCTGGGTTGTGTTGTAAGCAGATTTCTGTCATTATCATATATATATAAGAGAATCATTTGCTGGGTTTTTCTCCCTCAAGAGGAGGGTTTTCCCAGGGTATTTTGTTGTGTTCATTGTCTTATGTGTTGCATTTCTATTGAATAATTTGTTATCTAATCTGATCTAAGAAACACTAACAATTAGAGAGTGTAGTTTTTCTTTTCCAAAGCTACTTTTATTTGTCGTGCATGACATTTTACTTGGCCAAGTAACTTAAGGACCATTGAAATAGATGGAATTAATGAACTCTCTACCATATCCTAGTATTGAGCTTGCTTGTTTCTTAAATGAATTAGAAAAATGAAAATGCTTGTGGTTTTACTAGTTATACTAGGCATGCACCAGATTCCATCTTGCTTGTCAACTGCTTTTTGCTAAGTGATTCATGCAGGATCGGGTATTCTTTGAATGACTAAGGAATTCCTAGGAAGCGTAAGCTTCGAGGTTAGGAGGAAAAAGTGCCTGATCCTTGTTCTCATCTTCATTATTGAAGATATGCTATTGGATTGAAGATCAAAGGATGTCATCTTCATTTATGTATTATTGAATTCTTTAATTATGTATTGTAGAGCTTAAGGCGACAAAATGCCTAAGTCTCATATTGTAAACTTATTTTACAACTTCTTTGTATTTTTAATAATGTCATGTAATATGACACGTGTATGTATTTAATTGGAAATGTATATTGAATTTATTTATCGACTTTAAGTCGTTTTAGAATCGATTGGATTTTAGGATGTCTAAATGAATGAAGTGTCGACTTTCTTTTGAATATAAATGAAATTATTTAAATTTTTGTCGATGTTTTGATTTAAAGAGTTTCGCTCTTTACAAATATTCTGTGATGGAAAATAAGATGAGGAAAATATTTTAAATTTGGCATAGGGACAAAGTGAATTAAATATTCACTTTAATTTTTATTTGCTGAGGGAAGAATATTTTACTTGGTTGGAAAGTGAAAATATAATGTGCTGGTGAAATAAAGAGCTGAAACAGAGTTTTCACGGGTAGGAGGAGTTGTTTTTCACACATCAGGTAAAATGGGGAATTCCATCACATGGCAGATTTTCTGTTTGAGGAAAAAGGAAAAGGCAAGTTTGGAAGCAAAGTTTGTTGCAAGGAGGAGAAAAGATTCTAGATATTTTCTTATGCAGGTTAATGGAGGATGAGGTTGCCAGTTGTCAATGGTGGATGCATTTTAGGGCTACTTTTGGTTTCTTTTGTTCTCTACATCTTCTCTTCTTCTTTCATGGTAAAATAGTTAGCAAGTTATAAGTTTTTGGTCGAGTCTAGGTGAAGTTGCAGAGCAATTGTAAAGTCTGGTAGTTACAGAGGAAATGCAAATTAGGTTCTGGGTCATTTTGTTGTAGGTTTTGAATTCATGGAGATATAATATTGTATAACAGTACTAACATTTGAATCAAATTGATAAATTCAAGCTCATATCTCTCTTGTGTACAAGCATATTTGAATTTTGAATAAAGTTATTAGGGGTTATTTTGTTCATCTCACTGTTGTGGTGTGCCCAATTCTTATTTTAGCTTTAATTCAAGGAATTAATTAAAATGCTTAAATGAGATTGTAGATTGATATGTTCTGTAGAAGGATCTGATAAGTAGTATTGAGTTAGGCTTACATATTGGTGATATTGTAAGGAAATATTATCAAAGATCTTATATGCTACGAGTTGAATCTATCATAAACCCTTAGGTATTTGTGAATTTGACTCCTCCAATGGAAATAAGGCATTGATCTAAGTTTCATTTGTTCTTTGCGATTCAATATTTGTTTGTGTTCACCTGAAGCTTGCTACAAATTGAAAATTAATGAATATATTTTACTTTGAAGTATTGTTATAATTATCTCACACTCCAAATGGTTGATATTATTGATGAACAACCAATTCTATTCAGTTTTATCCCGTTCTGTTGAGCTATTGAGTGAGATTATTTTTTATCATTAGTGTTGTTTGTACTTATGGTGCAGAGGTTATAAACACATTAAGGGATCACCCCGGGTCTTGCAGACCCCAAAGTGTAGGAGGTCCTTAAAATCCTCGTCAGTTGGTCCAAGTCCTTCGAGCTACCCTTGATTGGAATTGGAAATTCCATAGGTAGATTAGAAGATCAACCTAGTTTCAGTAAAAAACAAACCAACAAAATGGTGACTCTGCTAGGGACATTGTTGAAGATCATTTTTCCTTATAGAGTCATGAGCTTGTTATGAGAGGTTCAATCTCCTTGTCAAGTGAGTCAATTCTCATAAATTTTACCTGATAATCTATTTTAATTCATCTTTCAATGTAAGTTTTGTCTAGATTTGTCTATATTTCATGATTATTTCATAATACCTCACAAATTGTGAGTGGAAACTTCGAGATCTATGCAGTAGTGTGCACTATTTGAAAAGAACTAAGGAAGAACCGAAGGATTTGCAGTAGAGATGAAGTAGATTTGAGGTCTTGTGTTGAAGTACCCAGACAATTTTGAGGAAGGAATCCATATGATGTCATATTTTTGGATAAGGAGGTGTTGCAATGCTTATGCTGGTTCTTAAACAAGTTTGACCTGTGAAGAAATTCCAGTTGATCAAATTTTTGTCCTCTACAAAGAGGTGGAAACTCTACCAAAGAACCTAATGAAGAGGTGAATATGGTTCTAGATCTACAAATATTTCCAATTAGAAGAACAATTTGCAGTGGTTGCAACAATTCCAGGTATTTTTCACTCTTGGTTTTCAAGAAATTGTATATGGAAACCATATTTGAAAATTTTAGGAAAAATTTGGTTCCCTATTAGATGAATTTGTATTAAAAAAGGGAACAATGGTAGTTCTTTCCGTACTTCTAAAATTTAATATGTAATATGATTTGAGAAGTATGTTTATTTTGAATTATGCCTCTGAGAAAGCTTAAGGCATAAATATTCAATGAATGTTTTAGAATCATGGTTGAATTTGTAAATGATGTAATTGATAACCATGTATGAAGTTGATAATGATTGAATTTGTATACAAGAGGGTTTGCCTATGAAATGGAAATTAAAAGTATGCAGGGAAAACACGTTTTCCCAAGCCCTCAAAGGGATTTTTCTATTGAAAGGTATATGCCATTGGTTTTTAGTGGTATTAGAGGTTTCTCGAACTTGATCCCTAAAAATGTTAGGAAGTATTTTCCCAAATTCACAAGGCAAAGTTCAGAATCAACCTCTAAGAATTTGCAAACATTCATGGATGTGACAGGGGATTATGAGGTAAATCATGAGGACATTGTTATGAAACTGTTTGTTCAATCTTTGAAGGATGATGCCAGAGATTGGTTCTCATATTTATCGTCATGTTCTATAGCTTCATGGAATCATTTTATGATAGTCTTTGTTGAGAAATTTGGTGAAGGGGTAAATCCAAGTGTGGTGAGGAAAAACTTTATGGAGATCCATATAAGTGAAGATGAGTTGGTCCCTATTTTCAATCTTCAATTTGCAAAGGCAATGAGAGAGATCTTAGAGTACATAAGGCCAAATGATGTTGAATGCTTGGCTGTGTATCTTGGTGCATTTGATAGTCAGATGGGATTATTGTTAAGGGATAAAGAGCCTGCAACATTACATCAGGCATATCAACCTGCCATGGACATTGAGAACAATTTGAAATACTCTCTGGTTGCAAGTGTTGATTATCCAAACAAACCTCATGCAAGTATAGAATTCAAGGATCGGGTAATGGAAATGATTGTAAAGATGGCAATGATTTTGTTGTTATGATTTCTTCATCATCAAAGTATGAAGATCATAATGAGCTTCAAGTTGAACATAAAAAAATTTGAGCACTGTTGATCAAAAGTATTTTGTACAAGAATTGTATGAAATGAAGAGACAAGAGGGAGAATCACCATATAAGTTGTTTTTGAGATTTTTGGATGCTTTGATAGAAGTTCCCAAATATTTTAGACTTGAGGGTTCTGAGTACATTGATTTGTTTTGTGAGATTTCTGAATCTGGGTTTAGTACTTTTCTAGAGGAGTTGAAGCCCCATAGCTTTGTGTTGGGTAAGAATAGGTCATCTTAGAATGAAGCATCTAAGAACAACAATGCCTTAATGACTTTAATTTCTTCAAATCACCTCAAAGACACAAACTACTATGCCATAAAGTGGAGATAGGCATAGATTTTCCCCCCCATTAACCCTTCTGAGAAAAGTACATGTAGATAAATAATAGATTCAACACAGAATCTAACAACATGGAAGACAAACTAATGAACACACAAATTTACATGGGGAAAAACCTTTCGGGTAAAAGCTCCACCCTCTAAAAGATCCAACCATTGTATTATTCAGCAACAAGTAGAGTTACAATACAATCTCAGGCTCATAGGCTTTATAGGAGTTACATCTTGTTCATCTGGAGAAAATAGGCAGCCCCATAGATCTGAATCCTCGCACTATTACAATTTCCTCACATGACATACAGTGCAAATACATTTCATGTCACTAGCCCATTTGATCAACCAACCTTTCACCCAGCACAGCCTCACGGCCTCTCAGGTTCACATCTTCTCAGTTCTATGTGTTTTAGTGTTCACGATTACAATGCTCAAAGCATACCGTTTGAACACACACACTCTACACTCCCTGATCTGATCTCACATCATGATCATCACTACATCCACCCAAAAGCTATCATGGTATTTGATTACCCAACTGACCAACTTCCCTCATCTCTGATTGTGCCACCTTGCAACATGCATTGGGCCACCCCACATTAAAACGGTTGGCAAGAATAATATCATATCTGCACTCCATCAACCACCGAATCAAAACATACATTTAATGAAAATATATTGCTAATAAAAAATAAAGCTTTAAGCCAATCAACGTTGATTTACAACAGTGTAAAAATAAATGAATATCATCATGCCATGTGTCATCACACCATTCATCCACCACTCTGACTATCACCCAAACAGTCAACAGAACCCTGTGGACCTTTTACCCCACTACCACTCACTATCCATCAAATACCCACAATAAGGCAGTATACACCACACTACCACGCCCTTGCAAGAAGACACCCATGATAAGGCGGTGACAACTCATTCACCTAACCATCATCGTCCACCATGCCACCATGGCTCAAAGAACAAGCCTTCACTGTATAGTGGTAAGCATTTTTTGTTGTCTGCCATGTCCACCACGCTCAAATTGAAAGACCTCTATGGTGTGGCATTAAGCCACTGCATAATCGCCAGTCAATGTGAATCCTACCATGATAAGGAGGTAACACCGTGGTACTACGCCAAGAATGAAGGACTCTCACAGTAGGGAAGTAACCATTTGCGATGACCGCCATGGTTACGCTGCGCCACCGCCAAGCATGAAGAAGGATCTCGCGGTACAATGGTAACACTGCACAATAGCTCCTCGGCCAGAAGGGACCTGCGGTAAGGTGATAAACCACACAATTTACAAGTAGATCAAAGACCTCCGTAGTAAGGAGATAAACCACACAACCGTGCAACCTCCAAAAGTTCCCAGCGGTACAATGGTAGAGGCATGAGAAAAAGTTAAATTCGCCAAGTCTTAACAGATCTTCAAGCCAACAAGTTGAGGCACTCATTTTCTAACAATCTCCCACTTGATGAAGACTTACTGGCTTCCTCCAAACTCAAATTCAAGAATCTAACACAATTATTCCATGCTCCAACCAAGACACCTACAATGACATCCAATATGTTCACCAACATAGGCAACAACTCCAATCATCCACCATAGGAAGAAAGGAATGAGCCAAGGTGTATATGCACTAGTCTAAAGAACACAAGCATTAGATCCTACAAACAACAAAGGCAACACATTACCACCACTCCATGGTGATCATTAGCCATACAAAATGAACACCTTCAAATCTTTCAATCGCGAACACATTCATCAAGTCTTTCTCTAGAAACAAGACATAACATCAACTAGAACACCAACCAGAAAGCTAACTACAACCATCCAACTGATCAAACCCACACGATTGAAAATAGCACCCACATCTCATGCTATCCATTCAGATCAAACCCACGCGATTGAAAATAGCACCCACATCTCATGCTATCCATTCAATCTCTCATACCTTCAAGGTATCCTCATTAGTAAACTCATCCCAGCAGCACAACCAACCTATCAATCGCAGATACAAGCACCATGTGCCAACTAGTCAGAGAAGACCAAACACATACAAGTACTCCCACTGCATGGGTAATGTAAATCTGAAATATCAATGGCATAACAAGTCTACCAATCATAACACATATAAAAAACATAACCATGTAGTACCAAGGAACATCCATAATGAAATGCACAACTTGCAACCGACTACTACAAGCAACATTTCTCACAACAGTCTTCCAGGGTTCTTCCAAGTTCTCCATATTTGACAGAAGAAAGAGGCACAAGAACCTCCATGTCATCACCCATGTGACAATACTTGGCCACAAACTAGTGACCATCACAGCTCCACATAGACATGTCACATCTAAATTCATATGAGATCGAATCATATAGGAAGAAGAACCAAACTAAAGAGAAACTGCAAATCATAATGTGTAGCATCCTCCTACATACACTTCTGAAATCCAGTTGTGTCAAGTATGATCTCCTTCACATCCAAAGGAAAATCCATAACAACACCCAACCATTCAGAACACTCAGATCAAACATACCATATATTATGTAATCAACATGGATGTAAGCCTCTCATAACCAAAGAAGATCAAACTATATCCCATATAACTATTTCCTATCAGTCCTCAAAAGCACAAGGAGATAACCATGCCATAAAATCCCTCAAAATGAATCCTCCAGAACTAACCAACCATAGCTCAAGATCAATATCAAAGAAAGATAAAGCATAAAAAGTATCTAAAAGATATAATGGGAAAATACCTCTCAAATAAACTTCACTATCGAGCAAAACAAAGGAGGAAAAAGAAAATGCTCCTCCAAGATATACAAGCCACCATGATTCATCCAAAAGTAATCTCCTCACTGGTCTCTGTTGAAATCGTATTCAACTAAGGTGCAAGATACTTAGACTTTCAACTGTAAACAACAACTTTCTCATTTCAAGAGAAAAAAAGCCTCACCTTATTCTCCATGTATCCATGAGCACTAGCAACCGATCATCTCATGCTAAACTCTAAATGCATCACTGCACCATCATGAATTTCTCTAGCATATGACCAATGCACCCAAAACACAAAGAATTACCAGATCACTGTCAAAGCTCCAATCATCTAAACCAGGAACTTATCGTGAAATCATGATCTACACATCTCCCTTGGGAGATACCATGCTCTAAGTGATCTAATTATGGTCTCAAGAGCAACACAACATGCCAAAACTCTATTGCACAAGAAAGAGTACACATGACATCAAGCAAACAAAATCTAAAACATCGCCTATCAAGCACCACCAACACCTCAGCCAAAGACTCCAAGCATCCTACATGGTTCCAAGATGTTGTACATCCTCAAATAGCGTCCATGTGAATGCGAAAGAAACCTTCTACAACAATAGGATCTAAGAGTCCCTCCTAGTAACATCTGCAACACCAAAGAAGATCATTCACCACTAAGTGATGAATTTGTAGTCACTGCTAAAGCTCCCACTAAACTGTGACATTGAGCTTTCCAAGCATCATGACCAGACATCTGTTGATTTGAAAAACCTCAAGGTACAATTGACAACATGTCTATCTGACAACAATTCCAAACAGTATGAAGATCTCCAAACCACGCAAAAGACACCATCACTGTCAAAATATTACACTATAATGTGTACCAAGCTCTCCATGACATCATGGTACACTCGCTATAGGTTCCCATAATCGACTATTCAGGTACTCAACACCATTCTTCCTCTCATCTCAAAATAGCTATGCCAATGCACAAGTGACCATAGACAAGGTCAGCTAACAAATCTACACCAACACTGAATCAACCTTGTGGATATAGATAGTCCACTTACAAGTTATCTCACTATAGCCAATGGGTAGCTAATCCACCAACCACATAACTCAAAGATTAATCAGAACAAAATGCAAGACCCATCATTGCACCATAAACAACAGTTCACTGAGCCCTCAAAGAGAATAGCAATGTAGACAACATGACTCAGACACCAGATCAAGCTCAGATCCGATTCACCAATCATGTCCACAACTCAAGCACCATAGTCTAGGAAACCAATAGCAGAACTTACATGCATAACTACAACTATCTCATCCAACAACACCCCAAACAACCAGGGTCTAGAAAATAGTTTAACAACAACTCCACAAAACTACAAGTTTTCCTTGACCGTGCAAAACCCACAAAACCACCATGTTTATAAAACACACATGCACATCTAGAAAATCCAAGACTTTGCACACAACTATCATGGTTAACCAAAACAATGAAAATAACACGAATATACATCATAGAATTTTTAAGAAAATATATAGAAAACATTCAGAACCAAAGAACATGAATCTAAACCATGCAAGTACAAGATACAGGAACTCCGGGACCATTCCAGACCAATTCCAAAACCACAAGTATGCACATGCATTTGAGAGAGTCAGGCTATTCAGAAGTTTTCAAACCACCCAGAGGTCAACTTCATAGCCTTCATGCACTCAAGGTAACAAAGAACAACGCCTTCAATGCTAAGTCAAAACACCCAACATAAGCACAATAATCCATGGCTGAATAACAACCCAAGCATCTCCATACCATCAGGGATCCTCTCACACATACACCTAGTATGAACCATGCTCTGTTACAACACAACCATAGGCATAAACTCACACCCCTTGCATCAGGATCATTCTCTGCCAACTAGGAGCCTTAGACTACATCATTACAATATGATCAACTCCAGATTCTCCATCTTCAATTTCTTTCACGCTGCATGTTATTTCAAAAAAAGACCAAGGAGATTTACTCATCAAAGGATTAAACATTAGCCGATTCGTCTAGATTTCTTGAAGCCTGACAGACTAAGAAATCTTCACAGGAGAAATACCTAGAACCAACATCCAGAAGAAGGCTCTGATACCACTTGTTGGTTTCATGAACAAACCTTGACTTCCCTTAACCAGCTCTGGTACCACTTGTTGGGGAAGAATGGGTCATCTTAGAATGAAGCATCTAGGAACAATAGTCCCTTAGTGACTTTAATTTCTTCAAATGAACTCAAAGACACAAACTACTATGCCATAAAGCGGAAACAGGCATAGTTGTTTTCCCCCATTAGCTCTTCTAAGAAAAGTACATGCAGACAAATAATAGATTCAACACATAGAATCTAACTGCGAACTTTATTTCATGAACCGCTAGCCTTTGCGGTTATCTTTCTTTCGTGGCTTCACCATATCTTTTATCGCTTACAGCTTTTTGGCATTTTCCATGTGGCTTCCTATCGGAGTTTCCTGCCGTTCCATATCGCTTTGCTTTTGTCGGGTTCCATGTGCATGACGCATGGCTTTCTCTGGCTATTTCTCGAGTTGGGCCCACTGTACAGTTACTTTTGCTTGGCATTGCCCATGTGGCTTCCTCTGAGAGCTTTTCACTAGGACGTCCCTCATTCTTTTTCGGGCTCCGTGTGCTCGAAGTGTGGCATATTATTGTGTGTCGCTTATGTGGGGGTTGCCACCTGTGCCATTTTTCTCTCCTACTACCACGTTTTCTTCTTCGATGTCGCATTCCTTCTGCTACTTCTACATGGCCTTGTGTTTTGTTTAGACAGGTTTGTTGGCACGCTACTGAGTGATCTTCTTGTTCAGTGGTGGCTCGAGGTGATCTAGGATGTTGATTTTGGACCAGGAATCTTTCTTGTGTGGTTTTCAGGCGGTGGGCTGGCTTATATAAGCAACTCTTCTTCTCTTTATTAGGTTATTGTTAGATAGATAAAAAATCTAGAGCATTGGGGAATAGCCTTTGTAATATTTTATTGAACTTGAAATCTACAGACTGTGCCAATCAATTCGGCTTTTTCTATTTTTCATGTTTTTGATAAGATGGTTAGACTGTGCGTTTATTTTTTTATAATATATGAATGCATGTTCTTCAACTTTTGTTATCTTCTATAGCTTAATAAATACAAATCATGTTTCGACTCCTCTGTGTTGGCCAAAGTTGTATTAGATTATGCTATGCAGTTAGAAGGTGTTCTTATGTTTTAAAGTGCTTTTGAGAAAATTTATTTAATAAAAAATATTTAGTGGTTCGAGCTTTTGCATTTGGCACTGTGCTCAGGTAATTTCATTCATGATTTGGCGCATTGCCTTTAGTCTAGAGTTAATATTTTCAGTTATCTTCTTAACCCTTTTCCTCCCCCACTAAAATGAAGAGCCGACTTCGATAAATTCCAGAGGTCACTTAGCTAAGCGCACAATGTCCCCCAGTAGCTAAGTTTCCCATAAGACTGCTGCCCCTGCAAAATATTGCGTCAACAATTATTTTTTCTGGCACACCTGGTGGGACCACGAACTAGCACGTTCGCTTGATAACAGTGTGTATGAGCCATAGGTCCATAACTAGGTCACAAACTACAAGATTCCATGGCCTACTCGTACCACCTTTAGTTTATGTTTGCCTAAGAGGTCAGCAAGGTAGTCCTTCACCTCCCCCTTCTCCTCCGTCTCCTACGCTAATGGCCACTAGAAATTATGTAGTCTAGGATGCTGGTAGTCCTTTAGTAGCGCCTGCGCCTCCTGCAGTATGGGCTCCAATCCCCACTTCTGCTTAAAAGTTATTCCCTAGTTTTTTGGAGATGAATCAAAGACTCTGATGGAGCATTTGCAAGATGTGGCAGATGTTTTTCTGGTGCATGGTGTTACCAATGAAAATTTTTCTCTAAGATTGCTCATCACTTCTTTCCGAGGCAAGGATTTGAACTGGTATCGCACTCTTCTGGCTAACTCAATTTCTACTTGGGATGACCTTGGAGACCCGTTCTATGTGTGATTTTCAAATGCCGATGACATATCTTCACTATATCATCAGCTGGCCAGCATAAAGAAAGCCCCTCATGAAGCTCTCCCTGAATTTAATGTGTGGTTTCATTTGACTTGGAAAAGAGTTCCTGTTGGTAGCTGGCCATCTCTAGATTTGGCATTCATGTTGTACTTGAAGTCAGTTAATGCTAATATTTCCATGATGCTACAGGCTCTTGGCAGAAATACTCTGCCTAATGCTTACAGTTTGTTTATCACTACGAAGAACAACCTTATTACTACTGGAAAGCTGGCGGCAAGACCCATCATTCCATTGTTTCTAGAATTCAACATTGTGGAAGTTGAAGCAGCTTCGACCAATGCTCCTGTAACTCCTCCTCAGTCTATGAACGTGTACCTGGGAATGACATCGAGTGTAGCTCCAGTGCCTAACCCCCTGATGATCGAGATGAATGAGATGAGAGAACAAATGCAGACTATGACAAATGAATTAACTACCATGAAGCGACAACAGTATATGTACCAAAAGTCGGCTTACCAAAATTATCAAGGTGGAAAAGCTCCTTACCAGTCAAATAAGTGGCAAGATAGATCACGCAACAATACTCAAGCTCAGTCAAATAACCAAGTTGTTCCAGTGACCTTGTTGATGCAGACCGTCCATCCTAGTTCAAGTAAAGATCTAGTTGCGGGACATAATATCTTAGATGAAGACGCTAATTCATGGTGTTTTCCTTGAAATGATGCACACATGCCCCGAAATTGCCTGCGAGGGAATTTGCAACATAATATTATAGAGCAACGTAGCTAGGGAAGTGCACCTGATCCTGGAAACAAGTCATATGCCTCTCAGTAGATGGATAATGCAGTTCTCACTGCTCAAATGCAAGGAATATCTATAGAACAAGAGTTAGATATAGCTCCAGATCAAGTGCTCTTTTCATGGATGGAAGGAGAAGAGTCAACATTTATGAATGAAATTCCTATAACACAAGTGCCCTGAGTGCAATCGGACTACAACACGTGTTCAAAGAAGAGACTCACCGAAGAATTCACATCTCCGCTGACTAATGGTCCATATCAGTCAATGCCTAGTCTGTTGGCTGGCCCATTGTCAGTTCCACAACAGTCTAAGGTGGCTACGCCCAACCTTTTGAATCCATCTTCTCTGAAAGTATAAGTTCCTATGATCGTCCCGGCTGTTGTCAAAAATCTGGATGCACTAGCTACGAGGCCTACACCAGTAGCGAGGCCAAAGGAGCAAGTAGTTGTGACTCATCAGTGACGAACAAAGTTCAATGTGGTGAAACAACTGAAGAAATCCTCTGCCAACTTTTGTGGGATATCCTGGCTATTCCGGAGCAAAAGGTGCTATTATAGAAAGGATTTTCAGGAGAAGAAGATGTGAAGGTTCCTAGTCAGCCAAGTGAAGAAAAGACACCCAAGCCAGACCTGGATAAAGTGCTCACAAATCAACCGGAAGAAAAGCTCGAAGACAGAAAAGAGAGTAAGCCTAAACCCAAGCCTTTCTGTCTAACGCTTATCATTGGTGACAAGTTATTGCATAATTGTATGATTGAATCTGGTGCTAGCACCACTGTCATGCCTAAGCAAGTAGTTGATGCTTTGGGGCTAAAATATGAGCCTCTTAACAAGGGATTCATGCAGCTAGATGAGAATAAAGTTGATACCGTCGGGGTAATCAAGGGATTGCCTATGACATTGTTTTCCTATCCCAGTATCACTATGAACCAGGATACCATGCTTATTGATGTCCCTCCTCTCTTTGGGATATGTTTGTCCTGGGAGTTCACAATAAATGTTGAAGGCTATCTAGCACTGGACTGGTCACATCTAATCTTTAGAACTAAGCATGGAGATAAGATGAAACTACTATCAAAAGCTTTACATTCCAAACATGTTGCTGATGAGGCCCTGATCAACTTTGAAGCAACACATAATTCAATTACCCGGAAGAGAGGTTCAATGTTGAATTTCTATTTGAAGAAGCAACTAGCTCCCGGATGAAGAGTGAAGAAGCTCTGTTGAATGAGTTTATAGACACAAACCCTTTTGGAAATTATCATGCAACTAGCCTCAAAACCTATGTCATACATGAGGAAGGACAAATTATGCCCAGAGTTACTAAGGAGTCTAGAGGAAAAACATCCTCAGAGTTATAGACTTTGCACTTCAATGGAGCAAGATGCAGAGTAGGAGCTAGAGCAGGAATATGTTTGACATATTCATCCAAAGAAAAGACCTTGAGGTCTTATCACTTCCAGTTCGCATGCTCAAATAAAGAAGAAAAATATGAAGGTCTTGTCCATGGTTTAAGCCTTGCAGAACAGATGGGTGTGAAGAAAATAAAGGTGTTCAGAGATTCAGAATTGGTGGTCAAGCAAATTTGAGGGCTATTTGCTGTGAAGAATGTCCATATGCAATCATACCGACATAGGGTCTGGGATCTTATTGAAGGCTTTGAGGTATTTAACATTCAGGCTATACTAAGGGAGAAGAAATTCGAAGCTAACCGAATGGCAACTACCAGAGCTTAGTTTGAGCTAGCTTCCGAGCTGTTAATAAATAAACATGCAGTCAGAGTAATTGTATGACTTGTTGCTCTAAACAATGATCAATACTGGCAAGTGTTCGATAGTGATGCTCAGATTACTTCATTTCTCTAGTCATCTAGGGAATTGGTTAACCAATTGCAACCAAATATCGCCAAAGCCTATGGGGATCAAGTAATCCAGTTGAAATCCAACAAGCTTCCCAGAGGTTTAGTTACTCTGGAGAGTCTCTTTGATTCCAATGATGCAAGGAAAGATAAAAGGAAGCTGGTAGCTGACAAAGGTGACTACACCAATTTGCATGTCCGAGAAGACAGAAAGCTCAAGGTTGGTAAGGGAGTATCTCAGAAGAATAAAGACAAGCTAAAGCACTTTTGCGAGGAATATTCGAGCGTGGTAGCTTGGTCATATGATGATCTTAAGGGATATGATCCTAGGATTATTCAACATACAATTGAGCTACTAGAAGGAGTGAAACCCATTCATCAGAGATAGAGGCCTGCGAACCCGAATATTGAGTCACTCATGTCACAGGAGTTGAATAAGTTGATTGCATCCCAGATAGTGTTTCTGATCAAGCATAGCACTTGGGTGTCTAACCTGGTGCCAGTCCGGAATAAGAATGGTGATATACGACTATGTGTAGACTTTTGAGATTTAAATAGGGCATCCCTAAAGGATCATTACCGCCTACCTTCTATGGAGGTAATTTTGCAAACCGTAGCTGGTTCTAAAATGTTTTCAATGTTAGATGGTTTTTCGGGTTACAATCAGATTCATGTAAAGGAGGAAGACTAGCACAAAACAATGTTCACCACAAAATGGGGAACATATGCATATGCTAAGATGCCCTTTGGACTTTCAAATGCCAGAGCCACCTTTCAAAGAGCTATGGATATTGCCTTTAAGGATTTAATACATAAGATTATACTTATCTATCTGGATGATTTGACAGTGTTTTCCAAATCTACTGATGATCACTTTGATCATTTAGAGCTTGTCTTCTAGAAGTGCCAGGAATTCAAGATTTCTCTAAACCTGAAGAAATGTGTTTTGAGTCCCTAAGGGGAAGCTATTGGGATATGTTGTCTTGAAGGAGGTCATTTCTATTGATCCGAAATGAGTTTATACAATCAAGAAGCTCCCCTTACCCGTTAAGAAGAAAGGAGTGCCATCTTTTCTGGGTAAGGTCAATTTCATCAATCGATTCATTGTAGACTTTGTAGGGATCATTTGACTGATTACCTTAATGCTGAAAATGGACCAAAATTTCAAGTGGATGGCAAAGGCCAAAAAATCTTTTGAGCTTATAGAGGTTATTTCTTCAGCCCCTGTATTGATCAACCCAGACCTGTGGAACGATTTTATTATGTATGTTTTTGGTGGTGGCAACAGTATTGCTACTATGCTTATGCAGAAAGATGATGAAAATAAAAAGGAATCCCTTGTTGCTTTCTACTCACGCACCTTAAAGGAATATGAGGTGAAGTACAATTTTGTAGAGAAGTAGGCCTTTGATATTGTGAAAGGGCTTAAGAAGTTTCAACACCTAATATCATGCAATAAGGTGATTGTATGTGTACCACATCCTAGTGTGCGGGAATATATTATGGAAGGAGGGATCACTGAGAAAGGAGCTAACTAGATTACCAAGACCCTAGAGTATGATATTGAGATCAGGCCTGTCAAGACTGTGAAGGGAAAAGGAATGTGGAGTACCTCGCCAAAAATAATGGACCAGTGGCAGAGCCCGAAGTCTCGGAACCGGTGTTACTGAATGAAGAAAGCTTTGAAGAAGATTGGCTAGAGGATAGAATAAACTTCATGCAAATAGGAAGGTATCCAACCAATCTCCCTTCCTTTAAAAAATGGTTCTATCGGCTACAAAATAGCAGCTATGTTCTCTTAGAAGGAGTACTTTTGAAAAGAAATTTCAATGGCATCCTTCTTTAAGATGTGTGAATAAGAACAAGCCAAAAGAATACTAGATCAATATCACAACAACCCAGCTGGAGGGCACTTTTCTGCAAGAACTACTGCAATTAAGATCATATGTGCTGGTTATTTCTGGCCAACACTATTCAATGACTCTTTTTCATTGGTAAAGTCTTGCAGTGAGTGTTAATTTTACGTCAAAAAAAGGAAGAAAGTTGCTATGTGTTGTGTAGTTTTTTGCACACACGCCCCACTGAAAGTAGGGACCCTCTCTTGGCCTACCCTTTTAGCCCCCTTTTGTGGCCTTGCCCCCTCTTTTGTGCTTATCTTTGAAAATCTTGGGGTTCTAGTATTTGGTGCGTGCCTTGGTTATGGGTACCTTTGTGTTGAGTTCCTGGTGGTTTTGGAGCTTCTGGGGTGGTCCTCTTTTGCCTTTTTCTTTTTTCCCTTGGTGTTTTTGTTTGGGTCCTAAGGTTTGGTTTCCTCCCTTAGGTTCTCCTTTGTTTGTTTTGTTACTTTGTTCTGTTGGAACCGAAACCGAGATGGAACTGAACTCTGAACTTTCACAAAGTTCTCGATTTGGTTCCCATTCCCGTTCCGGCTTCACTTCCCGCCTTTTATTTTGTTTTATTTTGTTTTATTTTTTTCTATCAGAACCGGAGCTAGGATGGAACTTAACTTTGAACTTTGGCAAAGTTCTCGGTTCAGTTTTCGTTCCCATTCCGACTCCGCTTCCTGCTTTCTCGTTTCTTTGCTGCTTTGTTTGTCTTCATCCTAAGGGTTGGTTCCCTCCCTTAGGTTTTTCTTGGTTCTCTTTTTCTTTCGTTCATCGAAACTGGAGCCGGGGTGGAACTTAACTTTGAACTTTGGAAAAGTTCTCGGTTCTATTTTCGTTCCTGTTTGGGCTCCGCTTCCCACCTCCTTGTTTTCTTTGTTACTTTGCCTATTTTTGGCCTAAGGGTTGGTTTCCTCCCTTAGGTTTTTCTCCGTTCGCCCTTTCCTGCATTTGTCGAAGGCGGAACTAGGATGGAACCTAGCTCTGAATTTTTCCAAAGTTCATGGTCCAGTTTTTGTTCCTATTTCGGCTCCGACTCCGGTTTTCACGTTCTTGTCTTCCTTGTTGTTTCGTTTGTCTTCGGGTCACTTTCCTTTTGTCGGTGTTGTTTCCACCTTCATGTTGGTCTTCCTTCCCTTCATCGAAACTAAAACTAGGATGGGACTTGACTTTGAAATTGGCAAAGTTCACTATTCGGCTCCCATTCGCATTTCGGTTCCACTTCCGCCAAGGTTGGTTTTGTCTTCGCCCCCACCTGCTTTTCTTTCCTATTCGGTTTTCATTCCCATTTTGCCTCCACTTCCGTTGGGGTTGGTTTCGTCTCCGCTTCTCCCTTTTTTCCTTCTTGTCCCATTTTGGTTCCCGCTCCGCCTCCGCTTCCGCCGGGGTTGGTTTTGTCTCCACCTCCACCTGTTTCGTCTCTTTTCTTGTTTTTCTTTTGGCTCCACTTCTGCCTAGGTTTTTGCATGATTCTCTTGCCTTAGGAATTCTAATGGATCGATTTAGATTTTGATGATGTATTGAGAATCAATGGTGGCCCATTTGAATGCAAGTTGGATCTAGCTAGGATTTGACAGATTTGTAGGTGCAGTCGAGTGCACTTTGTGGCTGTTGTCAGATGAAATCCATCCCTGCATGCAAGGTCGGCGCATTTGGTGTTCATTGATGGCCAACAGATTTGGTTGGTGGTTTCAACCTGGTTTGGCTCGATTTGAGCCATTTGTCTGTCCAGCTTAGATCTGATAAGTGGCTCATGTTCATGATGGTGTTTCGCGCACGTTGTTGGTCACAGGAGGCGTATTGATGGCGAGCATGGCTCGAGGTGCTGTACACTTTGTGTGATCCCAGATTGATTTGATGGGATGATTATGCATTCAATGTTGGACGACGAGTTATTGCTGGTTGTTGGGGGGATCGATTTGGTTGGTGGTCGAGCTTCTTTGTAACCTTAGCTCTGCTCACACGAGCATGTTTTCTATAAGTATGGCCTTTAGCCTTATTTGTAAGGGTTGAAAAAATTGGCCAAGCTAGTTAAGTTGGTTACCAATCAATTTAGACAATAGATTTAGCAATAGAATAGCATGTTAGAAGATTAAAAGTTAGTTTTACATTTCAAGCAAGTGGTGTAATAGACCAAAATTGTTGCCAATATGATGATTTAATACAAAGTTTAGACATTGTGCTATGACTGTTTCCTTCTTTGCATTGAATAATCTTGCATGATTCTTGTTCTATCTTTTAAATCGCTTGGAAATGTTTGAAAGTATCTTAGGTTTAATTAGTAATGCTTGTGATTTAATGCTTGGAGTGTTGTAGCAATTCTTGGTCCATACTTTGGGAAGCTTCTTGATTATGGGAATGTTGTGCAAGGTCAACCTATACCTGATACTCATGTGCTTAGTTCAACTATAGATATTCATCCAGTTCTATTGAATGAATGCCCACAGTCTGAAATTATTTAACACCTTAGAAGATTGCACTATTTTCTGCAAGATTACAGGTATAGCTTGGGTTGAACAAAAATTAGTTTAAGGGATTGGTCCATTCCAAATAATTCATCATTTTCATGATTAATCTTAGAAATAGTGTTAACATTAGGACTTCTGATACCTTTTTCTTTTTCTATTTCTTCAGTATTTGGCTTAAAATTAGGGTTTGAAGTATCAACATATTGCCAAATCTGATAAATTCGAGTTCAGTATTTGCTTGTAGTAAGGTCCCTAAGTGATTACCAAAATTTTCACATTATCTCTGAGTTGTTTTATTTGCATCGTCAAAACTTGACATTAGAGACCTTGGGGTTATCTCTTTTTCCATAGAGATTTAACTTTCAAGAGAGATAGGATATCACATTCTGTCTGAGTTGTTGCTGTGAAGAAAACACCATCAACAAATTGGCGCTAGAAGGAGGGCAGAACAAGGGCATTGCTCAAAGTTGAATGAGCATTCATGTTTAAAATCTGAGATATGATAGATCTCTAAATCTGAAATACAAAAGTTGAGTCGAAATGGAGCAGCATGTACAAATTAGCATCGCTCAGCTACATGTAGATTTAAACAAGAGACTGAGGAAACCATTGTAGTAATTCACGTCGGCGAATGAATGTAGAATTCATGGCACCCACAAGCACAATGAATTAGATTGTCTAACCTTCTTGAGAAGAATTGAAAGAGTCTTGCAAGGAGAGATTCCTTTTTGTGAAATATATCGACCTTTGGCCCCTGTAGACCTGGAAGAATTGACAATCATGGCAACTCGGGCATTTGAAAAGTTGATCTAGGAATGTTTGGGAAGAAAATATGGACCAAGATTGGAGGAGGTATTGATATCTACTTGGTGTAGATTTCACAATGCACCACATTCAGAATTCACTTGTCATTCATGTGTAGACATTATCACTAAAGTTGGGAGATATCTAAATTGGAAAGAGTAGTCAGTCAAGGAATACACTATAGAGGAGGAAAATTCTATATTTGAGGAATGTACAACAATTGTTGATCCATCCACAAATCAAGCAACATGCTAGAAGGAAGAGTCTAAAATATCTGAGGCAATGGAGGTAGCTGATGAATATTCAAGTGAAGAACGACCCAAAAACACAATGGATGTTGGTCCTATGGAGGCTAACCTAGCATCTGAAATGGAGAATATAGTTGACAATGAACAACAATATGAAGAAGAGCTAAGTTAGATCTCCTCTATCCATGATGAAGATCTAATGTAGACTAGATATGATGAGTTTGTGGCTAGATCTTTGAAGGATTGGTCAAGCCTAAGTTATAGAGTACCCCTTGAAGATTTGTTGTTACCAACTTGGTGTAGGATACATGAGGAGGAGCATTCTGAATTCACCTGTTTCCAGTGTCAGGTAGCCATAAAGGACATGGAAAAACAAGTGCAGTTGCTGCAACATATAAGAGATACACAGAAAGATACATCAAACAAGTCTCCAATGGAATAATTTCAACAAGTTGTTGATAAACGTGTTGAGGAACATGAGGAAGCACATAATGGAGTGGTCAACATTCTTGAAGATTGTGATAAAGATTTTGAACCAATGCCAACAAAAGATGAATTCAGGGAGTTCTCTCATTCATCAAATTTTGTTTCTTCTTTGTATGTTGATGAATTAAGCATTGGAATGGAGATTGATGATGGGATAGCTAATGAGGTTCGTACTAATATGCAGGAAAATATGGATGAAGGAACACAAACATGAATGTTGCACCATCAATGGAGACCTCCTGACTTCATGGGAATCAACTCCTCACAATTGGGAAATGATGAATATAATGTTCAGTCCATAGGAATTCAAAATCAGGTTGTCTCTTTCCTTACTATAAATTTTGAAGTTTATCAATTTGATTATGGAAGTTTAGTAAAGACAACTTGCATATGGATTGATCATTTTTCTAATGAGTTGCCTCAACTATTAATTATTCCTGTTCATAATGTTGAGTTTGAATGTTGCATCATTGAGCCTTATTTTGCTGAACATAAAGATAAATTTGCATTCTTGAGGATTGTTACCATTACATTACTGCTTGTCTGTGCATTGATGAATTGTTTGGGGATGGGTCTCAGTCTGCCTTGTCTAATCATGAGACATTTTTGGTTTTTTGTACATAGTTTTATTTTGAATAAATGCAGCTTGCCTTGTTGTTCTTTTGCTTTGGTATGTTTTTGTTTAGGATAGGTTTCTTTCGGATTGGTTTTCTTTGGTTAGTTTAGTTGGCTTTTGGTTTGCTATTGTTTTGTTTCTGCTTTGGTTAGAGTAGGGCTTCTTTTGGTTTTGCTTTGGTCTGCTTGGGTTGGTTTCCCCTGCTGCTCTGCTATCACTTTGTGGGGTTTTCTTGCCTTCCTTTGGGCTTGTTGCATCTGTACAACTAGTTGTTTGTCTGGGGCTACTCTTGGATTTATTTTACAAACTCTTACCATCTTTTTGGAGTCATTCAAACTGATAGATTTCCTTCTTCTAATGTTGCATGGGCTGGGAGTTAGTGTCACTTGACTAAGTTAAATTCTGGAATATATTTGGGTCTTATATCTTCACAAAAATCTTAAGAGTTCCAAGGTTGCATATGGTCTTTAGGAGGTCTGACTGGGTGAAAAATCTTAAATTCTGTTCTAGTGCCGTTGTAGTTCTCATCCTTGAGTGTGGGCTTCATTGCCTACAAGGTGAAAAGTAACGCTTTAAAAGAAAATCTCAAAGAGAATATTAAAAGAAAAGAAAAGAAAATAATGAAAATCAAAACAAATGTTCACCTTTTCAAGGGTATCCTAGTATCTATACCAGGGCTATGGACGCCTAGTTGGTAGTAGAGCTATGCTAGGGAGAATCACAGTGATAACCTCACCGGGGCTATGGATGCCTGACTTGTAGTGATGTTCTATCCAGGTTGCTTTTGGAGTTGGAATACTTATGTAGCCCTGTCAGACTGAGTTTGGTACTTGTTGCAACTTAGGAAAGGGAAATGAATGCATATGCACACACTTTGACCCTGGTAAAGGAAAAGTTTACTTGCTTGTGATTTCTAAAACATTGTCCATTTGTAACCTGATGCTTGGATTGAAACCAAAGATTCTGGGTTCTTGATTCCAGTTTTTCATCAAAATGCTCTCGAGCATTTCACCAGCAGAGTCACCATTTTTTGTATAGTTTTTTGCACACATGCCCCACTGAAAGTAGGGACCCTCTCTTGGCTTGCCCTTTTGGCCCCCCTTTGTAGCCTTGCCCCCTCTTTTGTGCTTATCTTTGAAAATCTTGGGGTTCTGGTATTTGGTGCTTTCCTTGGTTATGGGTGCCTTTGTGTTGAGTTCCTGGTGGTTTTGAAGTTTCTGGGGTGGTCTTCTTTTGCCTTCTGCTTTTTTCCCTTGGTGTTTTGGTTTGGGTCCTAAGGGTTAGTTTTCTCCCTTAGGTTCTCCTTTGTTTTTTTCTTTCCTTTGTTTTGTCGGAATTGAAATCGGGATGGAACTGAATTTTGAACTTTCAAAAAATTCTCGGTTCGGTTATTGTTCTCGTTCCGGCTCCGCTCCCCACCTTTTGTTTTGTTTTGTTTTGTTCTCTCAGAATCGGAGCCGGGATGGAACTTAACTTTGAACTTTGGCAAAGTTCTCGGTTCAGCAACCGTTCCCATTCTAGCTCTGCTTCCTGCTTTCTTGTTTCTTCGTCGCTTTGTTTGTCTTCGACCTAAGTGTTGGTTCCCTCCCTTAGGTTTTTCTTGGTTCGCTTTTTCTTTCGTTCGTGAGAACCGAAGCCAGGATGGAACTTTACTTTGAACTTTTGCAAAGTTCTCTGTTCAGTTTCCATTCCCGTTCCGGCTCCGCTTCCTGCCTCCTCGTTTTCTTCGTTGCTTTGCCCGTTTTCGGCCTAAGGGTTGGTTTCCTCCCTTAGGTTTTTCTCGGTTCGCCCTTTCCTATGTTTTTCGAAGGCGGAACCGGGATGGAACCTAGCTCTGAGCTTTTACAAAGTTCATGGTCTAGTTTTTGTTCCCATTTCAGCTTCGGCTCTGGTTTCCATGTTCTTGTCTTCCCTGCTGTTTCGTTTGTCTTCGGGTCGCTTTCCTCCCGTCGGACTTGTTTCCACCTTCGCATTGGTCTTCCTTCCCTTCGTTGGAACCAGAACCGGGATGGGACTTGAATTTTAATTTTGGCAAAGTTCACTATTCGGTTCCAGTTCCCATTCTGGCTCTACTTCCGCTGGGGTTAGTTTTGTCTCCGCCCCCACCTGCTATCCTTTCCTATTTGGTTTTCGTTCTCGTTCCGCCTCCGCTTCCATCGGGATTGGTTCCATATCCGCTCCTTCCTTTTTTCCGTCCTATACCGTTTTGGTTCCCGTTCCGCCTCTGCTTCCGCCGAGTTGGTTTTGTCTCCGCCTCCGCCTATTTCGTCTCTATTCCTATTTTTCTTTTGGCTCTGCTTCTGCCTGGGTTTTTGCGTGATTCTCTTGCCTTAGGAACTCTAATGGATCGATTTAGATTTTTATGATGTATTGAGAATTAATGGTGGCCCATTTGAATGTAGGTTGGATCGAGCTAGAATTTAATGGGTGTACTTTGAGGATTTGGTAGATCTGTAGGTGCAGTCGAGTGCACTTTGTGGCTGTTGTCGGACGAAATTCATCCCTGCACGCAAGGTAAGTGCGTTTGGTGTTCATTGATGGTGGGTGGATTTGGTTGGTGGACTCAACTTGGTCTGGATCGATCTAAGCCATTTATCTATCTATCTCAGATTCGATCAGTGGCTCGTGTTCATGATGGTGTTTCACGCGTGTTGTTGTTTGCAGTAGACACATCGATGGTGGGCATGGCTCGAGGTGTTGTACACTTTGTGCAATCCTAGATCGACTTGATGGGATGCTTGTGCATTCAATGTTGGACGACGAGTTATTGCTGGTTGTCGGGGGGCTAATTTGGTTGGTGGCCGAGCTTCTCTGTAACCCTAGCTCTACTCACGTGGTCATGTTTTCTATAAGTATGGCCTTTAGCCTCATTTGTAAGGGTTGAAAGAATTGGCCAAGTTGGTTACTAATCAGTTTAGACAGTAGATTTAGTAGTATAATAGCATGTTAGAAGATTAATAGTTTTACATTTCAAGCAAGTGTTGTAATAGACCAAAATTATTGCTAATATGATGATTTAATACAAAGTTCAGACATTGTGCTATGACTGGTGCCGTCTTTGCATTGAATAATCTTGCATGGTTCTTTTTCTATCTTTTAAATTGCTTGGAAATGTTTGAAAGTATCTTAGGTTTAATTAGTAATGCTTGGAGTGTTGTAGCAATTCCTGGTTCATACTTTGGGAAGCTTCTTGATTATGGGAATGCTGTGCAAGGTCAACCAGTACCTAATACTCATGTGCTTAGTTCAACTGAATATATTCATCCAGTTCTATTGAATGAATGCCCACAGTCTAAAAATCTTAACAACTTAGAAGATTACACTATTTTCTGCAAGATTGTAGGTATAGCCTGGGCTGAACAAAAATTAGTTTAAGGGATTGGTCCATTCCAAATAATTCATCATTTGCATGATTAATCTTAGAAATAGTGTTAATGTTAGGACTTTTGAAACCTTTTTGTTTTGCTATTTCTTCATTATTTGGGTTAAAATTAGGGTTTGAAGTATCAACATATTGCCAGATCTGATAAATTCGAGTCCAATATTTTCTTGTAGTAAGGTGCCTTTGTGATTACCAGCATTTTCACATTATCTCTGAGTTGTTTTATTTGCATTTTCAAGACCTAACTTTAGAGACCTTGGGGTTATCACTTTTTCCATAGAGATTTACCTTTCAAGAGAGATAGGATATCACATTCTGTCTGAGTTGTTGCTATGCAGAAAACACCATCAACACTATGTCGCTAAGACCGATAGTAGTGGAGGAACCTTTTTCTCAATGGGGTCTGGACTTCATTGGGATGATTAACCCCTTTTCATCAGCTGGACATGGGTGGATATTGACTGCAACTGATTATTTCACTAGATGGGTAGAGGTGGAGCCATTAAAGAATGCAACAAAAATAGAAATTGTTAATTTCCTTGAGGAATTGGTAGCCAGATTTGGCCCACCTAAAACAATTATCTCCAATAATGCTAAGGATTTTCTTGGCTCTAAGATGAGCCAATTTGCTTTGAAATATGGATTTTTTTTGAAAACCTTTTCTAACTATTACCCTCAGGGGAATGGCCTCGTAGAATCGACAAATAAAAACCTCATCAGGTTAATCAAGAGGATAGGCTCATAACACCAGAGAGAATGGCATTAGAACCTTCGAACAATGCTATGGGCAGATTGCATCACGCCCAAGCAGATACTAAAGACATCTCCTTATGAGATGGTGTACAGGAAGGAGGCATTGTTACCTATCGCTATGGAAATCCTTGCTCTCTAGCTGCTCAAATACCTTGAAATTGAATAGAACGAAGCTATGGAGGTAAGGTTTTCTGAGTTACTCAAGGTATAGGAGAAAAGAGAGCATGCTCTCGAAGCGATGAACAGTCGCTAGCAGGTGGTGAAGAAATGGTTTGATAAAAAGACATCTGACTAGGAGCTACAATGTGGGGACTTGGTGCTCAAGTTCAACGAGTGCGGGGCAAAGCCAAACCAACATAGAAAGTTTGATAGTCTCTGGGAAGGGCCTTTCAAAATTGTTCAGTGCAAACAGTTTAACTCTTTTGAGTTAGAAGACATGGAAGGTAATGCTTTGGGTATTCCAATTAATGGAATACAACTTAAGAAGTTTAATTAGTTCTGTTTGTGCAGTGGGTTTGTAAATTGTAAATATGTAATTATTTCTTTTCTTGCTTTAAGTTTTTGGGTTTTCTTAGTGTAACATCCTAGATTTTTCTGCAAGCAAGACTTGATAAACAAAGTTAAATCCTAATCTAAAATCTAAAATCTAACAACAAAGAATGAGGAAATAAACTAAACTAATAAAACCAAAATGATCTCACCGAATATGCGTTCATCCCTTCGAATTATCTTGATTGTTCTTCTCCATTTTTCCTTTTCAGTATTCTTGCCCTCAGATTTATGTGTTTGAATGCAAGTATAGTTTTGTCGAGTGTTTAAGAAAAATATGGAAGTTGAATCTCTTCTCAAAAGTATGTGATTTCGGGAGCAAAAATAATGATAATGACATGCCATTTTATAGATTTTGTGTTTTCGAATGATCGGCTCAGATTGAAAGAGAGATCGACGGATGAGATTGATGAATGCCATGCGATATGAGTTATGTCTCAGATAGAACGTGAGTTAGAATGTGAGTCAGAACACGAGTTTAGGAAAGACTGCAGAATAGACTAAATATAGAGACTAAATTAGAACATGAGTTAGAACACAAGTTCTATTTTTAATCTTCAAAAATAGAAGAAATAGACTTTGTATGCAAAAGCCAAAGTTAGAACTCAAAAAATTAATGCATTCGAATGCAAACAGGAGTTAGAAATAGTTAATCGACTAGTTGTGATAGAGAGTCTCGAATCTGGAGATAATCAGTTGTTAAACTCAAGAGATAACTGGAGAACTAAAAATAGATCTCGAGTCTGACGGTGAGTGAATGATTTAGATAACTAAATGACAGAGGAATGTGACATAATTAATTAAAATATGAATTAAATATTAATTTAATTCAACATTCGAAAGATGAAAGATTTAATTAAATAAATAAAGTAATTTATTTAATTTGACTGTTGAAAAGGATAATATGAATAATTAAATAATAAATATTTAATTATAGATAAAAGGGGGGGTTAAATGAATAATTAAATAAATATATTTAATTATAGTCGGAAAGGTATGATAAAGGGGTAATTAAATAATAAATTATTTAATTGATAGATAAAGGGGGGGGAATTAATTAGTTAGAGACATAATTAAATAATTATGATTTATTTAATTAGTCAAGTTGAATAAAGGTCATTTAATGAATTAATTAAAAAGGGGTATTTAATTAATAGAGGAAGTATGTGTTAGAAAGATAATTAAATAATAAACATTATTTAATCATGACCACGAACAATAGAAAATTAATGTCAAATGTGTACTCGCAAGCCTAGACCAATTTTCGATGTCTACAGTTTGCTCCGCTTTGATACAATGTTGTTACAACGTTGTGTCAAAGAAAATATGCCCCGATCGTGCCCTAGCATGAAATAGGTTAAGGTATGCCCCGTCGGGAAAATTGACAATTTTTTGAAAGCTTAAAAAAAAATCAAGAAATATTCCCGATAAGTCAATTGGATAGTCAGAAATGCTATGGAGTTGACAGAAATGAATTAGGAGTTAATACGGATGAATAAGAGTCATTGGAAGTTGAAAGGCTAAGCGGCCAATAGAGAAGGGCTGAAGAAATGCCATTTGAACTCACCTATAAATAGGAATTAGGTCAAATTTCAATTCATTTGCACCCGGAGGAGATAGAAAAAGAGGAGTTTTTGCTCTGACTGGCAGACGAAATGGCTCCTATTCCACATATGAGGCATCGAGGATATCGGATCCGGATGTTCAGGAGGCCAGCCAACGCAGGACCACCGGTATGTACCCAAAAATGAACCCTTGAAATTATTTTTTTGCACGTTTTTCTAGGCATAGAAAAGTAATAAAGAAAATGCGGTGCATTGTAAATGACGCATATGCCGTCATATTCGCTGCATCTGACTGCGAAGCGACAGATTTGCATAAACGTGTTAGGGCCAAGTTTGGCGGATTAGGGAATAAACGCATGTGGAGCATTATGCACCGCATGTGTTGTTATGCAACACATATGCCTTATGAATAGACACATGTGATGTATTGCACCACATATGTATTAAAGAAATGCATATGTAAGTGAGTGGTAGAATGTAGAAAATGAACCGCATGTGGTTTTTTGAACCGCATGTGCAGTAGAGGGAAAGGGTTTGTGGAGAATATGCGACACATATGTAAAATGCACCACAAGTGAAGCTCCATGCAACGCATTTGCAAAAACGCACCACATTTGTAAAAGTGAGCCGCATTTGACTGGTTAAAATTTTTGAAAAATTTTCCAAGGAAAATTTGAAAAATGCTGACATCAGGGTTAAATTGCAGGTGGTGTTAGATCCTATTTATACACGGGAGTCTTGACTAGACACATTCGACCTACGAGATAGGTTGAACTCTGTAGAGATTCAGCTTCTATGGAAGCTAGGCCTATGTCATTGTTTGTCGATGCCTGCCATTCAGGCAAACAGGGGGATTCTGACGACACTTTGTGAGTGATGGCATTCTGAGACATTGTCGTTTCATTTACCGACTGGAGAGGCCATTGTCACATTGGAGGATGTGTACATGATTCTAAGATTACCTATTAGAGGTGAGCGGATTATGTACGATACCCAGCAAGGATTGACTGAGCTTGCTAGATTTTATCAGGTAGATGACATTAGTAGGCTCGGGATCGAGCATTATGAGATTAGATGGCTAGTGCTAGCAGACAGATACAACAGGATTGACTGTATCCTATGTACCTTGATTGGGGGTATAGTTCTTCTAGATAGACGGGGTCATGGATTTCCAGTGGGATGGGGAGCTATGTTGGTTGGCATGCTAGAGAGTGAGACTAGATATGCATGGGGTCCTTGTCTACTTGGGATGTTGTACTTCCATTTACATGACATCGCCTACAGAGATGCATAGTCGTTGAGTTGTAGGACGACACTATTGATGGTATGGGGTTGGGAGAGGAAAGCTATTTTTCATCCTCCAATTACAGTAGAGAGAGAGGAGAGACATCCCTATGTGTTCCGATATACAGGACATATCACACAGAAACATGTTGGGGACACAGGGTATTGGAGACACGCACTAGACATTCTTGATCAGTTCACATGGATTGTGAGGAGTGGGTGGATGAGGATATACATCTACCATTCTATAGATAGACACAAAACCTTATTGGGAAGACTGTTTCTAGTGTACACATCATAGAGAGACATTTGCCAGATAGAGTTCTGAGATAGTTTGGGGAGGTTTAGGATGAGCCTCAGAGCAGAGCAGAGTTTGCTCATTCGTCTAGAGAGGTTTCGTATTGGGGACCTATGATTCCTGTAGCTACAACTGAGACAAAGATATAGGCACTACAACCAATACAGTGGGGATGGTGAGATGGATTAGTAGATCCAAGGACTACGACTGCATACGATGCATGGTGGGCAGTTCATCACCCGAATCCTTATACAGATCTGGACCAGCCAGCACTAGTCGAGAGACGAGGCACAGGGCCGAGAGGACGATGGAGAGGTGGAGGTGCCAGAGTGGGTAGAGTTGGTGGTAGAGGTGATGGAGATGATGGCAGAGGCAGAGGTAGAGGTAGGAGATGAGGATGGAGAGGACAGAGAGGGGGTCAAGCAGGTGGACATGCACCTATTCAAGAGGCAATAGTAGTTGATGTACCGATGTTGGACATCAGAGGGGGAGTGGACGTACAGGCTAGGGGTGAGCATGTTGTAGTAGAGGTAGTGGTTGAGGAGCATGTAGATGTGGATGTTGGAGTTGAGGATATTGCAGAGGATTTGGAGATGGAGATGGATTTTGACCCTCTGGGTATTTTGGCAGGATACAGAGAGGATGATGGTGAGGAGGAGGCACCGATGGAGGAGCAGGAGAGATAGCTCCGAGATCGGATAGTGGAGGGGAGACGGGATGAGGATGCTCCTAGAGATGGTGACAGGGAGGCCTTAGAGGAGAGACTCAGAGTTATGACATCGGAGTTTGATGCAATGAGGTTGGAGAGAGACAGTGCCTACTTAGAGAGGGACAGTGCCTATGCAGAGAGGGACAGTGCTCATGTGGAGAGAGATCAGGCGATAGCGTAGAGACATGAGATAGAGCAACAATTTACAGAGGTTAGATGCCTTTGTAGTGGGTCCTCGTCTGATGGCATGGTACGAGAGTTGGTCAAATCGGTGGAGAGAGCCAATTATTATAGGGACTTATATGAGGCAGTTGTGCCAGCAGAGAGACGGGCTCCTAGCTTTTCAAAGGTGCAGAGTCAAACATCAGGGTAGGAGTTAGAGGACACAGAGCACTGAGGGGGTGGTAGGACCATCGAGGACAGGTCCATATGGCAGGCCTTCCACCTCGTAGAGAGTACCTCCGAGGATGTTCCCACCATCTTCACCATGTGATAGTAGTGGTAGTGGGACACGATGACATATTGTTGTATACATGTAGACACTTGTATTTTGATCATAGAGCCTATGAGCTCATGTTTTATTTATTGATACACTCTGACATTGTACTGTGACTCACTATTTTGAGTGATATATATATATATATGATTTTGGTGGCTTCTACATGATATACAGTTCTATTTTATGATGATGCATTACTTCTATATGATTATGTTTCCTATATGATGTATATACATGTTGATGAATGAATGCTTCTATATGTTATGAGTTATTGCATTTAATAATGATGTTATGGATGTCTTTATGTACTTATGCAATGGATGCAATGATCTATATGATGTTTATTTATATGTGATGGTGATATGTACATGCAATTTTTACATTATGTATGTTATGATAATGCAATGCCTATCATGTAAAGATTCTAAAATATGCCACGAAGATGGGAATGTTACTATTTATATGTGTGAAATTCTTATGGAATGTATGTGAATGTAAATGATCTAATATTTTTGTAATGTGTCACAGGACTTTATCATTATGTTGAAGTAGAGAAATGTTAGCATGAAATGAACTCAGAATGTTAGTAAGAAATAATTAAAGATGATTGATTGAGAAAATGATATAATGAAGGTTGATCGATTGAGAAAAAGATAGAATCTTCGATATATTACCAAATACGTTATACTTGCTTGTTATCATCATTGGGTGGGACATGACATAGATGGATAGTACACACTATGATATGAGATAGACCATAGTGTACAAAGTTATCCACCTATGAAAAATAGACAGTCATAGACAAGGAGTGTCCTAACTTAGACTAAGGACAAGATGCCCCAGTTGTTGTGTTGAGACAAACCACAAACAATAAACAAATAAAAGATGGGTCATGAGACGTCATTGCTCCTCTAAATCCTTGATTGGATATCCTTGAGGAAACTAGTAACATGACTCAAAAACCAATGTTAAAAAGATAGTTGACAAACAATAGCCAAAAGATAAAAGAGTCCTGAGACATCGTTGCTTCTCTAAATCCTACAAGGGACATCCTTGAGAAATCTAGTAACGGGATCTTGCACAAATCAATAAAAAGATAAGACAAAATAAGATATAAAGTCATAAAGCCAAATAAATGTATTCACAAAAACTTGATCTTGTGGGATTGTTTGATGTTGATGTTTGACATAGTGTAATGTGAGAGAATGACACACATCGCATAAGACGTTGAGTTTGGTTTCGACTTGGTGACTTCTGTATAAGGCATGACAAAGCCTGGTTTTAGAAAAGACATGTGTCGTATAAGACGTTGGAGTCTGATGACATTTGAAGTGACAAGCCACATGGGACTATGAAAATTTGATGACGTCTATTGACAAGAAAGACATATCTTGCTAAGACATAGGTTGATCGCTTTGACAATGTGTATGATATTGACTTGATGACAGTTTGAGATGTTGCCTTGTTGTTGCATGACTTGTTTTGATTCTTTGACTGATAAAAGTGTGTGCGTGTAGACAGTGTATGACATGAGATGATACCCTAAAATATGATATGCAACTTGTGTGATAGTGATTGTGAATGAACCCTATTGGATTGACCTAGTGTGGTCTCGGGAGCTCATCAATTGATTAGCCTTACCTACGTTGTACATGTAGAGACCTCGTAGTTTGACACGACCAATGACTTTGAATATACAAAGCGTCATGATTTAATTGTGTGTGATACATGACAAACCTAAACTGACAGACCTAATGCCTTGGGGGCACATCGAGTGATGGCCTTGGCTACGTCCCATTCGTAGAGGCAACGTAGTTCGACTATGTCCATGACTGACTTAACATGATCGACTTGACATGACTAGACTTGACTCTTTTTCTTCTTCTTTTTTTTTTTTGGTGGATTTTCGGACATGTTTTGATTTGATTTTTGTTTTGTTTGGATTTTTGAAGTTTTCTATTGTTTTTGAGATTTTTCAGGACATTTTCGATGGTGTGACGTTATGTACAAGGTGTTAGGGCATAGAATAAGGATTTTCCCCCAGTCGTGAATAAGATTTGGAAGATAGAGTGGGTAATATGACGAAATGGAAGCTAGATGTCAATTGTTCCTAGGAATGGATAAGACAACCATTTATTATGAGTGATGGTGAAAAAGTCTGACTAGAATGATGGTAGACAGAAGAGCGAGCTTGACTACACATGGCACCTGTTTGCCAGGTTTTCACCATGGTACTTATCCATAGCACCACCGAAGCGGTTTTCACTATTGGACGAATTTATTTCTCTTTAATTTTTTGATTTTCTCAATTTTTTTGGTGTTATAAAGATGCCTGTTTGCTAGGTTTTCATCAAGGTAACCATTTTTTTGTTTTTTCATTTTTTTGTATTTTTCCAGATTAAGGCACGAATTCTCAGAGACTTAAGCATAGAACCTCTTTAGATGTAGACTATCGATAGGTGACATAAGCGGCTCTCCTTCAGGAGTAGAGAGTTGGTACGCTCCTGATCCAAAGGCTTCTGTGACAATGTAGGGCCCCAACCAGTTAGGCTCAAACTTACTTGGTTTCTCACGTTTAGCTTGGTTTTTAGGATTCTCCATTAATACCAGGTCACCAATGTCAAAGTGTCTATTGAGAACCTTCCTATTGTAACTATGATGAAGACAATTTTGATATGCTTGCAAATGATCTAATGCCTTCTATCTTCGCTCATCCAGCAATTCTAGCTCTTGTAACCTAGAGACACGGTACTCTTCATCGTCAATATGACCATTCAAGGATACCCGTAGAGAAGGTATTTCAACCTCAATAGGTAAGATAGCTTTGGAGCCAAATACAAGGGAATATGGAATGGTGCCGGTGGGAGTACGGATGCTTGTGCGATAAGCCCATAAGGCAGGATTAAGCTGTAGGTGCCAGTCATGACCAGCGTCATTGACAGTCTTCTTAAGGATTCTAACAATAGTCTTATTAGATGCCTCAGCTTGGCCATTACCTTGGGGATAATACGGTGTGGAGAAATGGTGTTTGATGTGGAATTCCTCACATAAATGGTGTACTTCTTGGTTCTTGAATGGACGGCCATTTTCTGTGATTATGGATTGGGGGACACCATACCGACAAATGATATAGTTTAGGATAAACTTAGATATTTGTGTGCTAGTTATGTATGTCATGGGAATAGCTTCAATCCTTTTGGTGAAGTATTCGGTAGCGGTAATGATGAATTTGTGGTCGTTGGATGATGAAGGGTGTATCTTACCTATGAGGTCAAGTCCCCATTGGGCAAAGGGCCATGGTGAAGTAATTGGATGAAGCTCTTGTGCTGGCGCTCTTATCAAGTCTCCATGTATTTGACATTGTCTACACTTCTTTACAAAGATGTATGAGTCTTTCTCCATAGTAGGTCAATAATAGCATAGTCTCATAATCTTAAGGGCTAGAGTAGGACCACTCGAATGAGATCCGCATATACCCTTGTGTATCGCTCGCAAAGTTGTTTGTACTTCTTCAGCATCGAGACATCTCATAATGGCGTTATCTAAGGTACGTCTATACAGGGTTTCTCCGATTATGGTATACTTAGCTGACTTTCAGATGAAGGTTCGACATTGGTTATTGGACAAGTCTTAAGGTAAGGTTTGGTCAGTGAGGTAATCAAATATGTCTTTATACCAAGGAGACGTAGGACCAACAATGGTACATACTATCGCAATATCTGGGACATCATAAGCGGGGACCAAAAGCTGTTCAACCAAGAACTCGAACTTAGGCACGTTACTTGGAATATCCAACAAGGAACCCATGGTTGCCATTGCATCTGCAGCTCTATTATGGACATGTGGTATTTGTTGAAAAGTTATGTCATTGAAATACTATTTGAAACTATCAACCATTCACTTGTAAGGTGCAAGCTTCTCATCCTTAGTCTCGTAATCATCATTTACCTATCGGATGACTAGTTGAGAATCGCCAAACATATGTAAGCTCTTAATCTACCATTGAACAGCCATTTTCAATCCTGTCACTAAAGCTTCGTATTCTGCTATATTGTTAGTACAAGGGAAAGCTATCTTGAATGATTTAGGAATGGTATCACCTTGAGGTGTAACAAATAAGATACCAGCTCCTGAACCACGATTTGTATGTGACCCATCAAAGTACAGTTTCCAATCAGTTTTAATGTCAATATTGAAAAGGAATTCATCAAGAAAATCTACCACTAATGGATGGTCTGCCTTCATAGGTGCATCGACTAGTTGATTTGCAATCACCTGTCCTTTTATGGCCTTCCTCTTGACATAATGAATGTCATACTCGCTAAGTATCATGACCCATTTAGCCAATCCACCTGTTAAAGCTGCCTTACTTAGGAGGTATTTAGGTGGATCAATCTTTGCAATTAACCTTGTTTGTCAATTGAGCATATAGTGCTATAGTTTTTGGGTAGCAAAAACTACCGCAAGGTAGGCACATTTGATGTTGTTGTTATTCAATTCATAGCCCACTAAGGTACTACTTATATAATAGACCGCTCTCTCATGACCTTGATCATCTTGTTGTGCGAGGAGAGCCCCTAGTGTCAATTGAGTTGCCGAGATGTATAATATCAATGGTCTTCCCTCTACGGGTGGCATTAAGACTGGTGGAGTAAGCAAATAGTCCTTGATTTGTTGGAAGGCTTCTTGACATTTGTGTGTCCACACAAATGGTACTCCTTTCTTGAGTAGATGTTGAAACAGGTGAATTTTATCTGCCAGTTGTACTATGAAACACCTAATAGATTGTAACCTTCCTTGTAGGGTTTTGAGTTGGCCAATGCTGACTGGAGGAAGAATTTCTATGATCACCCTTACCTTCTCAGGATCTACTTCAATGCCTCTACGAGAGATGATATACCCTAAAAGTTTCCCCGATTTTACTCTAAAGACACACTTCTTTGGATTTAGCCTGACATTGTAGTGCTCTAGCCTCTGGTATATTTTGTCAAGAACTTTCAAATGATCTTCCCTTGTTTTTGATTTTGCTATGATGTCATCTACATAATATTCCATAAGAGTGTGTACAAGGTCATGGAAAATTGTAGTCATTTCCCTCTGATAGGTAGCCCCTGGATTCTTAAGGCCAAGTGACATAATACTCCAATAATATGTGCCCCATGGACACGTGAAAGCCGTCTTATGTTGGTCTTATGTAACATCCTAGATTTTTCTACAAGCAAGACTAGATAAACAAAGTTAAATCCTAATCTAAAATCTAAAATCTAACAACAAAGAATGAGGAAATAAACTAAACTAATAAAACCAAAATGATCTCACCGAATATGCATTCATCCCTTCGAATTATCTTGACTGTTCTTCTCCATTTTTCCTTTTTAGTATTCTTGCCCTCAGATTTATGTGTTTGAATGCAAGTATAGTTTTGTCGAGTGTCTAAGAAAAATATCGAAGTTGAATCTCTTCTCAAAAGTATGTGATTTCGGGAGCAGGAATAATGATAATGACAGGCCATTTTATAGATTTTGTGTTTTTCAAACGATCAGCTCAGATTGAAAGAGAGATCAACGGATGAGATTGATCAATGCCATGTGATATGAGTTATGTCTCAGATAGAATGTGAGTTAGAACGCGAGTTAGAACATGAGTTTAGGAAAGACTGTAGAATAGATTGAAGATAGAGACTAAATTAGAACACGAGTTAGAACACAAGTTCTATTTTTAATCTTCAAAAATAGAAGAAATAGACTTTGTATGCAAAAGCCAAAGTTAGAACTCGAAAACTTAATGCATTCGAATGCAAACAAGAGTTAGAACTAGTTAATCGACTAGTTGTGATAGAGAGTCTCGAATCTGGAGATAATCAGATGTTAAACTCAAGAGATAACTGTAGAACTAAAAATAGATCTCGAGTCTGACGGTGAGTGAATGATTTAGATAACTGAATGACAGAGGAATGTGACATAATTAATTAAAATATGAATTAAATATTAATTTAATTCAACATTCGAAAGATGAAAGATTTAATTAAATAAATAAAGTAATTTATTTAATTTGACTGTTGAAAAGGATAATATGAATAATTAAATAATAAATATTTAATTATAGATAAAAGGGGGGGTTAAATGAATAATTAAATAAAGATATTTAATTATAGTCGGAAAGGTATGATAAAGGGGTAATTAAATAATAAATTATTTAATTGATAGATAGAGGGGGAAGAATTAATTAGTTAGAGACATAATTAAATAATTATGATTTATTTAATTAGTCAAGTTGAATAAAGGTCATTTAATGAATTAATGAATTAATTAAAAAGGGGTATTTAATTAATAGAGGAAGTATGTGTTAGAAAGATAATTAAATAATAAACATTATTTAATCATGACCATGGACTATAGAAAATTAATCTCAAATGTGTACTTGCATGCCTAGACCAATTTTTGATGTCTACACCTAGTGCTTTTTGAAAAACAACAATAGTAGTGCAAGAAATTGAGATACATTGAAATGAGCAAAAGTATGAAAAAATTGTATATTATATTATTTCTCGAACATTTACATTATATTTGGCGAAGGCCAGTGGCCATATATCAAATATACATATATATGCACTAGGGAGGTAGAGGGAAAAAGGAAAAAAGAAAAATTGGATTATCTTTTCTCAATTCTCAACCAGAGGAAGGACCAGCAACAACAACAGGCGGTGGCGCAAGGTTAGGAAACACAATTCTCTTGAAATCCTCGAACCATTGCATGTTTTGAAAGGGTTCAATATGATGTATCTGCATCAAAAATTAGCAGCCAACATGAACCTTGGAGCGATGTTCCTCGTGGGTCTCCAGCTCAAAGCCAAACAGAAAGGGCCTAGTTGGCACAAGTTGCGAATAGAAGGGACCCCAAGATCAAATTCGGTGGCCCGCACCACTTCTTCCAATCCTCGAAGGTAACGCCGAGGGAGCACTTGTTTGGTCAACTTCAAAATTATTTTTTTGGAAACACTGATGTCTAGGAGCGAAGTGACAAAGTGGGAGCAGATGTTGGTGTTGACCCTGTATTGATCCTCGTATTCTACACATTCTTTGACGAGGACCCAGTTGACCGCTTTCACATATAACGGGTTTTTAAAACTTGTTATGCATTTCAGACGCCTACACCTAATCTTTCCTAAAAGTGTAGCCTGGGTCTTTTTGCAAACTAGTCTAATTGGCATCTCCATAATGCTTGCTACTCCAGCTAGAAGATGAAATTGCTAAGATAAACTAGGGCCTACTAAACAAGAATGCTGAAGGTAATTGTAATTAGCAAGGTTTCTAAGGGCCCTATTTATAGACTGGTCGAGGTTCACCTGATGAGGTAGGCTATGTTATGTCAGAAGCAAATGGTGCTATGAAGCCTTGATAATCAGTGCCATGGCATGTGAAGTGATGGGAATGATCAGGTACAGTTAAAACTTGCTCTGTTTGAGTTGCCGAATCAAATAAAAAATAGGCCAGGTGTTTGTATGAGGATTTGTTGTCTCGATTAAATCAAGGAAAATATTTTGATAAGGTTGTTGGGTTATGCACCCAAGTATGATAAGGAAATTAGTAAATGCAAAAGAGCTTGCGAAAGATATGGCAAGGTTGTCTTGGCACATTTTCCAAGAAAAATCAGGTGCCACCTCATGCGGGGTCATGTCTCTTAAATATGAAGAGTATTTTGGTAGGTTGGCGATCTCTTCGCATGCACGAAAAGGTTGGTGGTGCATGTAACAACTAAATGTGAAAGGGTGGCATGTACACTTGCTAAGCCGTTTTTCACGAAAATCAAAAAGCAGGTTGGGCATACGAAAGGCATTTATTGTGAGAGTTTATCAAAGAGTGAAAATGGCTAAGTCATTCACAAACAAGAAAAAATGTTTTCAAAAGCTAAGACATTTGCAAAGGTCTACGAAATTTCTTGCGAATACAGAGAAGATGGCTAAAATTGTAGAAAGTTTGACACAGGCCTTGGTCCTAGAGAGTATTAATGAGCGAAGATTGACGGCGCCCTGTGTAAACATATATGGCCAAGAGTCGTATGCTACTCCAGGCATCTTAACAAAGCCATCCTGACCCTTTACCAGTCACGCGGACCAGAAAACAATGGGCATGATTTATCCTAGAAATCAAGCCCTAGTTTCAGAGGATTGGGATAATGTTTTGGACCCCGAGTTATCTCATAATCCTAGGAGCCTGAGGGAAGCTGCATGTGAAAATATGAAGAAGATATCTGACCCTTTTCACAAAAGTTTGTGGGACTATGGGCTTCCTTAGTACATGGTTCCTCTAGTGCATTATTGTCTAGAAATTGTGGCGGCATGCATAGCAGGGTTTGATCCCCAAATTGGAGTTATAAATGGCCCTAATTTGAGGGTAGTTATTAGCCCCCAATCCCTACAAGATATGCTATACATCCCATTCACCTCACTCAAGAATATTGAAAATTTTGATATTCAGAGGATGCATGATAAGTGGGGAACGCTTTGGATGGAGCAACAGTTTTATCACACTAGGACTACTCAGTCGAAAGATGTTTTAGCACCTCCCAGATTCCCAATTGCTTCGGGTGATTTAAAATCAGAGTCTTCTTCTGTTTGTTCTATGTTGGCACTAGTTTGTGGGCTGGATATAGACAAGGGGGTCTTTGATTCTCAAATGTGTCAGCTTTATGCTAAGGAAGAATAGTACGCATCTGCTTATGGACTTCACGAAGGTTATAATTGATGGAATGATCCAACAACTATAGGAATTCGGGGTTGGTTCTAAGTTCAAGTATTCTTCTATCCTGGTCTACGTGATTTTGCATCAGAATCTCGATTATTTCAATCAGTTCATGGCCCTGGCTGTTTTCGACGAAAGTGGCGCAAGGAAGCCAGTTTCAACATGGACTCCTTTCCTGTTGAAAATTTTTGATTATTATGCATTTTCGGACTCGTTCCTAGCTCCGACTTTGTGGGCTTTGGATAGGTCTAGGAGCAACATGTCTGTGCATTTGTCGCCAAGACAAAAATCATGGTTGGGAAACCTCTTGCTGCCTTGTGATTGGTTCTTTGGTACGGATATCACTTTGCTCTGTATGCAAGGTTTTGTCTGGGAACACTTTCGGCTCCCATGCTTTCTTTCTGATAGAGTGCTGGCCCTAGAGGCATTACAACAACTATGTAATATTGAGAATGAATACTGGGTAGGAAGGCATTTAACTTCCTATTTGACGTTTTCGATCATGTTCGGCTCTGTATCACTGGTAAATAAAAGGACTTCAAAGGTTAACACCTCAGAGATTTTGTACTCTAAGTTGGGTCATCTTGGGCTGGTGGTTATCAATGACACATGGCAATACAACCCCAAAAATAATCTATCGGAGGTTGGCATAAAAATTCCACACCAACCTCTGCCATTCTGGGACCCTTAGAGAAATGTTGAGGGGAATTTGAAATTTTATGTAGGCCTTGAATATTTTCCTACTAAGGAGAATCGACCGCCATGGTTGAACTTTTACCACATGGTGGGAAAGCCGAGCCAAAATCAGAAGATGAGCCCGTACTTATGTAGCTAGTTGAATAAGCTAGGATGGAAGCTCGAAAGAATTAGAGACTTTTGGATATACAGGCAAGAGATAAAGACAACAAATGGGCTTTTCCAAGAGGTAGACTTGGATGACAAATTTGATGATATCTGGGTTCACAAACACCCAGATAGTGAGAACTCCCCAAACCCTTCAGAGTCTGAGAAGTTCTTTGAGAGGAGAAGTGTTGCCATGAAACCTGGTGAGGAGGTGACCCAAAAGGCTCCTATTGCTGAAAAAGATCTAACACATAAGGCGACTGTCAGTGGACAACATTCGCAGCTGGAGGACTCTTCTCATACACAAACGTTGGATCCTTCCAACTCCTCTAGATCAGGAAGGAAGAGGCAAAGAAGTTTCAATCGTAGGCCAAGGTGCTTGTGAACCTTAAAGATTCTCTAGAAGAGAAACGACCGTGAACGAGAGAGTCCACTGGAGGTGAGGAGTTGCAACATGCATAAGTGGTGGCATCAGATATAGTTCTCCAGGAACCTCAGGTATTATTTCCTCCCTCTTCTCTCTCTACTATGTCTCTAGTCTCCTCTTCGTTTGCCCATGTTTTTTCATTTGCACCAGCTTTTTCTGTCGATGGATATCTTGGGCAGTCCAGTTCTTTTCCTCCTGGTTTTCCATTTTCATCCTCTGCTTTTCATTCCTTACCCAAAATGCAATTGGGCACCAATATTCACCTTATGAGTCAGCAGTTTTCATCCCCGAGGGCTAGTCTATCAGTTGGTGCTTCCCCGACCTTTTCCCCTGCCATGTTTTCATCATCTCTGAGTGGCCAATTCATTCCACCCTTCTCTTTGGTAGTTATAACGAGGCCTAGCAAGTCCACCGATACGCTGAGCACACTTTCTTTCCCACTAGCAATCCCTCAAAAGTTTCCTTTTGCTGGTCGACTGGGTATTTCTTCATAGGAATATTTTTCACAGGTGGATGCAAACAAAAGTGCCTACGCAAGCCGAATTCAAAAAAGAAGAGAAAAGGATGCGAGTAGACAGGAAGAGCGTCTTTTGCAAATGATATTCCATGAGAGTCAGAATTCACTGATGTTTGCAAAGATCACCCTCAATGTCATCAAACCAGTCGGAGAAATGTTGCCGAGTGATTATTCTGCCAACGTCGTTGGGCTTGACTTGCAACATGCTCGTCCAAAGGATAAAGTCAAGATGATGGAGGAAACTCAGAGGGTAGTGACAACCGACTTCCTCAAGCTCAATCGCCAAGCAAGGAAAAAGGAGGAGCATTGATAGAACTGAAGGGCAAGGTTGATGTTTGGGCGAACAAGTACAAGGCCCAGGAAAATGAGATTAATCATTTGCAAAAGGAGAGCGATGTTTTTGAAAGTAAGATCAAAGAGCTTCAGGCTATGGGCACGAAGATTGTTCCGGCACTACAAAACGAGGTTGAGCAGAGTCATGTGACTGAGGCATCCCTACGACAAGAGTTGGCATAGGTGAACGATGGGATGAAGCATCTTCATTAGAGTACCACTAAGGAGGTGAATGAAATGAATGCTGCTCTAGAGTTAGAAATTCAACAGAGGAAACATGCCGAATTGGCCTTGGAAGAGAAGTAGAAAGAAGTTTCCACTCTAAGGAGTCAGCTATCCGTATTGGACGAAGGCTTATCGGAGTTGAAGGCGGACTTGGGCAACAAAGTTGCAGAGTTAGATCTTTTGAGAGCCCAACCTCCTGCATCACAAATAAGCTCACTGGAAATTTCCAAGGAGTTATACGCATCGTACTAGGATAAGGTCAAGGCATTAAGCCTTACTTTGTAGCCCACCTTGAAGATTATTGTAGAAGCAACCAAATTGAGTGGAATAATTGGCGAAACAATGCATTTGGTGCAGGAGATGACTTTCAATAAGGTTTTGGAGGCCAGACATTTGCTGGGCAAGCTGTATACAACTTTAGATGAGGCTCTGAGCGACATAGGTATTGATGATCAAAAAAATAAGGCCATGGGCGTAAACATTCTCATTTCCATGCACGAGGCCATCTAGTATGTAGCAGAGTGTAGAGCCAAATTGAATCAAATTATTAGCGACATGCGGGAAAAAATTTCCCGCTTAACTCATTGAGGCCTCCCTTCGCCCTTCATCGCAGATCAAGTGGTAGCAGGTGTCAAGCACATAATTACTAGGATCAAGGAGAAGAAGCAGGACCTCTCCGTTTTCCAATCTTTTGATCAATCTTCAACTGCTGAAAAAATTGAAGGTATCCTGCATCAGCTGGTGCAACTCTTTTTCCAGCTTGAATTGGAGGTGAAGGTATCTGACGGATTGCCTTTTAAGGCAATCATCGATCTCAAATTGGCATACGAAAATCTATGAGCCCTCTCTGTGCCATCGAATGAGGTCTGGACCAGCCTGCAGGCTGCCCTCTCTTAGCTATGAGCAATAATGGGATGCTGAGCCAAGGTTTCTGGGGTTCTTCATTTCACAGGTGAAATGTCCCTGTGAGTCACCAAACTGTGAACTTTATTTCACAAACCGCTAGCCTTTGCAATTATCTTTCTTTCACGGCTTCACCGCATCTTTTATCGCTCGTAGCTTTTCGACGTTTTCCACATGGCTTCCTATCGGAGGTTTTTGTCATTCCGTATCGCTTTGCTTTCGCCAGGTTTCGTGTGTGTGACGCATGACTTTCTCTATCTGTTTCCTGCGTTGGGCCCACTATGCAGTTACTTTTTCTTGGCATTGCCCACATGGCTTCCTCTTGGAGCCTCTCATTGGGGCATCCCTCATTCTTTTGTCGGGCTCTATGTGCTCGATGCATGGTGTATTCTTGTGTTCTGGTTATGTGGGGGTTGCCACCTATGTCGTTTTTCTCTTATGTTGCCATTTTTTCTTCTATGATGTCGCGTGTCTTTTGCTACTTTTGCATGGGCTTATGTTCTCTTTGGATGGGTTTGCTAGCATGCTACTGAGCGATCTTCTTGTTCAGTGGCAGCTCAAGGTGATCTGGGATGTCGATTTTGGCCTAGGCATCTTTCTTGTGTGGTTTTCAGGTGGTGGGCTTGCTTATTTAAGCAACTCTTCTTCTCTTTATTAGGTTGTTGTCAGATAGAAAAAAACTTCAGAGCACTGGGGAATAGCCTTTGTAATATTTTATTGAACTTGAAATCTACAGACTTTGCCAATCAATTCGGCCTTTTCTGTTTTTCATGTTTTTGATAAGATGGTTAGATTGTGCGTTTATTTTTCTATAATATATGAATGCTTGTTCTTTAGCTTTTGTAATTTTCTATAGCTTAATAAATACAGATCATGTTTCGACTCCTCTATGTTGGCCAAAGTTGTATTAGATTATGCTATGCAGTTATAAGGTATTCTTATGTTTTAAAGTGCTTTTGAGAAAATTTATTTAATAAACAACATTTAGTGGTTTAAGCCTTTGCATTTAGCACGGTGCTCAGGTAATCTCGTTCATGATTTGGCACATTGCCTTTAGTCGAGAGTTAATATTTTTAGTTATCTTCTTAACCATTTACCTCCCCCACTAAAATGAAGAGCTGACTTTGATAAATTTCATAGGTCACTGAGCTAAGCGCACAATGTCCCCCAGTAGCTAAGTTTCCCATAAGACTGTTGCCCCTGCAAAATATTGCATCAACACTAACATCATGGAAGACAAACTAATGAACACATAAATTTACGTGGGGAAAACCCTTTCGGGTAAAAAACCCCACCCTCCAAAAGATCCAACCATTGTATTATTCAACAACAAGCAGAGTTATAATACAATCTCATGCTCATAGCCTTTACAACAGTTACATCTTGTTCCTCTAGAGAAAATAGGAAACCCCATAGATCTGAATCCTCACACTGTTACAATGTCCTCACATGACATAAAGTGCAGATACATTTCATGTCACGAGCCCACTCGATCAATCGGCCTTTCATCCAGCATAGCCTCACGGCCTCTGAGGTTCACATCTTCTCAGTTCTGTGTGTTTCAGTTTTCATGGTTACAATGCTCAAAGCATACCATTCAAACACACACACTCTACACTCCTTGATCTGAACTCACATCATGATCATCACTACATCCAACCAAAACCTATCATGGTATTTGATTACCCTACTGACCAGCTTCCCTCATCTCTAATTGCACTGCCCTATAGCATGCATCAGGCTGCCCCACATTAAAATGGTTGCAAGAATAATATCATATTTGCACTTCATCTACCACCGAATTAGAACATACATATAATGCTAATATATTGCTAATCAGAAATAAAGGTTTTAGCAAATCAACGTTGATCTACAATAGCGATGTAAAAATCAATGAATATCATCATGCCACATGTCGTCGCACCATTCGTCCACTGCTCTAACTATCGCCCAAATAGTCAATAGAACCCTATGGACCTTTTACTGCACTACCACTCGTCCTCCATCAGATGCCCACAGTAAGGTGGTGACAATCCATTCGCCTGATCGTTGTCGTCCACCACGCCACCACAGCTCAAAGAACAAGCCTTTGTGTTATAGCGGTAAGCATTTGTTGCTGTACGCCATGTCCACTGCGCTACCATGCTCAAGCTAAAAGATCTTTGTGGTGTGACGGTAAGCCATCACATAATAGCTAGTCAAAGTGAAGCCCGCCATGGTAAGGTGGTAACACTGTGGTACTGCTCCAAGACTGAAGGATTCCCATGGTAGGGAGGTAACCGTCTGCATTGACCACCATGGTTAGATCGCACCACTACTAAGCATGAAGAAGGATATCGTGGTACAACGATCACACCGCATAACTACTCCTTAGCTGGAAGGGACCCACAGTAAGGTGGTAAAATGCACAACCGCCAAGCAAACCAAAGACCTCTGTGGTAAGGAGGTAAACCATACAACCGCACCACCTCTAAAAGCTCCCAATGGTACAATGGTAGAGGCATGAGAAGAAGTTAAATTTTCCAAGTCTTAACAAAGGTTCAAGCCAACAAGTTGAGGCACTTATTTTCCAACACTTTGGTGAAGTAATTGATTGGATAAGGAGTATAGAATCAGCCAAGTGTGGTTATGCACAAAATATGGATTCTCAAAATGTAAACAACAACTGTCCTCTTGAAAGAAATTATACAATAATGCAAACAAATAAAAGAAATATGTCAGAAAATGAAGTTCCATGTTGTATGGATGAGGATGAACATTGTAATCAACTTACAATTAGTACATGTACAAATCCTTGCAGTAGTGAGGAATATGATGACACATGGGGTGATAACAGAGTAGATATGCAAGAATGCTTCTCTTGTGATATCTCAGATGAGGAAGGAGTAAATAAGATACATAGTGCTATTCCATGTCATGTTGTGACCAACAATTACAAGGCATGTGTTGTTTATATTTCATTAGAAAACAGTGACTATGATTGTGAAAGTGCAGCCTCAAGCATCCATTCTAAAGATTTTGAACATGGTTTATGTAGTGAGGATTTTTCTTGTGATGAAAATCATGATGAGGTCGATAGCTCTAATTTCTCGTCTGAAGATTGTGATTGATTTTCTGAGGATGATGTGGAAGCTTAATCCTCACTTGAAGAGTACAATGATATAGATGCTCATGATGCCACTTGTCTACAAGTGAAGGAGAAAATTGTGTATGGTGAATACATGGAATGTAATTCGGGTTCACTATCAAAAGAGCATGTTCATTGTGAGAGTGATGAAGAGTTTGAAGATAAACATGTGTGCGATCAATATGTTGACTCAAAACATAATGTTGAATATGATGAAGATGTTGATCAATGTGCTTATGACCCTACTCTTCATGATTATTTGTATGAAGCTAAGATGGAAAGGTTTGTGATACATGATGAGCATGATGATGAAATAATGGATTCATTTTGGAATAATCAGGTGGCACATTGTGACATGTATATGGATATTGAATCAATATCATTACCCATTGATGATATTGAAAAGCTTGTTGATTCATATGACAATAATGTTTCAAATTGTGTTGATATGACAAAGATTCTTGATCCATGTGTGGAGCAGCTAAGGAATGAAATAAATGGTGAATCTCATGTTAGTGAGTATGAAGTTGAGTACAACTGCTTCTTGTTTGATGTTCCTTGTTTTCATAATGTGAACATGGACATGTTGTCACAACATATGAGAAGCATTGATGTGAAATAAAATTAAGATTCTAGTTCTATTGCTAAGGAGGAGATTTCAGTTAGCAATGAATTTTTCACTTTTGGATCAATAGACATATCAGCTGGTACTATACATGAATTTACTAGTGCACACGGTTTTCTTCCTGATGTCCATGCTGATATTGTTTTGCTTGAGCCCTCACTTGAGGTTTTTGGTTTTGAGTTTAATGATGTGAAGAATGAATCAAAACATGTTCTCAAACCTGAGATGAGTGCATTTTCTCATTCCCTAGATGTTAATGTTGCATACATGACTCCCATCTCCATGATGCCAATATGTGTTCTGATGTACTTGAACCGAAATGTCAAAAGATGTGCCTAGGTTGTAGTGATCAGTACAAGGATGCTCCTAAATATGCACCTTTTGTCTTTGACATATTTGAAGATAACTTGCATAACACACAAGTTGTTTATGAGAGTTTTTAGTTTGATGTGCAAACTGATTTTAATGTCAAAGTCAGTGATATCGAAGATCAAATGGACTATGAATGCTTCTACTTCTCAGTTCAAATGAGTGAGAATTCAATAGAACATGACAATGAGTTGCCCAAGGTAAAATGTCACAATGATTATGATTTTCAATTAATGTTTGATTGCATGTTGCAAATTGACAAAATTGTAGGTGACATTGGAAAGCACAGTGATGTAATGGGGCATGTCAATGAATGAGCTAGTTTGTGGGTGGTCTATGATAGTGTTCTCAGATTTGGCCTATGGAAGACAACACAAAACTGAGTGTTTGATAGGGGTAAATGCTGATTCCCACTTTCCATTTGGTGGCCTGGGGTCACCAGATGAGGTTGAAAGAGAAAGAATGATAAAGGAGTAGTTTTAGGACACCTGATCGATTCAGAATTTGGTCTACTCCCCAGAGATCTGGAATCTTGCTATGACCACAAGGGGCATACATCCCTAATCAGAGCCACTGATGGCACTTTCAAATTTCACAATTTGAAGTGTCCATTTCAAAAAAATTGCCTCTGCACTTTGAAAAGTGCACCTGACAAATCTGCCTAGTTGACCCACTTTGGAGGGTTGTATTTTGGAGCCAGATGACTATCATGAAAAACCCCTTGGTGGACATAATCAATTGACATATGTGAACATGTTTGTAAATTTTAAGCTTCACATGATGAGTTTTGTCAGAGTTTTGAAAAGCGAAGCTAGAGGGTTTTGGCACTGTTTTGTTGTTTGCAAACTTTTAGTTTTGCAAAGGAGCCTCTTGTTTGAGTTTTCTTTTTCCAACCAATTGACTAAAATGAGAAAAAAAATGTTGTTATGTATTCTCCATACCAAGATGAGCTCACATGTCAATTTTCAGAGCCTCATGATGAGATTTGCTATTTTTACCAGATCAAATCCAAATGCAATTTCTTCAGTTTTACATCTGCATTTCCTGAAACCTTTCAAGGTGGTCAACTTTGACACCTAGTATCTTTTGATTAGTGACGATTCAGGTTAAGCCCTTTTGCACACGTACTCAAGGTACCTAAATGTGCTTATGTTTCTAGTGGCCTCTTTCTAGGATTTGATTTGCTATTTTTTCAAATGGGTGATTTGATAAGTTTTAATTGGTTTTGAATAGTTGTTTGTTGCAGAAATTTCAAGTAAGCAACTTTGACAGTTAATAATTTTTGCCTCATAATCAATTTCTCCTATCTGTCTTTTGTGTTGCATTCTCTGTACCAACGTCTACATGCATGTAAATTTTTATAGCTTCAGAAGGTCGTTTGCCCAGTTTTTAGAGGTGATTCCAGGGCCAACTTGGCTAGTTTGCACCGTTCTCCAAGGTGCTTGAGGGGTAAATTCTGATGGAAACCCATTTCATGTTTTTACTCTAAATGCATTCAAAAAGTAGTGGTAGGTCAATTTGAGCCTGGAAGTTGTCTGGAAATGTTTTTTTTTTAAGTCGGGCCACATGGGGCCTGACATGCTTTGCATTGTTATGAGGTTGTAAATGCTGAGATTGGTCAACTAGGATATGAGAATCTATCAATGGTTGTTTCAGATGATTTCGAGCTTGCGATGTATTGTGGAGGGAAAAATCTTGATCATAACACCCAAGCATCAGAATTTGCAAAATATTCTCTAGCAAAGGACATTTGCTTTTCAACCAAATGAAAAGGTGATGCTTTACTTTTAGTTGAATGGAACAAAGTTACAATTCCATTTAATCTTGATTGGCTGTTTGAACATCTGAATGATGTTGAAAAGTAAATCATTTGTACAGTTTTCATGTGAATATGGATGACTTCCTTGAAGTAGTAAGAACAATTCAAAAGTATACACTGGGGCTTGATTTCAAAGTGCTCATATGTGGAAATTCCATTTGGAATTCAGAATTACTCCGTATCTCTTCACTATGAGATAAAGAATCCAAAGGATGATAGGCTGAACTCATTCAGGAGTGATTGGAGAATTTTAAGCAAATATCTTCTATATACAAATTAAGTGTGCTGAAAAGTATTATCAAAATGGAAGTATTCACACAATAGAGGGAACAAGCCAGTAGAATGAGCATTCATCAAAGAATTTAAAATTAAATGTAGTTTCTATGGAATGCCATCAGATATGTTAAAAATGGATTGTTGAAAGTGCCCTAGAGAGCAAGAGTGAAACCTACAGGGCACACACATCCATCAATGTGGAAACTAGGGGATGTTATCAAAAGATTGGAGGTATTCAAAAGGCTTTGGAGATCTCATCTTTCCATTCACAGCATATACACAAAATGGAATTGCTAAAAGTCCTTAGGAGCTTTAGAGAAGATGTGTGTAGTAAATGGAAGCATGATGGTGTGTCGTTATGCAAACTGAAAGGGATACCATTGTGGCAGGGTAAGCACGAAGTGCATTTGTTGAAAATTTTTAGAAGCTCCCAAGCGAATACGCTGCAATGAAATTTCACTCGCTGAGATGAAAATTTATCAAACGTTTGAAGAAAGGTTGTTTTAAGGAAGTCACCATTAAAGGGCTTGAATCATGTTTGATGAAAATCATAGAATGAAGGGGAGCTACCACCATCTTCATGTGAGATTTACAGAAGAGCGAGCATGAACACCAAAAGAAAGATTAGGGAGAAGCTTAAAATAGAGACCAAAAGGAAGATCGACGACTGGGAGAAGAGATGAAAATGTAGCCTCATACTTACTGTTCCCTGCCAAATCACGATCTTAAAGTGCTCATAGGTTAATTATCGTGAAATGGAAAAACCTTTCCATGTGGCATAGGTGGGTCCCAAGAAAAGGTGAAAGAAAGGTGCATTTTATTTTGCCCGATGCAAATATTAATGAGGCATGTTGAGCACACAGAATGATTTTAAAAGCTGAATATTAAAACTTGGATTACCCAATATAATGTTCAAGAGCCTTTAATATGCAAAGGTAAAACTTAAAGGGCCCATTTAAAGTTTATTTAAACGGTGAGTGAAATTTCAAAGTGCAAAATGGTGAAAGTGTAAAATGCACCTAAAATATTCTGTGTTGGAAAATAAGATGAGGCAAATATTTTAAATGGCACAAGGAGAAAGTGAATTAAATATTCACTTTAATTTTTATTAGCTGAGGGAAGAATATTTTACTTGGCTGGAAAGTGAAAATATAATGTGTTGGTGAAATAAAGAGCAGAAACAGAATTTTAATGGGCAAGAGGAGTTGTTTTTCACACAATAGGTAAAATGGGGAATTCCATCACATGGAAGATGTTTTGTTTGAGAACAAAGTCAAAGGCAAGTTTGGAAGCAAAGTTTGTTGCAAGGAGGAGAAACGATTCTAGATATTTTCTTATGCAGGTTAACGGAGGATGAGGTTGCCAGTTGTCAATGGTGGATACATTTTAGGGCTGCTTTTTGTTTCTTCTGTTCTCTACATCTTCTCTTCTTCTCTCATGGTAAAATAGTTAGCAAGTTAGGAATTTTAGGTCGAGTCTAGGTGAAGTTGCAGAACAATTCTAAAGGCTGGTAGTTACATAGGAAATGCAAATTAGGTTCTGGGTCATTTTGTTGTAGGTTTTGAATTCATGGAGATATAATGTTGTATACCAGTACTAGCATTTGAATCAGATTGATAAATTCAAGCTCATGTCTCTCCTATGTACAAGCGTATTTGAATTTTGAATAAAGTGATCAAGGGTTATTTTGTTCATCTCACTGTTGTGATGTGTGCAATTCTTATCTTAGCTTTAATTCAAGGAATTAATTAAAATGCTTAAATGATATTGTAGGTTGATATGTTTTGTACAAGGATTTGATAAATAGTATTTAGTTAGGGTTACATATTGGTGATATTGTAAGGCAATATTATCAAAGATCTTATATGCTATGAGTTGAATTTGTTATATATCCTTAGATATTTGTGAATTTGACTCCTCCAATGGAAATAAGACATTTATCTAAGTTGCATTTGTTCTTTGTGATTCAGTATTTGTTTGTGTTTACCCGGAGCTTGGTACAAATTAAAAATTAATGAATATATTTTACTTTGAAGCATTTTTATAATTATCTCATGCTCCAAATGGTTGATATTATTGATGAACAACCAATTTTATTCAGTTTTATCTTGTTATGTTGAGCTATTGAGTGAGATTAACTATTATTTTTAATGTTGTTTATAATTATGGTGCAGAGGTTATAAACACATTAAGGGATCACCCTCCCAGGTCTTGTAGAGCCCAAAGTGTAGGAGGTCCTTAAAATCCTCGTTAGTTGGTCCAGGTCCTTCGAGTTGCCCTTGATTGGAAGTAGAAATTCCATAGGTAGATTAGAAGATCAACCTAGTTTCAGTAAAAAACAAACCAACACAAAGTATTAGATGAATCCCTTATATATATTTCTAAGGGGTGTTTTTCAAACCATCACACCCTTTCACAAGATTTTAATTTTAATAATTATTTAATAAATAATTATTTCAACCCCTTTTAAAATATTGTTTATACATATTATTCTTTAGTATCTCTTTTAAACAAAGGATCATAATATCCTTTATTTTCCTATCTCCCTTTTGATTCTAAATGGTTATTTCATTGTTTTCTCTTCTCTTGGAAAAAAATTCACATAATAAATAAGGTTAGAATAAGGTGGTAAGGTGTAGAAAAAAACTCATGAAAAAACCATAAGATACTTCACTAACACCATCTCATCTACATATACAATAGCTTAAGAATAAACAAGATTTGTCTTGACAACTAGTATGACAAGAAGATGTACCACTAAAAGGAGAATAGATTGATAAAAAATAGAGATTAGAAATATCTAGACTATAGATAGTCTCAATAACACATAAGGGGGAAAAAGAAGAAGAAAATAGAAACAATGAGGTTCAAAGAAAGAAATAAGGGGAATTTATTCAAAGTTAAAACTAACCTAACAAAGCTACTAGTAAGTTATCTTATAAGAAAAATAAAAGAGTACATAGGTAGACAAGAAACCTTGATAATAACAATAAATCCAAATACATTTGTACACACTCCTATAATACCCCAAATTGATTTGACCCATATATCACCAATTTGTAAAATGGAGTTAGGAGAATCATTAAACTAGCGAAAATAGAGCTATTACATAAAAAAATTGCATTAGAAGATGGTATATAAAATATGCTAAAAATGAGAATACAAATTTTATGTAAAAATTTATAATTCTAAGATGCATCAATAGATACAAAAAATCAACTAGAAGGAGAAATACAATTTTTGATAAACTAAATATGTAATTAGGAACAAGAGAAAACATATAAAAGAAATAAATAATTGATGAGAAGAAAATAGAAGAGTTAAAATGGCTACAAACAATTGAATCAAAAAATAAACAATATAGGACATGATTATGGTAATGTATTTTCATTATACCAATATTGTATCAACTAACAAGAACTCACTATGAATCAAAAGACTTAGATAGACATCATTGCGGCTTAGATTCTATAGTTGTTAGAATGTTACAATGTCATAGCCGACTTGGATGGATAACAATAGTAAGAATTGAAGAATATTCAAATATAGAACAATCAACTAAGTGAATATAGGATTAAATCAATAGAATAAATGAGGAAGTTGGAATTTAAAGTGAACATTCTTCTACCATTACTATCCAAAATTCTCAAAGAAACCTAACAAACCATTCCTAAGGTAACAAATAAACTCTAATAAAAGTATATAGGGGATATGATAACATTTTTTGATATATCTAATGAATTTAAAACATGGTGTAGAGATAGGAAAGTAAATGTGAATAAATATTAAATAGTTATACACAATTACTCCCTTACATAGAAAATTAGATCTTTAACAAGAATTTCAGAAATAAATGGATTTTTTGTAGTACCCCCCATTTTGAGAAGAATTAAATCTTGAGAAAAATACAAAGTATTAGGTCCCAAGAGGGTATTGGTAGATTAGGATCCAAAAATATAGTATACTTACTAATAGTAGCTAGAAGGCTACTACAGTATCATTTATAATCATCCACTACCCCTTGAAGAATGAGAAAAACCAAGATGTAATTACAAACACATCCTTACATACGTACATTTGTCACTGGACCACAACAAGATCATGCATGAGGAAAAATAAGAAAGGTTAGATATATTCTAAATAGAAAAAGAAAATAAAAATAGATTAATCTATGTAATATATAATATGATGCATATATAAATGTCTATAGTTAGATTGAACATTGTGTATTAAATCATTTAATAAAAATATAATGATGGAATAATATTATGATCTATATGTGTATGTTTAATCTATCTTTTCGTGTCCATTCACCACTCTATTTCTAGTTCTTTCTTATTGCACAAACCTTGTGTTTTGTAGTTTACTATAAAAAACCCTAATTTATGAATAGGTCTAGGATGATACTTCATATACCTTGGATGATAAATATGTATGAAATAATATTATTTTTTAAATTCGATGATATAGAGTCTTGATGAGTGACATATTGTAGTCATAATGGATTAGAAATCTATAAGGTATAATTTACAGAATCAATTCATGCATAAATTTAAGTTCAAATGAAAATATGCAATGTAAAAATTAAGCTTTAAAAGTAGTACCATTGAGACTTATATGATTTTTAATATAAGTCATTTTTATTCTATGAAGATATGTTGTACTTGAATGCCACATTGGTAAAGTGATGACCCAAGCTACATAACTAATGCATTTCATAGAAGAACCAAATATAACATGAAATTATCAAATGGATTGAGCATATACTATAAAATCATAATAAATTACCCATTCAAAACAATAATTGACATACATAGGAATTTATGGATACTATGAATATGTAAGAATTCAATATGTATGTACTCCAATCTATCTTTATTTCAAGTGTAAACACCTTTGAACTCTAATTTTTCAAAAAGAAAAGTGTATTTCACATAATCATAATGTAGCAATAACTGAAAAACCTCAAATTTTTACTAATAAATATAAGTTATATTAAATATTTGAATAGAACCATATGAAGGTAATCCCAATGATGACACAAAAAGTCAATTCTTCTCTTGAAATCTATCGAATACAACTAAATTGGAGTTATAATAATATGAAAACACAAGATAATAAGAACAAAAGTTTGTCCCAAACAAATAAACATTGGAAAAATAGATTCCTTTTTCACCTTGCACAATTTTCCAAGCAATTCGACCAAAATAGTAATCACAAATGCCAATAAAGGTGAAAAATTTAGTATCTAACCATATTATGTAGATATATATGGGAAATTTGTGTTCATATATATATTTGTACTAGTTTCATAGTAGTATAGTGCTCATTTTTTTTGCAATCAATAGTTTCCAAATTTTCATGTTATAGATATTTATAAATCATCAAATAGTCACAACTAACAATATTGATTATAAAGCATTAAAGTTTGGGAGAATCTACAATTTAAAATTTGGAATTGATAAACATTTATATTTGATAGTGTAATTTTAGGGCTTTGAAGCTTTACTATATGTTTTTTTAATGTCAAATAAAGTTTAGATTTTGGTAGTTTATGGTTCAAATTTTGAGGCACTAAATTTTAAGTTTAATTAAACATGAAAAATAAACACATTCCTTGACTAATATGATAATTAAGGATGAATATAAAAAACTATTAAATTCACTAGAAATATAATTAATTAAATATTTTATCACAAGCTAACTAGAATTATTTTTCATTATTTTTATCTTTTTAACTAATAGATAGTCTCCTCTACACTAAAATTAACATATCTTGATCTCATAATAAATTACATCTTGAAAAAACTTATGATTCTCTTTAAAATAGAGTTGATTGAATATGCAGTGTAGTATAATATCTCTATTGTGTGATTGTGACATAACTTCAAACCCTCAAAATTTTCCCATGAAATCTAAATATTTAATAATTTCATCAAAACAGTAAAGGCCCAAAAGAAACCAACAAAATTCCAACAAACCACTCTAAATATATTCTCACATTTTATGTAAAATGTCATCAAATTTTAATTCTTAATTGTTTTTTCCTCACCAAAATGGCTTCTATCCAATTTTATATTCATCTTCATTTTTTGAATAACTCTCATTTCTAATAAATTTCATATATCAATTTTTTTTTTTATGATCTAAAACTCTACTTTATACTACTTATGTCACATATGCTCCATATTCTAAAAATATGGTGTTTAATATTTTTTGCACAACTTAGAACTCTACTATTAAATATAAATATCTAGAAATGTTATCAAAATCCTACTATGAAAATGATTAAATTTTTTCTTCAAACTAAACAAGCATCTCACTACTACCAAGAATAATGAAACCAAGACATCAAGTAATTTTATCAAAACCCATTTTATCAAAACCCTACTTGAAAACTTTAAATTTCTATAATTAAATATTTACCATAATATTGACAAGTCTAATGCAAGCCATTGAACACCAACAAAGAACTATAAACTATAATTTTCTTGCTAGGTTATATAGTTGCTAGTGGCATGCTAGATGTTTGTGCACAATGCTATCAAAATCTACTACTTCACCATTTTAACCTTGTCAAAGTAGCTTCTATATAGTTGTCTATTCATGTTGTTAATTTATATTATGTATAAATTTCATTTATGTAAAATTAAATTTACTAACAGATTTTTTAGAGTTTGATGATATATTGTATACTAGTTATGTGAAATAAGTTCTAAATTTTGAAAAAATGGAGTTTAAGATTTATATTTTCTATCAAGTTTGAATATTGAAATATCCACACTGATAGTCAAACTCAAGGGCTATTTATTTAGCATCCAATAAGACCTAATCTCCTATTTAGAAATTGGATATTCATCCCTAATTAACAATGATTGTAAAAATAATATAAATATAGATGTTGAAAACATTTTTAACATAACAAAATGTTGAACCACTTTGAACTACAACTTAAATTTTTTGTATTGAATGCATACATCTAGAAATTTCATGAAAAACCTATTATTGAAGACCACAAATTATTGATCCTAACCAAGCACACCTTCCACTACAATCAACCACAACAAAACTAATATTAGAATCTTAGGAAGCCGCAACTCTATTACTCATAAATATTTAATAATAGTTAATACAATATTTTTCTTTGATAATTAAATGCTCATGTATAACCTTTTAAATGTTAAAGAAAATGGGATTGCATTTTGAGAATTTCAACAATATTGAAATTTCACATGTCAAATTACTTCATAACTAGCCAATGTTTGTCTATAAATGAAAAATATAATAATTTAAATGTTTCTTATATTCATACCATTTCATGAGCTTATAGTTGCTTAAAATGTTTTGTCAAATAGTTCACATGCCTTGTTCTTGTTTGCACATTTTGTATACATGAATTTAAAAAGTGGTTGTAACCACAACATTAAATGGAATTTCTTATATCCCTTATGCTTTGTGGAATATCCATATGTCTACACCTTATTAATCAATATAAGATAAACCAATTTTCTTAACCACTATTCAATAAGATTCACAAAGATTTTATAAAAAATTCTAATAATATTATACAAATTAAGAAAAAATTAATATAATTGTTAAAAATAAAAAAAATCAATGCATTGAATTTAAATTCATCTGAATTTTATATAAAAATGTAAGAGCCTTTCCCTAAAGTTATCACTGATTTTATCTCTTGGAGAGAATGGATACAGGGTGGAGGGAATACAGTGGGTACAGAAGTCATTGCCCTAACGCCCACATGAAAGCGCGTCCAACGCTGGAGTTGCAAGCATATTTGTCAGAAAACATGTTTTGTGTATGATTTCAATATCTAATGATGTAACTAAAATATTTAGATGTCGTTATGTCTTCTAGTGGTCACCGCTCAGTTCAAATCTTGGCGATCATTATTCAATTTACAAAAAGACCCAGTCAGCTTATGTCGATGATCAAATTATTGGTTAATGGATTATTAAGCATTACCAAGCTTGAATTAAAAAAGTCAATGTAGGCAGTTGGTATAGCCGTATGACGCGCTCAGTAAAAGTCAAGCTGGGTATTGAGGGAGAGACGTCTTTGCCGTAACGCAGAAAATAAAATGCGTTCAACGCGGGAGTCGCAATCCGATTTGTCAAAAACAAACATTGTTTGTGCTTTCAATTACTATCGATGACGATAATTGTCTTTACGTTCAAATCTTGCTAGAGCATTATATTCAATTTAAAAGAAAGAACCAGTCTTCATTTCTGGTGCGCATATCTCGACCAGATCACGATATAAGTAGTCATTCTCAAATTTCGTAGTAACGGATTATTAAACCATTACCATAATCTTTTAAAATTTGTCACCTACGATAAGCATTTTTTCAAAATGCGTTAAGGAAAGAGCGCGGAAGACCTATGGCCACAACGCGCTGAGTAAAAGGACTTTAGCGTTGCAGTCGCAATGATAATCACTGAAAATTGCTTATATACTTTTAATATCTTATTCGAGTTGATGATGAGGGATGACCGAGTTTAAAACTAACAATGACATCCTAAAGGTTTTTTTAATGGAATAAAGCTAAAAGATTCCAAATAATAACACGTAGTTTAAAAGATTGCAAACAGATTTGGATATAAAATAATAATAATAATACATATATTCATAAAAAAATGGGTGAATATAAAATCACATTTTAATAATTCAAATGGGATTAGTGCAAATCAAAATACATAACATTTAAGTTGTAAGAGCAATAGGTGAAAGGGGAGACGAAGGATCTCGGTCACTCGACTTACTCCATACATTAGTGGGTCCATAATGTCCATGTGAGAGTCACACCCGTCATCACCTTTTTATTTATCTTGATCATCACGAAACAAAGAAATAGCCAATGCCAGTTGGGGAAACATGTCAAAATCAAACTAATTGGAAGCACCACGAAAAGGCCACCCAAGACCTCTACCAAAAGACCACCCATAAACACCACTAGAAGACCACCCAAGAGCAACACCATGAGGGGGTGGAGAGGTCAAGCACTAATGAACAAGCCCATTCAGGCTCATTGCTGAATGATTTGGATATGGATCATTCTATCTCCCAAGGGTTACTCCAAGGCATCGCTTTTCCTGATTCATCAATCGAGTTTGTCAATGGCCACATTTTTGGTGAGTCCTTTCTCACTCTCATAGAAGAGGAGCAAAATATCAAGAATCCCCTTTAGTGTTTGGACATCTTCTATAAGATATTTAGCTTAGCCATTCAATGACACAAAACTCAATGTTGCCATCAATCAACCCTTCTTATGCCTAACTAGCTTCAAGCTTTTAGTTGGAAGTGGATTGCTTATGGTGAAATCTTTAGATTTTTTGGAGTTCCCTTTGCTTTCCAAGCTTCACAGGTTACCTTATTGCATGAAATCCTTTCTAGAATTGAAAAGATCGCTTACATGATTATGAAGCCCTTTTTCGTACGAAGGAAAATTCAGTTTTTGTGATAAGAAAATCATACAAATTGATCAAACCATTTCCTACATAACCCAATGATAGAAAATCATGAATGCAAGTATAGATAATAACCATATGCAAAGATAAAAACATACTGCAAGATAACACATGGTATACCCTTGGAAAAATCTCAAGAGGGAAAAATCCAACACCCAAAAAGAATCCACACTCAATTAACTATTCATCAATAAAAAATTACAATACACTTACAGAGACTCTATGAACACTTTTGAAACATCAAGTTTCTCCAGTGCATCCTTCATATGTCCAAGCAATCCACACATCCTATGCCATGCTTCACATATGCACTTCTTAGAAGAAGACTCAATACAATAACAATCAAGCCAAAACCTCAACTAGCCAACCTCAACCACTAAACATGTGCTTTCTTTTATAGACTTAAAGTCACAAAAATACAACCAAGTGGTAAGGTAAAACTATATGACTCAAAACTGTGAGCTCAAAAAATAATTAAAACCCCACATTTACTTTTTGGCATTAAGTTTTTCAACATTAAGTATTTTTCCCATGTGCAACTCAAACAAAAAATGTCTAAGCTAATGTTAAACACAACTTTACAAGTGGCCCCAAATAAACATTTAATGTGGCTAAACACATCACCTAGGATGCAACACAAACAAATATTTATTTTTGAAACATAGAAAAAGAGGGTCTATCAAAGTGAATTAACAAGATGATAAACCCCACCTTTTTGCTAGTTATTTCATTCAATTATGCATAGAAGAACATCAAAAAACAAGCCTAACTGTTATAAAAAAAATAAGGAAGGTTTTCAGATGTTAAAATGATGTGTACCTTGCTGAAAAAGTGTTGTTTCAAGGGTCACTGAGGACTCATTTGCCCGGGTGAATGGGTCCTTGCTAGGGTTTCTAAAAATTGATTTTTGGGTTTTTTTGTTTTATGTATGCCCTTCCAGGTCCCCGGTGTTCAGCTCTCAAAAGTATAAAATAAATTTTATAGCATTGTTTTCATGATCTTGCAAGATAGATGACAATTTTGCAACTTTACAATTTTGACAACTTTGTTTCAATCTTGATCTTCAACCTAAAAACCTACAATCACACATCAAAGAGGAGGAAAACTTGTTGATTATTAGGGAATTAGGGTTTTCCTTGGTCAAACCTCATTTAGGTAATTAAACCTTATGATGAAACAATGAACATGAAACATGAAACATGAAACTGTAGTGTAGAAAATTGTACGCTCTTGAAAATGATACAATTTCACACTTAGTTTGGACCTATTTTAGGACCCTTGCATTAAATATCACTTTAAATCATTATTAATAGGCCCATAAGACCCTTTATTTTGGATCTCGAGGCTTATTTCAATTAAAAACCTAACAAAATTTCATCAAAAACACTAAAATTCCTAACAACCCACCTTGAAAATCTAGGGTGGGGCTCATATGCCACTTCTGGTGTATAAGTCCCCCTAGGTGGGACCAATACACCAGGAATGGCATATGAGTCCCATTTGGCGCCTTCTTAGGGTTTGGGCAGGAAATTAAACTTTTTAATTCAATTTTTTGGTTGATGTCGACTTTTGAGATCTAAATAATGGTAAATTAGGTGTATTGCCTATATAAACAAGCTTCTAAAGTCAATTTTCATCTAAGCAATAATTTAGAAGAGAAATTTCAAGATGCAGGCGTTCAAGAGTATTCAATCATTCTTCACAAGAGCATTTAAGAACAAGTAGTCAGCAAAGTTGAAGCCTTGGAGCAACATTATTGTGTTTCTTACAGGTCTTCAAGTTCACTTTCATTCGAGATCTAGCATTGTTAATGGTTGATTATGGTTTTCTATGGTGAATCATAATGGATTCTAGGTTGGGGAGATACAACTAGCCATCAAGCCAAGCCTAATGACTTGTTTCCTAAGTGATTCCATCCTCCATTATCACTCTACATTCATCATATGGAAGGTACCTACATTATTAGGGCTCATATGAGTGATTAGGGATCTATCAAAGTGAGTCATGTTGAACAGGCTGAATAACTAAGAGGGGGGGGTGAATCAATTATTATAAAAAAAAAATTGACTTTAATTAATTCAGAGCAAACTTAAATCAATTAGATAATAATATGAACATGAAATCACATAACAAAACCATGCACAATGAACACCAAAATTTACGTGCAAACCAAAGAAGGGAAAAACCATAGAGAATGATAATTCTCAATTATAAAACACTGGTTAAGATGACATCGATTAAGGTGATTTTTACAAAGGCTTGCTGCAAAAATGCTCACTGTAGGTAAGGCTCACTACCAGTGGGCTCACTTCCGATCTATTACATCCAAAGATAAAAAGGCTCACTAGCAAAAGAGAAAGGCTCACTACCTACAGAAAATGACTCACTACTAGAACAATGATGGAAGAGAATCCACCATTGAAATAACTATCACCAACAATGACACCAGATAGAATCTCAATATCTGTTGCCTCAAGTTATAAACTTTCACATAATGTCTAGATTTTAGATTCTCATTCACCACACTTGCTTTCATCAAACAAAATCAGCTTTTACTTATACCGATCCATGCCTTCATAATCTCCTAAGTCAGCAAAAAACAATTTCGTTCCATGCTTCCATAATATCCTAAGTCGGCCAAACACAATTTGAATTAGGTCACCACAAAAAATTTCCGTGGTGGAAAGGAATTAAACGTTGACCACACATATCCTCCTCACTCAAATCAACTTGCTACATATTAACCATTATATCTAAAACCAAAGAATGGGATATACAAGCTACAATGCAAGCAATGTTTTGGGACACGCTAACCACTTTCCAGATCAATCCAAAACCAAAAGACTGTATCTCATTATGTTGCAAAATAAATGGGACCAAGACAAGCATGACCAAAGATAGATCATCACAACACAACATTTGAAGAATGCCAATCCGGATCACCTAAGCATCAAAACCAAACCTGAATCAATCAACCAAGATATGTATACATCAATGATAACAATCAACAACATCACATTCCAACAATCTCTCCCTTTGTCATTGATGGCAACATTCATGGTGCAAACAGGAGAGGAGGGTCCTCAAAGAGAACAATCTGGATCGTGTAGCAAGAGTAACACAATAGACGCAACATAGAATATGGAGGAAAATTTAGATAGGAAAATGCTATTTATCAAAAAATTTGATTACATACAATTGACCACATCCAGGCTTACAAATTCAGCTCACAGGCCTGATTACAATATGCTCAAAATATAGTGCTCATACATGCGAGTGAAAATCCTATAGATCAAAATTATAATATTCTTAATCTAATTGAACTTGATTGATTGCAATCCTAATGATTCATTGCAAGATTTATACTATATCTGTGGGTTGAGAAGCATCCACGTCGGCCAAAGATCATTACAATCTCCGATGAAGGAAACGTTACTTGTGCAAGAACAGGTCAGCCTCAAATTTGAATTTCTTCCATGGTAGATGCGCATGATGAAGTGTGAACCTAAAATTAAGGTTGGGGACACTCCATGGAACAAATCTAAACACACTGTGGGGATCTGCAAGTTACGAGTGAGATCCGTGATCGATCCAACTAGCTATTAGGTTTGAAATTATTCTAGGGCCAATTCCAAAAATTATCACTCAGTCTGAAAGTGATAACTTGTCAAAAAAAGATCCAATCAAGCTAAAAGCTTGGAATAAGGAAAATGAACATGTCCACAATGAAAGAATAGGTACGCAAGATCTAGTGAGCAAACATGAAGAAACATTGAATCTACGAACTTGAACTAGAAAAGAATGAAACAAGAACAAAACTGAATGAAAATATTTTTGGTTGATGCAAGATTGCCAAGAACCAAGGATGCTCCTACATTAGACATAGGGGGTTAGTGAAAAGTGTGTCCCTCACTTTGCAGGGGCCAAAGGGAAACAAATACAATCTACCTCAGCTTGAAAAATCCAAGAAGAATCTTCCACTAGTCTACCCTTCCATTTCACAAGATATTCTTTGTACTGTCTTCCACGAGTTTTTTTTCCATCTCTGACATCCAAAATATCTTCGATCTCATCTGATTGTTATTTAGGAAGTTGTTCTTCCAATTTTTCTTTACTGTCCTCATTGAATTCTTCTTCATGGTACTGATGAAGATCTACAACATTGAATATAGGTGAAATACCCATGTCATCTGGTAACTCTACTTCATATGCATTTCTTGAATCAAATTTCTTCAAAATCATACAAGGTCCTAGATTCCTCATCTTCAACTTACTGTATGTGCCAACTGGAAATCTTTCCTTCCTCAAATATACCATCACTTCATCTCCAACTTCAAATTCCTTATTTCTCTTCTTTTCATCTTGTTTCTCCTTATACTTCTGATTCATATCTTCCAAATGTTGCTTCACTCGAGTATGCACTTTCTTCATATGGTCTGCAAATTATTCTACTTTTGCAGTCCTTTTATCTTCCTTACTAATATCTCACAATTATGATATACCTCTAGGATGCACTCCTATAACAATCTCAAAAGGTGTCTTTCTTGTACTCCTTTTTATTGAATTAATTTAGGTAGACTTTGCTTGAGCAAGGACTAAATCCCAACTTCTGGTTTTCTCTCCAACCAAACATCTCAACAAATTTCCCAAACTCCTGTTTACTAGCTCTATCTATCCATCAGTCTATGGGTGAAAACTAGAGCTGAACTTCAAATCTGTCTTCAACTTCTTCCAAAGTGTTTTCCAAAAGTAACCAACAAACTTTGTATCTCTGTCTGAAATAATACTCCTAGGCAATCCATGCAATCTGACCACTTCTCTAAAAAAAAAAATTGGCTACATGTACTACATTTGTCGTCTTCTTACAAGGTATGAAATGTGCCATCTTAGAAAATCTATCCACCACCACAAATATAGAATCATTACCTCTTTGTGTCTTAGGCAAACCAAGTATTAAATCCATGCTGATATCCTCCACTATGTTTCTCTTTCACCAAGTTATCCCTCATTGAACTTCAAGGTATACACAACTGATTTCCTCTTAACAACATATCCTCTTGAATGAAATAATCCAACCATTGAATTCTATCCTTCAAAACTGGTTCTTTGCATGCTCTCCAAGGTTCTACAAAATCTGGGTCTTCCTCATACAAGTTCTTCAATTTTTCAAAGCCTAATACCTCCACTCTGATCTGTGCCAATAAATTCCTTCTACTCAAAGCATCAACAACTTGATTTGACTTTCCACTCCTATTCTTCAAAACAAAAGTATAATTTTGCAAGACCTCTACCCATCTCATGTCTTTCTGATTCAACTTACCTTGACTATTCAAATACTGCAAAGCTTGATGATTTGTATACAACACTATTGGAAACTATTGGAAACAAGTGCCTCAACTTCTGGCTTGAACCTCTAAATAAAGACTTGGTGAATTCATCTTCAGTTTATTCCTTTCCTGCTTTGTCATTGGGAGAATTTTATGGAGGTGTGGTTGCACGGTTTACCGCCTTACCACAAGCCTCTTCGTTCAGTCTGGCAGTTGGGTGGTGTTACTACCATACCGCAGAGTCTCTCTTCTTCCTTGGTGGTTCCATGGTGAACTTGGCGATCAGAATGGACACTTACCTCCTTACTGTGGGGGTCATTCGGTTAATGTGCAATGACACAATGGACCGTGGAATTCAATGTGGACATTCACCACCATAATACGATGGTCATTTGGCCATCACATGGTGGCGTGGTAAACTGTGGTGGTTAGCGTAGGTGGTTACCTCCTTACCGCGGAGGCCTTTCGGTCAAGGCGCGGTTGTGCGGTGAGCTTGGTGGTTGGCTTGGATGTTCACTACCATATTGTGGGAGGCTTTGCTCAATCTCATGGCTAGGCAGTGGCACCGCCATACCGCAAGAGGCTTTGCAATGCTCAGTGATGGCGCGGTGATCATTGGCGGTTTGTTGAATGTGAGCTTACTATCATACCACTGTGGTTTCACTACCTTGGCTCGGTAGTGCGGTGGCACCACCATACCGCGGGGGCCTTGTGGCTCTAATGCGGTAGTTCAGTGTGAGTATCACTAGACTATGAAGGCTTTGTCAACGTCGGGCCGTAGCGTGGTACACCGCATTACCACGAGGGTTGGTCAAATGGAAAGCAGTGGCACGGTAGAAAGGGCTCAGGGCTTAGACGCTTTGTCTGAATCGATAGTCAAAGTGATGGACGAATGGCATTATGACATGTGGTGCAATTACACTTGTTGATTTTACATCGTTGTTGTAAATCAACAACTATTGGCCGAATGTTTGAAAGCAGTGTATGCATTAACTATAAGATCTGATTCGGTGGTTGAAAGAATCCAATTTAGGAAATTATCTACAAAAAAATTAAATATTGGGGCGGCCCGATGCATGATTACAGGGTGGTTTGATTAGAGATCGGATTGCTTGTCGGTGAAAGGGTGAAATTAAATACACCCCCATTGGTTTTTGATAACTTGTAATGTAACAGTTGAAAGATTGGCGTAGTGACTAAGGTGATGGTGTAAGTATTCATTGTATGCTGAAAATCATTGTAACAGTGAGTGTGTTTGAACTTAGGTCTGTTGCTGTGAGCTAACTATTAGAGAGTGAAGTTTGTAACTTTGTATGTAATCTATTTACTATAATACAAATTGATTTGTCTTGGTGTGGTGGGTTTTTCTCCTGAAAGGGTTTTCCCACATATATCTGGTGTTATCTTTGTGTGTGTGTTTTATTTTTGTTGCTCTTGTTTTACTGTGTATGTACATCTTAAATACAAGAAAGTTTTAAATGATGGTTTTTTGCACTTCTCCTCTGAGGTTTTAGTGTTAGGAAAGTGTATTCCGCACCTCTACTTTTCTCTTCAAGTGGTATCAAATACTAGCCAATTGTGTTATCCTTGTAAGTAGGGCTCATTTTTTGTGCCAATCCTATTTCAGTGGGAGTCTTGTAGAGTGACAACCAAGTTCTGTTTGAGATGGCGAGTACATCAGGTAGAGTAGAAATTGAAAAATTCAATGGTGGCAACTTTGAGTTGTGGAAACTCAAAATGGAAGACCCTTTAGTGGATAGAGACCTCTGGGTTTCTGTGTCTGGAACTGTGCCACAAAGTTTGAAACAAGAAGAGTGGGATCTCGTAGATAGAAAAGTTAGAGGTTTGATAAGACTTTGTCTAGCTAATTCTATACTCCTGAACTTCCATGAGGAGAAGACTGCAACTTCATTATGGAAGAAGATTGGTGACATTTATCAGGGAAAGTATCTGGTGAATAAGTTATTCCTGAGGAAGAAGTTGTACTCCTTGAAGATGGAAGAAGGTGCATATGTAGCAGACCATCTAAACTTATTTAATATGATTGTTGCACAGTTGGCATCTGTGGGTGTGAAGATAGAGGAGGAGGATCATTGCATGCTTTTGTTATGTTCATTACCTGACACCTAGGATCATCTGGTAATGGCTATTGAAAGTACAACAACTAATTTCAAGATAGAAGACGTTGTTGCCTCACTAGTGTCAAAAGAAATGCAGAGGAAGTCTACTGAGATTGCCAAGGATGCTCTTGTTGTTCGAGGTAGATTGAACAAGAAAGGCAAGAAGAGGGACAAGAAGCCTAAATCCAAATTTGAAGGGAGATCAAAGTCTCTTGGTAAAAAGTCCAAGGTGAAATACTGGAATTGTGGGCAGCCTAGCCATATCCGAAAGGATTGGAAGGAGAAGAAGAAGAAGAATAACTCTCTGGACAATGAATCTTCTCAGAGTGAAGCAAATGCCTTCATTTCAGTCTTGGCGACTCAAGCATTAGATGATGTCTAGCTGATTGAATCAGGTGCATCTTTCCACATGACGTCTCACAGAGAATGGTTCACTAAGTATGAAAAGTATGATCATGGAAAGGGGTACCTAGGAAGTGATTCAACACTAGAGATTGTTGGTCGTGGAAGAGTCAAAATATAATTCCCTGATAGAAGAATCAAAGGGATTGGTGATGTATTACACATACCAGGTTTGGCTCGTAACTTACTTTCTTTCAGTAAGCTTAATGATGCTAGTGTGGAAGTTTCTTTCTCGAGTAAAGGATGTAAGATGGCTAGAGGTACAATGGTGTTGGCTAAGGGTGTACAAACTGGCACTATGTACAAGCTGGATGCACATCTTGTTCAATGTAATAATTTCTCTATAAAGCCAAGCAAAGTTGCTCATGTAGAGAAGGAGGATGAAGCTCCTCTAGGTGCAAATTCATTAGAGGTGAAAGTTGTGGCATCATAGACTCTGTCACATAGGTGAGAAAGGTTTAAAAACCTTGAAAAATAAAAATCTTGTTGAAGGGCTAGTTGATTGTAATCTTGAGCTTGATTTTTGCGAACACTACATTTATGGAAAGCAACATCGTGTTTCATTTTATTTGAGTCCGCATAAATCTTCTGGTGTACTGGATTATGCTCATTTTGATGTATTTTGTCCAGTGAATGTTCCTTCGTTATCAAAGTCTAGATATTATGTTTCTTTTATTGATGATTATTCGAGAAGGGCATTTATATACTTTCTTAAGAGTAAATCAAAAGTGTTTAGTTGATTTAAAGAATTTAAAACTTTGGTAGAAAATCAAACTGGAAAGAAAATTAAATGCCTAAGGACGGATAATGGTGATGAGTTATGTTCTACAGATTTTGAAAGGTATTGCAAAGACCATGGGATTAAAAGGCATAAAACTACACCATATACTCCACAACAAAATGGAGTTGCTGAAAGATTGAATAGGATGTTAATGGAGAGAGCGAGAAGTATGTTGAGCAGTGCTGGTCTAGAGTAGAAGTTATGGGTTGAGGTTGTGGCTACAACATGTTACTTGGTAAATCGTTCACCTTGTTCTGCTCTTGTTGAAAAAACACCTTTGGAAGCTTGGTCTGGTAAGAAGCCCTCTCTGAGACATATTCATGTCTTTGGCTGTGAGGCATATGCATATGTGTCGAATGAGAAAAGATCTAAGTTGGAGAAGAAGGTGTTAAATATATCTTCATCGGCTATGGTGTTGGTGTGAAAGGATACAAGCTTTGGAATCCTGATACTAAGAAGGTTATGTATAGTAGAAGTGTAATATTTCATGATCTAAAGCCTTCAGTAGTTGATCCACAATTAGAGATGGATAAAAGAGAAGAGAAGAATGATGTAGTTGAGGTTCCTCAAACTCCAGAAAAAAAGAGGAACTACATGGTGTACCTAAAACCAAGGAGAGTTCAAGCAACTCTGAGAGTTCTGAAGATGAAGAACCACAACCTCAGCCAGTAAGAAGGTCTACACGTGAAAGACATAAACCTGATAGGTATGGTTTCTCTATGTTGGATTTGAACTGTGCTTATGCTTTGATTTCTAGCACTAATGAGCCTAGGACTTTGAAAGAGGCAATTAATTTGTCTAATTCAAATTCTTGGTTGGAAGCCATGAATGAAGAAATTGAATCATTGAAGAAGAATGGAACCTGGGATTTGGTACCTTTTCCTAAAGGGCAAAAGCCTGTTGGCTGCAAATGGATATTTAAGAAGAAGACTGGTCTAGATGGTAGTACTAAAAAGTATAAGGAAGGCAAAGGGATTTTCCTAGATAGACAGAATTGATTATGGAGAAATATTTTCCCCTGTAGCTAAGCTGACATATATCAGATTTCTTTTGTCACTTATAGTCGCATATGTCTTAGAGATCAAGCAGATGGATGTGAAGACAACATTTCTCCATGGAGATCTAGAAGAACAAATTTACATGTCCCAGCCTGAGCACTTCGTTGAAAAAGGTATAGGAAGTCTGGTCTGCAAATTAAAGAAATCTTTGTATGGTTTGAAGTAATCACCTAGAATGTGGTACCAAAATTTTGACACCTTTGTGTTGTCAATGGGATTTGTTAGATCAAAATTTGATCATTGTGTATATTATAGATCTAAAAATGATCATGTGCTTATTATTACCCTATAGGTGGATGATATGTTTTTCATAGGAAATAGTAAGACTAGGATTTTTGATATTAAGTCTCAGTTGTCTGCAAAGTTCGAAATGAAAGATATGGGTGCATCAAGGTATATTCTAGGGATGGAAATAACCAGGGATAGAATGAGTAGAAAGATTTGGGTTAGCCAGAGTAAGTATATTAACACTATTAAGGAGAGATTTGATATGAATGATTGCAAGCATCTAGTTGTTCCAATTTTTTAGGGAACAAACCTATCTATTGAAGATTGTCCAAAATCTCCTACTGAGATGGAGGACATGACTAGGGTGCCTTATGCAAGTGTAGTTGGCAACTTAATGTATGCAATGGTCTATACAAGGCCAAACATTGCCCAAGTAGTAGGAGTACCTAGCTGATTTATGGCGAATCCAGGAAGGACACATTGGGATGTTGTGAAAAGAGTGTTTAGATATCTAAGGGGTACTTTAGAATACACCCTGTGTTACCATGGCAACTTGGTTGGATCACATAAGACTCTCAACATTCATGGATTTGTAGATTCTGATTGGGTAGGGGACATTGACAGCAGAAGGTCCACCAGTGGATATACGTTCATGTTAAATGGTGGTGCAATTAGTTGGATGAGCAAATGACAGGTTGTAGTCACTTTGTCTAGAACAGAGGCAGAATACATGGCAGGAACACACACCTACAAAGTTGTTTGGATGAGTTGTTTGTGTTCTAATACTGGTTTTGATGTAGGGCAGATTACTATTTTCTATGACAGTCGGAGTGTCATTTGTTTGGCGAAAAATCCAACTTTCCATGCTAGGATGAAACATATCGATGTGCAATATCACTTCGTTAGAGATATGGTGGAGGATGGAAAGGTCAATTTAGAAAAGGTGGATACTTTGAAGAATGTTGTTGATGCATTGAAAAATCTAGTGAGCATGGACAAGTTCAGGTGGTGTGCAAATTTGATGGGCCTTGGGGCCTATGATCATCAGTAAGTTCAAAGTCTAGAGGAATCCAGTAAAGTCTTCGTCAAGTGGGAGCTTGTTGGAAACAGGTGCCTCAAATTCTAGCTTGAACCAATAAATAAAGACTTGGTGAATTTATCTTCAGTTTATTCCTTTACCGCTTTACCATTGGGAGCATTTAACGAAGGCCTGGTTGCGCAGTTTATCGCCTTATCGCGAGTCTCTTCATTCAGTCTGGTGGTTGGGTGGTGTTACCGCCATACCGTGGAGTCTCTCTTCTTCCTTGGTAGTGGCACAGTGAACTTGGCGATCAACATGGACACTTACCTCCTTACTGCGGGGGTCGCTCGGTTAAGGCATGGAGGTGCGGTGTACCATGGTAGTCAATGTGGACATTCACTGCCATACCGTGATGGTTGTTTAGCCATGAAATGGTGGTGTGGTAAATGGTGGTGGTTAGCGTAGGTGGCTACCTTCTTATTGTGGAGGCCTTTTGGTCAAGGTGCGACTATGTGGTGAGCTTGGTGGTTGGCTTGGATGTTCATCGCCATACTACGGGAGGCTTCACTTAGTCTCATAGTTGCGCGATGGCACCGCCATATAGTGGGAGATTTTGAAATGCTCGACAGTGGTGCAGTGATTGTTGGCAATCTATTGAATGTGTGCTTATTGTCATACTTTGGTGGTCTCATTGCCTTGGCTTGGTAGTACGGTGGCACCACCAGGGCCTTCTGGCTCTGACGCGGTAGTGCAGTGTGAGTACCGCTAGACTGCGAAGGCTTTGTTAATGTCGTGCGGTAGCACGATACACCATGTTACCACGAGGGTTAGTCAAATGGCAAGTGATGGTGGGGTAGAAAGAGCTCGAGGGTTAGATGGTTGGTCTAACTTGATAGTCAAAGTGATGGACGAATGGCATTATGACATGTCGTGTGATTACACTGGTTGATTTTACGTCATTTTTGTAAATCAACAACTATTGGTTGAATGTTTGAAAGCGATGTATGCATTAATTGTAAGATCTAATTTGGGGGTTGACAAAATCTAGTTTAGTTAATTCTCTACAACAAAATTAAATGTTGGGGCGGCTTGATGCGTGATTGCAGGGCAGTTTGATTAGAGATCATATTGCTTGTCGGTGAAGGGTGAAATTAAATACACCCCCATTGGTTGTTGATTGTAACTTGTAATGTAATAGTTGAAAGATTGGAATAGTGACTAAGGTGACGGTGTAAGTTAGTATTCATTGTATGCTGAAAGCATTGTAACAGTGAGTGTGTTTGAACTTAAGTCTACTGTTATGAGCTAACTATCAGAGAGTGAAGTCTATAAATTTGTATGTAATCTATTTACTATAATACAAAGTGATTTCTCTTCATGTGGTGGGTTTTTCTCCCGAAAGGGTTTTCCCACATATATTTGGTGTTATCTCTATATGTGTGTTTTATTTCTGTTGCTCTTGTTTTACTGTGTATGTACATCTTAAACACAATAAAGTTTTAATTGATGGTTTTTTGCACTTCTCCTCTGAGGTTTTAGCATTAGGAAATCATATTTCACACCTCTTCTTTTCCTTTTCAATCACAAATTCCTTAGACAAAAAGTAGTGTCTCCACTTCTTCAAAGCTTGAACTATGGCATAGACCTCTTGATCATACACTGAATATCTTTTCCTTGCATCATTCAACTTCTCACTAAAATAGGCTACTAGTCTTCCTTCTTGACTTAACACTACTCCAATTGTATTTCCACTTGCATCACAATCTACTTGAAATACCCTATCAAAATCTGGTAAAGCCAACACAGGTTGCCCAGTCACCTTCTGCTTCAACAACTCAAAAATTTGGTCTACTACAGATGTCCATCTAAAATCCTTCCTATCTCTCATTTTTTCTGTCATCGGACTACAAATAGAACTAAAATTTCTAATGAACTTTCGGTAGAAACTAGCCAATCCATGAAATGATCTTACCTCTCCAATGCTTTCAGGTGTATGCCATTCAAAAATAGCTCTTACCTTCCCAAGATCCATCTTTTATCCATCCAAAGATATCACAAATCCTAGATATACCAACTCTTCCTTCATGAAACTACACTTCCTAATGTTTATCAGCAATGGTTCTTCTCTCAACCTCTGCAAAACTAGTCTTATGTGCAACAAATATTCGTCTCTAGTCTTATTGAAAATCAAGGTGTCATCCAAATAAACAATCAAAAACTTACCCAAGAATTTCTTCAATACCTCATTCATCAACCTCATGAAAGTACTCGGTGCATTTTTCAATCCAAAAGGCATCACCAACCACTCATATAATCCTTCATTTGTCTTGAATATTTTTTTCCACTCACCCCCTTCTCTAATTTTGATCTGATGATATCCACTCTTTAAGTCTATCTTTGTAAAGTACTTAGCTCTACTCAAACAGTCCATAATGCCATCCATCTGGGGCAAAGGAAATCTATACTTTACTTTGATCTTGTTTATGGCTCTAGAGTCTGTACACATTCTTCATTCTCCATCCTTCTTAGGTGTCAATAGAGTAGGTACTACACAGGGACTTAAGCTTTCTCTGATCAAACCTTTTCTTAACAACTCTTGCACTTGTCTATTCAACTCTTCATTTTTTGTCAGTGTCATCCGGTGTGTTACTTTATTAGGTAGACTAGCTCCAGGAATCATATCCATACAATGAATAATACTCCTCACAGGTGGCAATCCATCAGGTACATTATCTGAAATGATAGCTTCATATTCTGTTAGCAACTCCTTTATTTCCTCTGGTTTTTCTTCTAAATGCTTGAAGTCTTCAACCTTCTTAGGAACTAAGGAATAGCACATGCTCTCATGTCTCAGTCCATCAAGAAATCTCCTTCCATCAACCAAACAAATTCTAGCACTTGTACAAACCTCAGTTCTAGGAACATCTTCCAAGGGAAACAAAGTCTGCTTCATACCATTAACAACAATAGTATATATGTTCTTCTTTCCATCATGAATAGCTTGTCTATCATACTACCAAGGTCTTCCCAAAAAAATATGGCATACATCCATAGGCATAATATCACACAAAACTTCATCATGGTAATTTCCTATCTTCAATTTCACCAAACGTTGTTCACTTACCAGTATCTTATGCTCATCCTAAATCCATGCTATCTGATAGAGTTTCAGGTGTTTCAATATTTCCAACTTCAACTTGGTCACCATTTCCTCAGAAGCCAGGTTCTTTGAAATTTCACTATTAATGATAACTTTGTAACATTTACCAGCTACCTTACATCTGTTTTGAAACAAATTCTTTCTCTGCAATGGTTCCTACTCCATCTCACTTTGACACAATACTCTTTTGTTTACCAACACTTCTCCTTCTTCTAGTTTATTAGGTGATCCATCATGACCCTCTTCAAAAAAGGATACTCTCCTATTGTTCTCTATCTTCCTGCTTGTCCCTTCTTGCTTGCATTCTAATACTTTATGTCCTTCTCCACCACATTTATAACAAGTTCCTCTCAAAACTCTTTTCTCTTGTCCTCTATTGTCTTTTCTATAGCCTTCATTCATGTTACCACCATATATCCTCCTCTTCGGTGAGAGCTTCCATCATATCTATCATATGAACTATCATTCTTACTTACTTCCTTATCTTTATTCTGGTCTATAAAAGGTCCTCTTCCTACTCCAGTAAATATTCTTCCTCTCTGAAATCTTCCACCTCTTCCTCTCTGTCTCTTCTCATGTCTTTTATTTAGCTTCTCTTCTACCTTTAGGGAAAACTGATATGCCTCTTGCACACTCAACAAGTTAATCAAACTGATCTCATTTTGTATAGATGACCTCAAACCATTCATGTATCTAGCTACTTGTTCGGTCTCATCTTCTGAATGTACAAATCCGATATTCAACTTGTAGAACTCCTCAGTATACTCTATCACAATTGATTCTTTCTACTTCAGATTCTACAATTTTTAGAACAAACAAATCTAATAGTCTGCAGGCATAAACTTTGTCTTCAACTTATTCACCATCTGATCCCATGACTTTATCTTCTCCTTTCCTTTTCTTTGCCTATCTATATGTAAATGTTCCCACCAAAGGGATGCATGTCCTTTCAACTTTGTACAAGTAAATTTCACCTTCTTATCCTCTGTGGTACCTTCAAAATTAAATTATTTTTCCATCTATGTTATCCAATCAAGCAATTCATCTTAATCCAACTTACCATTATAATTTGGTGGATTGAAGTGTGGCTTATTGATCACTCTGGTTAGGGCTCTTATGAACCTCTCTTCTCCCTGATCAAGGCTAGGTTTCTCTTCTCTTGAAAGTTCTTCTTGTTCTTCTACTTCTTCATCACTTACATCATCAACTGGTCGACCTCTTCTCTAGGTTGTTTCAACTACTTCCAATCTAGTAGCAATTCCTCTCAACATTTCCATTACAGCTAGGTTTGCATTTCCACGAACTCCATTTCCTTTACCATTTTGTCTTCTCGCCATCTTTACACATGCCCTCTATAGTTGCAGGTCGGATCCTCAATCCTCCATACCATAACAAATCTTCAACAGGACTGCGCAAACTCTGACAATCTCACAAGGAATGAATCTTGCTCTGATACCAATCTGGTGTAGAAACAGGAGGAGGGTCCTCAAAGAGAACAATACAGACCATGCAACAAGAGTAACATAATAGAAGTGACACAAAATATGGAGGCAAATGCAGATAGGAACATGCTATTTATCAAAAAAAATGATTACATGTGATTGGCCACATTTGAACTTACAAAATTCGACTCACAGACCTAATTACAATATGCTTAAAATACAACGCTCATACATGCGATCGAAAATCCTATAGATCAAACTTATAATCTTCTTAATCTACTTGAACTTGATTGATTGCTATCCTAATTATTCATTACAATATTTATACCATATCCACGGGTCGAGAAGCATCCGCGTCATCCAAAAATCATTACAATATTCGATGAAGGAAACGTAACATGGGCAAGAATAGGTCGGCCTCAAATATTAATTTCTTCAATGGTAGATGTGCATGATGAAGTTTGGACCTAAAATTAAGGTCGGGGAAACTCCACAAAACAAATCTAAACACACCATGGGGATCCGCAAGTTACGAGCAAGATCTGTGATCAATCCAATTAGCCATTGGGTTTGAAATTATTTTGGGGCCAGTTCCAAAAACTATCGCTCAATCCAAAAGTGATAACTTGTCAGAAAAATATCCAATCGAGCTGAAAAATTGGAATAAGGAAAATGAACACGTCCACAATGAAACCATAGGTACACAAGATCTGGTGAGAAAACATGAAGAAACACCAGATCTACCAACTTGAACTAGAAAAGAATGGAACAAGAACAAAATTGAATGAAAATATTTTTTGTTCATGCAAGATTGCCAAGAACCAAGGATGCTCCTACATCAATTCATCAATAACAAAATGAAACAAATCAACAACAACATCAACATCATCAAGGGACCTCTTTTCTTCTCCCCCTTTTACATCAAAGGAAAAGGGAAAAAACACCCCTAAGAGGAATCCATCAAGCATTGATCCAGATAAGAGTGGGCATATAATATCCTGGACCAATGCACACCCTGGTGCACATTATTGTAGACTTAGAGGGGATAGAAACCCAAAATTCTACTAGAGATACTCAAAAGTATCTTTCTCAATGGTTTTGTGAAAATATCTACAATCTGCTCTTTTGTAGGTACATATTCAAGCTTTAGCTCATTGTCCAATACCTTCTCTCTCAAGAAGTGATATCTGATCGATATATGTTTTGTTTTAGAATGTTGTACTGGATTCTTGGAAATGTTTATTGCACTTGTATTATCACACATAATTGAGATCGGTTCATCAAATGATATGCCAATGTCCTTCAACGTTTGTTTCATCCATAGTACCTGAGTGCAACATGAGGATGTTGTAATGTGTTCAACTTCAATAGTAGATAAAGATACATAATCTTATTTCTTGCTTGACCAAGCAACCAACTAGGAGCCAAGGAAATAAGATCCATTACTTGTGCTATGCCTATTATCAACACATCCAACCCAATCAACATCAGTATAGGCTATCAAAGTGAAACCTAAATCCTTTGGATACCATAACCTGCTATCTTCTATACCCTTCAAATATCTAAAGATCCTTTTTACTGCAACAACATGTGATTCCTTTGGTTCTTGTTGCAATCTAGATGCTAAATAAACAACATACATAATGTCTGGTCTAGTAGCAGTCATATATAACAATCCTCCAGTCATTGACCTATACATACTTGCATCGGTTTTCTAGGTGATTCATCTTCTTTGATCAACTTACATCTAGTAACAATAGGTGTACAAACCTGTTTGAATTCTCCAATCCAAACTTCTTCAATAATTCTTTGGTATACTTGGATTGAGAAATGAAAATTACTTTGTTATTCTAATTTACTTATAATCCAAGGAATAAATTCAATTCACCTATCATAGACATTTTGAATTCTTTCTGCATTTCATTTGTAAATTTTCTACACATATCATTAGTTCCTCCAAAAATGATGTCATCAACATAAACCACAACAATCAATATTTGATCTGAGTGAATTCTATAGTATAAATTACTGTTAGTAGATCCCTTTTGAAATCCTTGTCCAATCAAGTACTTGTATAATCTGCCATACCAAGCTCTAGGATTGTACTTCAATCTGTATAAAGCTTTGTGTGATCCCACAATAGTGGTTTACGATTTTTGGCCAAACTGGACACTGAAATATTTTTTTCTAACTAAATCTTCACTTTCAAGAACCTATCATGGCTAAACTGTGAGGAATTTGAAGATGATGCAAACTAGTGATTTGTGAAATTTTGTCTGTAGATTCTAAATATATTTTTTTCAAAAATTTTGGAATCATATTGCACTTCTTTTTCCATTTCCTTCAAAAACTAGTTTTATGTACTTTCTTCACATTGTTGTTTCACTTTGTCAAGTGGTGAGCATTTTTGCAATGTGTGATGGTTTTATAAAGGAAGTGGCTAAGAATGTGGAACAACCACGTGGACATATTTTTGAGTGTCATCATTTTTTTAAAGCAATATGTCAAAATGAAAAAAAGTGATGTGCTAAGATGATGGAGATCCATTGACCAAGTTTTAAATCAAATAGATCAATGGCTGAAATTTAAACTTAAATGACTAAGTTTCAGAATGCTCCTATTCGCTCATGAGAGCCATCTTTCACCATTAATTGTCAACTACTAATTTCTAAAGCCATTAAAAGAGTGAATTGCTTTTTTTTTCCACTATTTCCACAAGAATTTAGGAGCATAAGGGAAAACATGAGCTTCAAGCGAAGAATATTTTAAGATCAAAGAGCTTGTTTTCTTGGGTAAGTCAGTTTTATACACTCATATGTAAAATTTGTAAAGAATAAGACTGGTTCAAAAAATTGGGGTTGCAATTTGGGGTTTACAACTTTAGGGTTGTTATTTCTCTTTATTATGAAAGGAATTTCATAGTTTTTGTATTGGGGTTCAAAATTTAGAGTGGCTAATTATAGAATTTGAGTTTGAACCCTATAATTCTGAGAACATAGCCTTAGTTCTTTTTTGAATTGAAAGCCCTAGATCCCTTAAGTCTTGCAAAATGAGTCAACCTAGTAAATCCTCCAAACTATAAGTGAAACCCAAACAAAAAAGGTCTAGAAAGGTTAAACCTAAGGATGATGCGCCAAAACCAAAGGTATCAGAAGCTTCTGAGAAGAAGGGGTCAGTGAAGAGGCATTTCACTAGGTTTATGGAGGAGGTAGCTATAGGTTCATCTTCAGATGTGAAACTAGTAGGGAACAAAGCAAATAATGAAGGTAATAAAACACTTCTAGGATTTGGCATTTGGGTGAGTGATATTGTTGTACCTAATAGTGGATGAGAGTTATTCCTCTATTCTTTTAACATAAATTTTTCTAGCCATCCAACATGTCATCTCTAGATGTGTGACATTGGTAAGCTTATTGTTCCAAATGTTTTTGTGGAGGTAGATTTAATTCTTGAATTTATCCAAATGTTATGACCGCAAGGATAGGTTAATTAAGAGGTATATAGATGGAGATCCTATATTGGGTATAACCAAAAGTAAGATTTGAGAAGTTTTCAATTTGAATCCTTTTGCAACTCTTTCAATCAATTTTGGTGCCTTGTATCAAGAATATGAGCATAAAAAATACGGGTATAGGAGGAACATGGTACCAAAGCACAAGAGGCATGATCATAACAAGAAGGGTGTGGATTTTGGGCCTAGGGAGGTTGAACATTTTGATTGTGATTAGTTTAAAGACTACTTCAAGAATACCAATTATGAGTTGTGCCAAGAAATTTGACATAAATATGAATGCCCCTTTGATGGTTATGACCATCAATATTCAAAAAAGTTATCAAAATAAAGGGTTTGACTTCAACTCTTACCTTACAGACAAAATTCATAATGAACTAGTAGGCTTGAGATATGCAATACCCCCTTTGTGTTTCATAAATTATTCACTCTTAATGCATATGTTGTTGTGGAAATATAGGAAGGTGTGGAGTAATTTTATGAGGTTAAGAGAAAGATACAATCAAGATAATGAGTTACCGATGCTGATGTGAACCCACATTTGGGACATGCATTGCTTTGATTCTAATTAAGCTACTTTCTACTATGGATTCAAGTTTAGAGTTTTGGAACAATTGGGTTTAAAGCCCATTTACAAACATTTTAGGGGTGTGAAGGAGATTTTTGAGACCACTAGAGTTTAAGTATAATACAACACAAAAGCATAATTGGGGTGTCTAGTATTTGCATACTAGTTATACTACTTTTAGAGTTTATGGAGCTTTGATGCCACCTCATCACCTACTAGTGTATGTATTCGACAGATTAGCTTTCATTGAGATAATTTGGTAGTTGGATGCCATGGATAATGAAAATTTCAGAAGTGCTAGGAAAGCATCTCTCATTTCTCCTAAATGTGCTTTTTCATGTTTTGTGGTCACTTCAAAAGAGGGTATTGAAAAATTTGGTACCCTAATCCCCAATTATAGAATGAAACAAGACATAATATGGAATTGTAACCCTAAGGAAGTAAAGGGAGAGGAAGGCAAGAGGAAGGTTTGGGTTTCACCATCATTTTATCTACGCTAAAGATGCAATTAGAAATTTTCCTTTAGATGAAGTAGATGTTGAGAGGAAGAATGTGTGGAGAAACATATGTGCTATTGAGAAGAATAAATTGAAGGAAAACCCATTTTATATAAGTCCTTAAGCTGAAATTAAGGAGCCATATGCTTAAGCTAAGGTATTATTGGGTGATTATAAGGACAATAGTTTCTTTGAAAAGGTGAAAGAGGTTGAAGTGAAAGCCAAATTTGTCAAGGGGAAACATGATGCAAGGATAAGGAGTCGGTCAGCTCAATCTATAGCTCATGAAACACAAGTGCAAGCAATGGAAATGGGGATTGAACCAACAATTGACCCTTTGGTCACATATTTTGAAATAGAGCAGGGTGGTGGAGACCAAATGCAAGAAGAATTTGTTGAATACATTCCCACCAAGTAGGAAATAGATCAAAGATTCCCCTCCCTTGAAAGGAATGATTCTCTTGATATTATTGTCCCTGCTAGTAGGATTGTCAAGTGGGAGTATGATGAAGAAGTAAATTATGATGTCAAGGTAACGACTTGTAAATATTTTATGAGTGATGACACTTTTATTTAGACAAAGTAATTTAAGTAGTTTTTCATCCAAATCAGAAGCCAAGAGATCAAGAAAGAATTGAGGATGAAAAAGTAGTAGACCCTTCATTGTAAGAGGAGGTTGAGAAAGCAAAGGAAGAAAATATAATCAATGAAATTGGTTCCATCACCCCTGAAGAGGCAAGAAAATTGGTAAAGGGAAGTGATATTTTATTGTTGCCCGGGTGGGACCTCAAATCAACCATTGAATTAGATGTAATTAGGAATGATCCAAGTGCTTCCATTTTGAAGGAACACTTTGATAATAAGATGTTTGGTTTAGGATTTAGTCCTAAGTTAGATACTATTTCAATATGGTCTATGGCACCTAATACTAGAAAGCCTGAGGTTGTGAAATTAGTTGATGAAGTGATTGGTGTTGTGGTAAAAAAATCCACTGAGATTACCCCTACACAATCTACATAATTGACTATTCATGCAACTATGTTAAGTGCAGACACAACTCAAATATCTCAAGAGAGATATGACAAATTATTGGAGAAATACAATAAGATTTTGGATGAATACAATAGGATGGTAGCTAATGTTGCTAGCTCAACACAAAATACCTTACCTTCCCCAACCTCCTCTTTTGATTTGTCTTCATAAGATAGGGAGACTTCATCCTTGAGAATTAAGAGTTTTAAAAATAATTGTGGATGGAAAAGGACAATGTAAGGAGAGCCAAAGAAGAGACTTCAAAGGTGGCAACAATTATATTTAATTATATTTTAAGGCATAGGGTTTCTAAATTGGTGTACAAGTCTGATAATGTTTGGAATGTTTACAAGAACATTCATGAAACCCACCCAAGGTATAATCAAGTACAAAATGCTTTTTAGAGTGATTGGAGCAAATGGAGTGCCAGGGTTGGTGCTTTAAAGGAGATGATACCAAACATGAAGGAAGACCCTAAAACACCCACACACATCTTTGATTTGATTAAAGGTGTTGACTTGTTGGGTGAAATTGTTGGATATTTCTGATATGTGGTTGTCATTGATGTCAACACTATTGTAATTAATGTCTTTAAGGTTGTATATGTCGAGGATATTGAGAAAATTGCAATAAAATAAGTTGAAGGTTGTCAATGAAGCAGTGGAGTTCAGTATGATGGCTAGTTTACTATACTAATGGTGAGAAGTTACAAATTAAAGGGTTTGTTGTCAAGTATACCTAGTTTATCCACCGAAAGTTTTAGAGGTTCACATGAATATTTGATCAAGTTATGAGTATCTATGTTCTGACATTTGTTTTGTTGCTTTAGTTGGTGTTCTTGAAAGAAAATGATGTGATTCTGGTAATCTAAGCTATTTTGAATTCTTTTGAGGTGATTCATGATGATTGTGGATTTTTTCTAGATCGTACTCTATCTGTGTTGTTGGTTCACATTGATTGTTGTGCTCACAATTGGTGATTTTCTGTTGTAAGTTCATATATTTCATGTTCATGGCTGACAGGGTGATTATAGCATGTTGTTGATCTTTGAGGCTAATTGTTTATTGTGTTTCATGTTTGAGACATGTTGTTTTGGGTCCTCACTATGTTTTGGTCGAAATTGGTTGATTCACATTGATAATTTTTTATTAATTTGGGCCGACAGTTTGTACACATTTTATATTTTGTTGGGTCAACATGTAGTTGATGTTATCCTTAGTTGTGGATATATATGATCGATTTTCTATACCATTTGTGATATGCAAGGTGCGAAGTGTGAGTGTTGTGTGTGAATAAAGTTCAGATCTTTCAAAGGAAAAAGTAGAGTGTGAAGAAGAAAGTGTTTATGTGCTTAACCGAAACTGTAATCAGGCATTAGAAAATGCTATTTCTCAGTTCAAGATCTATCATATGTAATATGAATGTGACTATAAGACATTGTGTCTTCCTTTGGGCAGTAAGCCTTTTTGTATTTGAGGAGTGATCTCTAGGCTGGTGTGCCTAAATGCATGTGCATTCCCCATTTAAAATAATTTTAACAAAGTATCAACTTGTGGATTAACCTCCACTGTGTTTTTTCCCCTATCAGGATTTCCATGAAAAAATATTTGTGTTATGTGTATTTCTGATGTGGTGATGGTTTATGCTTTCATGTTTATTTATCAGATCTGAGAATAAGTTTAATAAGTATAATTTCTAAGACAAGTGATTCACCCCTCCTCTCAGTTGCCTACCCTTATGTTGCCAACAATTGGTATCAGAGTAGGTTCCTCTAGAGAAGCTTGATCACTTGAGGTGATTCAAGATGGCGATATATAAGAAGGATAGTCTGAGATTTGATGTAAAAAATTATTCTCCCTAGAAGACTCGAATGGAGTGTCATCTAAGATGTATTGGTGAACCCTACTGGACAATTACAAAGAATAAATATATCATTCCACATAATGGTCCTTCTACTGCTAGCGAGATTAAGGAAGTCAAGTACAATATCAGGGCTAAGGAAGCATTGTTGAGTGCTCTGTGATGAGGCTCTATATTGACCTCATAATCATTAAGTGTTTAACCTTTTATATACTTTATGTCTAGCTTTAAAAACTCATAATCTTCTCTTTTATATATGTTTTATGAACTTATGAAGGTATAAAGGCTTATAATATGGATGGTTAATATAAGTGCTTATTTTTGTTATATGCATGATTAAAATTTGGTAATTAATCTATGAATGCTTTATCTTCTATTTCATTTTCTTGAGTATCTTCTTTGACAAATCTTCCATCAAACTTGGTGATGGGAACTGAAGTTTGTATGCCTGAGGCTAAGGTTGTTGTGGCCTATTGTATGGATGTTGATGGTTGACCATTGGATCTTGGAGATAGGGGCATATTAGAGAGACATAAGGAATATTCTCCCACCCCATTATCTTTCAATTTTAGCTTGGTGCAAAAATTACTTATCATTTCTCTTGCTTGTTCATTGTACTTGGAGGTAGAAATGGCCAAAGCCTCTCTGTTATGTGGGACCAATGTGTCCTGAGTTGCTCTTAGATTAGAACAAGTTTGACTACTAATGTGATCAACTAGTATTTTTACTTCTTGTCCATCATATGGGAACTTCAAGAATTGATGGTAAGTGGATGGCACTACTTGCATCTCATGGATCCATGGGCATCCCAAGATTATGTTATAAGATAGATCCTGATCTAGAACCTGACAAAAGGTATTCTTCACAATAGGTCCCACTCTGATTGGTAACATGATGAGGCCTTTAGAAGACCTTTCTTCATCATCGTATGCCTTGATTGTAATTTTTCTTCTTGGATCTATATATTTTGCTGAGTATCCCAAAGCAAGGACCAATTTCAAAGTACAAATGTTTAATCCGACTCCCCCATCTATCAGGACACATCTAAATCAGGCTTTATGAACCATAACCTCTAGGTAAAGTGATGAATTATGGGGATGGGTCATCGATGAGTCATCCTTCTCAGTAAAGGATAAACATGTGGGTGAGGACAAGTGTCCCACCGTGGCTTGAAATTTATTGATAGCTAGATCAGGAGACACGGTTATGTCAACGAGTGCCCTTTCCAAAATGTCCTTATGTGCAAGCGATATTTTTAGAAGCTCCAAGATAGAAATTTGGGCTGATGTTTTTCATAATTGATCAACCAAATTGTATTGATTTGGAGGGGGAATTGTTGCTTTAGATGAACTTCCTTTAATGACGATTTTGGCTTGTCCCCTTGTCGTAGCATTGACCTCTCGATATTCTTGCTTACCTTTGATTCTGATAGCATTGATTTGCTGATCGTCGGGATAAATATGATTGATAATGGTGTTGTAGACATGATAAACATTCTTTCCTTTGTCACCCGAAGATTCCCTCTTTGATAATTTGGGAGAGGATTCTTGAATGCCTGATGATCATCGTTGGCATTATGTCCCTCAATCATGATGGTATGTTTATCAATCAAATCATGAACAAGATTCTTTAACCCTTGGAAATTATTTTTCCTGTGACCCTTGCACCTATGATAGTCACAAAAGTGTGAGTCATTCCATGATGGTGGTTTAACTCAAGGCTCATAATCTCTTTGTGGTCGAAATGTAATAGTGTTTTGATTCAACAGTTCTTTAAGAATAGATTCTAAAGACTAGCCGAAGGGAGTAAAACTTTGTCGATTTGAGAAAAAATGAGATTTGGGTGGATTCAAATTTTGATTATTGCCAAGATTATTTCCATGATTGTTGGTCACATTACCTTGGTTGGAATTATTTCCTTGGTTACTAGAACTTCAAGCATTGTTGCTACATTGAAGCCTTGATACATTAAGAACGACAGGCTTTATATTCATGTTGTGAGCATCTACCACCCCATCATTCCCAACATTTTTATTTCGGGTCCAAAATTATGACTTGTCATTGTTGTTGTTGTCATTGTACAAATTTGGACTTTCTTTATCAAGCTTTAAAACTTCATGCTTAACCAAGGCACCTTCAATGGTAATTGCATTTTCAATCAATTTTTCAAATGATTGAGGAAAGTGAAGGTTTAGCCTATAACTCATCTCTTGATTCAGACTGTTGATAAAGATTTCCATATTTTCCATTTTAGGAATAGAACGGGAATATTTGGCAAACACCCTTCTCCACCTTTGTAAAAATGTGGTGAAAGATTCCCCAACCTTTTGTTTCACTTTACACAAATCAAGCATGGTTATCTCGTGTTGGATATTGTAGAAGTATTGCGATATGAATTTACTTATTAGCTCCTCAAATGTTCTGATGAGGGGAGTGATCTTGGAAAGCCACTCCATGGATTCTCCACCCAGACTTCATGGAAACAACTACATTAAGTAGTTATCTTCATGAGCTAAGCTCATATTTCAAAAATCCCTCACATGCTCAATGGGATCTGTTTTCCCATTATACCTATCAAACTGAGGGATTTCACAATGTTTTGGAAAAGGAATAATTTGAAGATTGCTATCAAATGGATATGGGTAGATATCATCCAAAACATACTTCTTTGTTGTACCTCCTTGAATTTCCTTTATTTTCCCTTGCAATGATTTTATCTGTTGAGTAAGAGCACTAAAATCATTAAGATAGGTTTCAAGATTTTCTCTAAGCCCTTCCATGTCAAAATCAGCAGGTAACTTAGCTCCTTGATTAGCTAATGAAAGGAAATATCTTTCCTTATTTCTTTCTAAAAATCCTTCCATGAGAGTATGGAATTGGGGATCCTGTTCCGCTTCTTGAAGCTTTTCTTCTATTATCTCCTCAATATTTGAATTATGAAAAGGATTTTCTTCCTTATCACCATTATCACCCATTTTCCTTAATGTACTTTCCCTTTTGTCACCTTCTATGTGCTTTTGAGATCTTGTGACAACAGGCATAAGCTTTTGCCAAATTTCCACTAACTTTGATCAAAAGAATGAAATAGTGCAATTTTGATGGATATATAAGTTAGAATAGAATGAAGATTCTATTGATATGACTTATGAGATTTATAATCTTTAGCTCATGATTCCCCGATTGAAAGGATGATGATATTGTTTGTGGGAATTAAACCAAAAATAAAAAATATGAATGATTTTGCACTTTGTGAGGTTTGATCGTAGCTTTGTAAAAATAAGGATTTTGATAAATGCCTAATGTCCTCTAAGCTCTCTATTGCAAGAATTGATTGAGATGATTAGAGTATACAATTGCAAGTTGGGGAATGTGAGAGGAACAGATAGGTTGACTATGATTATGCCTTTGAGAAAGAGCTCTTCTTTGAAAGAAAGCTCGTGAGTATAATAATTCTAAAGCGTAATCGTCAATGAAACCTATAACAAAGTCGTGATATGGATGAATAAAGGTTTTGTGTTCAAGAAAAACCTTTCGAATTTGGTATAGAAATTTCCTCTTTTTCAATAACTTCTTACAACTAAGAGATTTCTTTGGTTTCTTAATCTTCTTCTCTAGGGATTTATTGGCAAAAGCTATAGACTTCCTGACCCTGAGCATAGAAAAAGACTAGACTGAGATGGCAGATTTTTAGGTGTTTGAAAATTACCCAGATATGATATGGAGATGTGTTAAAATTTTACATGTATGCGCTAAACAGAGCAAAAATGTGCTAAAATAGAGCACATATGAGCTAAAATAGAGCATGAATGCATTGAAACAAAGCACAAATGCGCTAAAATAGAGCATAGATGCACTGAAATAGAGCACAGATGTGCTGAAATAGAGAATAGATGCGCCAAAATAGAGCACAGATGCGCTGAAGCAGATCACAGATGCGTCGAAACAAAGCACAGATGCACCAAAATAGAGCATAGATGCGTCGAAACAGAGCACATATGCACTAAACTATCCAATTATGGTATTGAGACTGACATGTTTTGACATTTTTATGTTTTGGATGATCTTTATCTAATTTAATTATGAAAAACATGACATTTGTGAAAAGTAGTTGTTTGTTAATCCTAAAATCTAAACAAAGAGTGTATGTTCTTGAGATTTTCATGGGTATTGAACAAGATAAGCAACTCAAATAGACTCACTCTTATTTGTCAAAAAGGTCATCATAGAAACCACAACCCACATCTTAAAATTGCATCGACTTGCACAACCTTGTCACCCCCTAAAGGGCGCCCATGTTTTTGTCTTTTCCAAGTGCGTACTTAGGGTTAGATTTCTCAAGCCCTTGAGCAAACAATCTGTGGCAATTATATGGTGAGTTTCTTGGGGGCAGATTCTTCCCTCCTCTTGCACTTTGTTTAAAATGATGTTTGGATACTGACACGGTTGGCTTTCTACACTATGGTTTGTAGTAAAGGTATCCATTAGGTGCGACAATAGATATAATTCCTCAAGAGACCTCCCAATCTTTAGAACAAAGATTTTTGGGATGGTTATCTTGCTCACTTCCGTTGAATATGGGTTTCCCCAAAATTCTTTTTTGATTAGAGTGGGTTGGAAAACCTACCTTTGGTTGTTCACACTTAGGTCATTCCCATGGGGTGAGTACTTTTCCCACTACGGTAGACCTTCTAAAGGATGTAACAAAACATGAATTGCATAAAATGAAAAGGGTAAGTCTGGTAGTTTAGTCACCCAGTAAAGGGAGAGCATAGACCTATTACCCCACAATCACAACAAGCAAATGGTTCAATTTTAAATCCAAATGATGATTTTCTATGCTAAGTAAAGATTTTGCTTCACAACAAACATTGGATTCATTTTAACGAAGCAAAAATGATGTTTGGTGACTATCCTAGGATTGGTTAACTCCAGCTTTATGTGACTAGCCTAGGATTGCTTCATTTTACTTTAAAACTGAATTGAAAAATCTTTGTCTGTGGATGGCGTCTAAATCAAGATTTGTTCTGTTACACTTCTGTATGCGTTAAAAGAACTTGCAAATGTGCTAAAAGAAATTGCAAATGCACTAAAAGATCTGGAAAATGTGCTAAAAGAAAAAAGATAGATGCACTAAAACAATCAGTAAATACATCAAAAAAGACTGCATATGCGCTAAAACAAACTGCAAATGTGTTAAAATAGACTATAAATATGCCAAAACAAATGGTAAATGCACGATTTCTCAGCTCGTATTCACCAATCCATGATTCGTATGTGCTAAAGCATTGTTCCAATCCGTCACCTATCAGAAAACCTACAATGAAAAGATTAAAAATAGGGCAAGACCCACAGTGGGTGCTAAAAATGTGTTGTTAGAATATGTGGACTAATTAATAAGTGAACTAACACACCAATGAAACATTAGATTGAAATAAAATAATTAGAAAGACAAAGAAAACTCTAAATAACAATAGCTCCTTCAAATGCGTCCCATTGTCCTCTATCTCCAAGGATTTGATACAAGTTATTGGCTCTTAGTTGGTGTAAGCAACAACTTGTTGAAATGACAACTTAGGAGAACGATATTTTATGCAACATTCATGTCTATTGCTAAGTGATTTAAGCGATAAAGTTGAAGAACTAAGATGCTATGAACTTGAAAATGATTATGCTAAGATGCTAATTTGAATGCAACTATAATGATTATACTAAATTCATAAAATCTAGGATCCTTTTCAACTCGCAAGAGGGATGTATTTATAGATTTTTGGAGGCAAGAATCTAGTTGGCCAAGATCAACGGTTGAGTTCAAACCTGTCAAGATGAATGGTGAGAGATTGAGAAGTTGAGAAAAAGATGGAAGGTTGAGAGAATAAAAGGAGATGTTTCCTCGTATACAACCTTTTTCATTCAAAAATGAAGGAAACTTGTCGTTTGTGCACTTCATTGATGAGAAATTTGTTGATAGTTGAGGATAAATCTCTAATTAAATAAATAAATTTATTTAATTATGTGTGACAATGAATTTAGAAGTTTCCATAATTAAATAATTAATATTTAACTATGTGTGACATATGATTAAAAAACCGTTTTAATTAAATATATAAAATACTTAATTAAATATGAAAAGAAGAAACTTTCTAATTAAATATTTTAGAATATTTAATTATAAGAAGAGAAGAAAGTTTCTAATTAAATATTTTAGAATATTTAATTATATGAAGAGAAGAAAGTTTCTAATTAAATATTTAAGAATATTTAATTAATTGTGAAATGAGGAATTATCGTTTAAATTGTAAATTTAAACTTGTGATAATTAACATAAATAAATTGTGAAATTTAATTAATTAATTAAGAGGAAGATAGAAAATGGTAATAATTAAATAAAATTGGTTATTTAATTAAATTAGAAGAATATAGAGAGTGAACGATATAAATAAATAATTTAATTTATTTATATTAGATGAATTTAGAAGATTATTAATTAAATAAATCTTATTTAATTAATTAACCGGTTTGATTAACTATGACCATTTTTAGATGTGTACATTTTTCCCTTCTTTGAAGTGATGTGTTTTATGCATTGCTTCAAAGAATTTTGTCCCTGACTTTGAAAATTTATTGATGATTCTATATGCCCCCTCGAGAGATAAATCACGTGATTTGAATGATGATGATGATGATTGAAAGAATTGAGATGACTTTTGGAGAGAAATCATCGATTTAGCTCTCAGAATAGCACATTGCATAGTAAAAATAAGAATAACCTCCGTTTTTTACCCCCTTAAAAGGTGGAAAAGGTGAAAAGTCATTGTCATTTGAATAGTATCCTTTTGCAGTTTTCAGAGCTCTAAGAAGAATTTGCGAGATGTCGATCCACTATGAGTGCCACCGATTCGAGCGAGCCCGCCGTCATCAGAGACCAGCTGTGTATGGACCTCCGGTAAGTTGATGTGATCCTCCTTTGTGAATTTAAATCGATTTTTTGATGATTTTTCAATTTTTTTGGATTTTCATAGTTCTATTTTAGCGCATAGAATTTTAGATTAGCGCATACGAGCCTTAGTTTAGCGCATAGGTTAGGTAGTTTAGCGCATCCATAATTGCACAACAAAAAATTTTTTTAGCACATAGATTCTTAGATTAGCACATGAACAGATAACTTAGCACATCCCTGATTAGATTAGCACATTTGATAGAATGGCGCATAGATCCTGAGAAAATGACGCATCCATTGCTCAAATAGCACATAGATTAGAATAGTGCATTGGTGTAATAGATTAGCGTATATAATTGATATATTAACGCTTTGATGAAATAATGCATTTAACCTCTGTTTTAGCGCATCCATGGATAAAGTAGCGCATTTGTGATTTAGTGCATTGATGAACTATTTTAGCGCATCCATGAAATCTTGTTGATTTTTGAATTTTGAGATGAATTTGATGATTGCTTGATGTTTGTTTCTATATTAGACAACTAATTGTATGCTTGTGAATAACATCAAGGATAGATTAGCTTGTTTTGATAAATTTGTCTTCGTGCTTGAAGAACAAGTAATAATTCTGATAAATTTGCTTTCTCGCTTGAAAGACAAATAGTAGTGATGCTGATAAATTTGCTTTCCTGATTGAAAGACAAATAGGAAATGATGTTGATGTTGACCCGATTGGCTGTTCAATTTGATTCTATATTTGAATGAAAAACAAATAGTAGAAAATGATAAATTTTCCTTCCTGCTTGAAGAACAAATAGTAATGATTCTGATAAATTTTCTTTCCTACTTGAAAGACAAATAGTAAAGATAGATTGATGATGTTGATTTGATTCAGTTGATTTGACATGATTTGCTTGATGTTTTCTATTGATTCCTTGTTGATTGATTTGATTTTGATGTTATATGAGGATTTTAATATCCTCCAGATCAGAGAGTGATTTCCCCGTACATGGGATATGATATCCAGACTATCTCAGCCAGAGAGAGGGGTGATTGTGATATGTGGGTTGGGTTCTTTGCTTAGGATCCCACAATATAGGGTCAATAGGGTAGTGTTGACTGCACTAGCTGAGAGATGGCATAGTCAGCATAACACCTTTCACTTACTAACATGAGAGATTTCAGTGACTCATGAGGATGTATATAGGATTTTGGGCATCCCAGTAGTTGGTGAGCTTGTGATCTATGATCAGAAGGAGATTGGAGGGGCAGATGCCTTGCAGAGGGTTTTTCAAGATCCTCATGCGGGTGGGTATTAGATTGCATGGAGGGATATGGTAAAAAGATATGCACCTCTGCCATTAGTTCTAGCAGGTTTCATTGGTGGCTTCCTTTGTCCTAATCGCAGGTCAAAGGGACTATCAGTAGGCTAGGGTTAGATTCTGGAGGACATGCTCCTTCATTAGACTAGATATGCATGGGGATCATGCATGCTTGCTCATTTGTACCATGATATCCATCAGGTGGTGTACACAAATGGGAAAATTATCTCATCTAGAGTTACTCTTCTATAGATTTGGGAATGGGAGCACATTGCCATCACTCGCCCCATTGTTTACAGAGATCGCCCACCGGGCTACCGAAATGTTTATGCTTACACAGGTCCCCTTTTACATCCAATGTTGGGAAAGTTAGAGTACTGGTGGAGGATATTGGATGACATGGACACATTCATCTAGAGGCCATATCTAGATTCTGATGCTTGGGATGATGATGATATAGAGCTTTCGTACTACGGGATTGCTAGATACTTGATCGGTCACACCCCTTTCATCATTGAGTGGTTTTTTGTTATGAGAGTTTTGAGGTAGTATGGTTGGGTACATATGATGTCGCAGGGTGTGGCACACTATGCTAAGCATCGTGAGGATGTAGCCGAGTGGGGGCCATTTATTACTTTTAAGGCGGCCAGGGCTGAGTACATGGATTTGTAGCCGGAGTTTTGGGTGATACATCTTGAGGTTATAGATGCCCACATGATAGATGACTATGATGCCTACTTCTATTCACATCCATTTCTGAGGTTGACCAGTCCAGATGAGCCTGCCTCACTATTCGGTGGACCAGTTATTCAATGGGCACGACGGCAACCACAGACATAGGTAGAGGCAGGGTAGCCACATGCAGAGGATATAGGTGGGGTGGCAATGGAGGTGGATGATGAGGATGATGAGTCAGATAGCTCCGATGATAGTGATGGTGATGGGGATGATGGAGGTGGTGGTGGTGGTAGGAAGAGGTTCTTCTTTGATGTTCCTTTTAGGATGAGTTCTTAGACATCGAGAGTGGTGAACCAACCAAGTACTTCGACTCCACGTATTATGATAAGGGCTCCTTCTCAAGGACATATAGATAGCTTGCAGGAAGAGGTTCAGACTCTTCAGAGTGGTTTAGCATAAGCACAGGTGACCATCATCCAGTTACAAACACAGTGATGAGCCAAAAATATTCTCATAGTTTGAATATCATGATGTATTTTTAAACACCCTTACTCTTTTGTTAATGGTTTCTTTAAACTCTTTTATAAATTTTTTATCTAAAATTGGGTAGTATCTTGTGGCAATGTATTCCTATATTCCTGCAGCTTAATATCTTTGAAAGTCTATTTTCATTGCCCTGTTTGACCTCCCAATTGACTGATATGATGCATGTGGTTATTGGATAACGAAGTAAATTTAATGTGTGATTAATGAATGAACATCGTGTTATTCTGTGCATGCCCTCTTTTGCTGTGTGTCTCCATGTGTGTCACAGGTTGTTAGAAGGAGCACAAATGAGTCAAAGCACAGCAAACCTCAGCCTTGTAGGAAAGTCCATTTCTAGCACGACATCGAGGGAGTTGTTTCAGCAAGGACTCTTTGATCGGATCGTTGGGAGGAAACCTAAGTGATCATCAATCTAGGGAGAGTGGAATGCTAGATTCTCTTTGATCAGTTGAATAGATATACTCTCATTTATGAGAGTTTGTTTCTCAGTGCCAGGAAGCATTTGTGTCCACATCTTCCTCTGTTAGTTAGTTACTTCTCTATAAATAAATGTTCCTCCTGCGTGAGTGAACATAGGATGATTAGACGAGAAGAGATTAGACTAGATTAGAATAGCCAGAACAAAACAAAGTGTATTAAGATTAGCATTGTTATGAGAAATAGAGTTTTGTGTTAGTTCTGACAAGCAGAATAATCAATGTGTATGATTTCGAGTTTATGAATACAGAGCTGATGAAGTTTTGAGTTTAATTCTTGCATAATTGGTTGATGCTTGCTAAGGGGGCCCACTTAGTAAGTATCTGTAGTTAGTCATTTATTTCCTGTTGTTTATCAGTTACAATTTTATTCCAGAAAGTTTTAGCACAAACTCAATCTTATATTGTTCCTGCAGCATAAGGAATCCATCCCTGTATTTGTTCATGTAGCATAAGACCAGTTCATGGTCTGTTTCTCTGAAATAGTTCTCAAGAATTCTACTTTGTTTACGTTATTAAGAAGCTTTGCTTTACATTCCTGCATTAGAAATAGAATTCCTTTCACACATTTATTTCTGGTGCATCGTGACTGAAACCGGTTCTTAGTGCACATACAGTGCCACTCCATTTCAAGTATACATCCCTTGGTTTGACAATTTAAATGAATGACCATAAGAAGATGTTAGTCACATGCTGGAATGTCCAATTCCAAGGTTAGGATTTTCCTTGATTTTAATATCCTTTTGTGATCGACCAACATTTTTGGCACTGTTATCAGGGATGGTGTCAAGCTAAGAACCTATCATAGTCATTTTTGGCAGTAGTTTATTCAATAATTTTCAAATTCCTTCAATTTTCAATCTAAGTCTGTTTCATGCATAGAAGAAGAGACGCTTACGGAAGATTCCTCCCTAACCATTCATTCACTGATAGTGATTTTTAACCAACTTATAATCTATTTGAGGAAGGAGGAGACTGAGATATCAATCCATTTGCTGAGGATCCATTTTCTGAATTCCCATTTATCCTATCTAACGAAGAACCTCAAGAAAATCCATTTACCTTGATACTCTATCAAGCAAATATGGCTCAAAATCCACCTAATTTACTTCCTGCTTTTGAATTCCCTATCATAGCCCAGCAAGGTAATGATAACCTCAAAAATATTCCTTCTTCATTACTTCCCAAGTTCTATGGACTAGTTACAGAGAACCCAGACACTTTCTTGTTTGAGTTTGACATCCTCTGTCGAAGCTATGATTACACTTCAGATGCTCACAAGATGAAGTTATTTCTCGCTACTTTGAAGGAGGGAGCTCTTAGATGGTTTATGAGTTTGGGAAGAAATATTGTCGATAGTTGGGCAATCATGCAAACAAAATTTCTTGAGAAATACAAGGAATATTGCAAGAGTGGTAGTAAGGGCAATGATATATTCAAAATTCAGCAAAAGGAGGATGAAAAATTGGAAGACTATATCTCAAGATTTTTATTTTCACTGAAAAAGAATTCAGACCACACTCTCAATGACGAATCTCAAAAACTACTTTTTCTAAGGGGAATTAATGAATCCTATATTGATGCCTTGGATCTGATGGGAGGAGGAGATATAACTCAAGTTCCTTGGGATAATATTAAGTCCATATGTCACAACTACTCTCGAGCAAATGTTAAGAAGGGTAGAGGACATCAAGCTACAATGGGAAAATACTCTACTAATGGAGTTTCATGGATGGAGATCACAAATTTACTATCTGATTTCAAGTAGGATACCATAAACAACATGGCTACACAGTTGGATATTATGCAAGCTCGAAAGAAACATGAGGAAGCTGAAGCAATCTTAGCTGATTTTTGTCCACATTGCAGATAGAAGAAACATGACTGTAGATGTAAGATGGTGGCCAATCTAGAGGCTAAGCAATTACCTACTGATTTCAAGACAATGGAGGGTGATGATGACCAAGTATTCTTCATTGCACAAAGGTGCCCATGGGCTCAAAGACAAGGTATACCTCAAGACCCTATGAATTTTGGTAATCCTTATTCTAATTACAATAACCAATAACAACCTACATATGGCCCATCGCCACCTTGGAATACTTCTCAGCCACATTGGCCTAACTATCAGAGTTCTCAATGGCAACCTCCTCAAGGAGGTTGGTAGCAACTACAAGGAAAATGGACTCCACCGCAAGGTAACTGGCAGCAGAATCCTCAATGGAGAGGTTCTCCGCAATGGCAGAACCAATCCCCTAGATTTTTGCAACTTTAGCAGGAACAACCTCCAACCCTCATGCCACCCCTTGCAGCTCCTACAACAAATACTGGCCCTCCAAAACAAACGCCTACGCCTGCTCAACCATTGCCAAATCCTAATAATAAGCAACATCAACAACTGTAGCCTACGTATTTCATAGAAGCCAATCAGTATCCAACTTATGCCCTAAATATTCATGATATCCATCTCAGGTCTGGAACCACTCTCCCTGCTCCAAAGCCGCCAGTAATTACTGAGATTCCAGGCTTTGCCTCTGAACAACCTATTGGTCCTATAGAACACATACCTATATCTAAAACTATTTCTAAGGAGCCTATCCTGCAGCATCATGTCGAACCACCTTTTCCTCAAAGATTGCAAGCTACTACATCAAAGTCTATGGAAGAACCTATCTTTCATATTTTGGATCAGCTAAAGAATGTACACATTCAAATTCCCCTTTTCCAAGCCATTAAAGATGTCCCATTCTATGGGAAAGCCATTAAGGAAGCCTATTTGAAGAAATCAGGAAGAAAGAAGGACCGTCAAACTATCCATGTTCTAGGTCAATTGGCAGATATTATGTTAGGGAAGACAGTCATTCCAAAGTATGCTGACCCTAGGAGTCTTGTGGTACAAATAAATATTAATGGCCAAATAATAAAGAATGTTTTGATTGACATTGGTGCAGCCATCAATGTAATGACCAAACATACTATGGAGTATTTGAATATTCTAACCATTAGGTCTACACCTACCATCCTACAGCTTGCTGACAGTTCCAAAGTAACACCTGATGGCGTGGTTGAGGATATCATTGTCAACCTTGAGTCTTGGGAATACCCAACATATTTCACCATATTATCCACCAAGACAACTTTGGGAGGATATCCTATCATCCTAGGTAGACCCTGGTTAGCCACTGCTGATGCTTTTGTAAGATGTCATTCAGGAGACATGACAATTTCTGATGGGAAGTCAAAAAAGAAATAGGTCTTATATCCACCTGCTCAACCTCAACCAAACTTGTCTCAACCAATTTGGCCAGATTTAGGAGAGGAAGTTGAAGAAGCCAATTCATTGGCTCAGCTAATGATGTTGCAAAATAATCTATTTTCCCAACTTCAAAGTGAGGATGACCTACTCTTACACATTCTGTAGTCCAACTCTGATATAAATAGCCCATCTATTCCAGATAGCTATCCTAAGTAGTCTTTCCTGCAGCAACTGAATCCTGAGAGCCTGCCATTTAAGATTCCTGTAGTTTATCAACATTTGCTTCCTCAAGAAATACAAACACCACCTTTTTCAGTGGCTTCCATGAATGATCTTACCAAGCAAATAGAACTGTCTCCAAGCCACTGTCTGAATATCAATAGTAAGTTGTCTCAATCTCAACAAACTGCCCTAGTCACAATGCTGCAAGATCAATACAATGCTTTTGCATTAGACTATGGGGATATGAAGGGAATAGATCCTCAACTCTATACTCATATGATCTACATTAAGGAAGACTATTCACCTGTTAGGCAACCTCAACGAAGGATATACCCAGCACTCAGGGAAATAGTTAAAAATGAGCTCAAAAAATTGCTTGATGCCGGTTTTATCTACCCCATTTCAAATAGTCAATGGGTCTCTCCATTGGTAATCGTTCCAAAAAAGGGTGGAAAATGGAGAGTTTGTGTAGACTACAGGGAACTGAACACAACAATTAAAAAGGATCACTTTCCACTGCCATTTGTTGACCAAGTGCTAGACTCATCATCTGGTAAAATGTATTTCTCCTTTTTGGATGGATATAGTGGGTATAATCAAATTAGAATTGACCCTGGAGATCAAGACAAAACAACTTTTACCTATCCATGGGGGACTTTTGCCTACTCTATCTTACCTTTTGGCTTGTGTAATTCCCTTGCAACATTTCAAAGGGCAGTGATTAGTATTTTTGCTAACATTTCTCATGATTGTATGGAGATCTACGTGGATGATTTCACCACTTATGGAGTTACTTATGAAGAAGCGTTAGCAAATTTGGAGAAGGTGTTGAAAAGATGTAAGGAGCATAATTTGTCCCTGAATAGTGAGAATCATTTTATGATGATGCAAGAATGAATTGTTTTAGGGCATCATATCTCTCAAGCTGGAATTCAGGTTGACTCTGCAAAAATAGAAGTCATTCTAACCTTGCAAGCACCTATGAAACAAAAAGATGTTAGAAGCTTCTTAGTGCATGCTGGATATTATAGAAGATTTATCAAAGATTTCAACAGAATAGCCAGTCCATTATATGCCTTGTTAACTAAAGATTCTAAATTTAATTGGACTGAGGCCTATGACAAATCTTTCCTACTGCTTAAGCACTTGCTTACTCAAGCACCTATTCTTCAAGGCCCAAAGTGGAGTCTACCCTTTCATATACACACAAATGCTTCTGATTATGCCATAGAGGCAGTTTTGGGACAAAAAGAGAATTCCATAGAACATGCCATATATTTCATTAGGAAAAATCTTCAAGATCCTGAATTAAACTATACTGTCACTGAAAAAGAATTGCTAGTAGTTGTGTATGCCCTGAACAAATTTTGGCATTATGTCACTAGTTACCAAATATTTTTTCATACAAATCATGCAACAATAAGGTACCTCATGAATAAACCTGCCATATTTGGTAGATTAGCAAGATGGCTCCTATTGTTGTAGGAATTTGATATCACAGTTATTGATAAGCCAGACCAGGATAATGTGGTGGCTGATTTCTTGTCAAGACTTCAAGCTACTACACCTACCACCCCTAAGGTAATTGATGATAGCTTTCCTGATGAACATCTATTTTCTATTGTTGCTCAAACCCCATGGTATGTAGATATTACAAATTATTTAGCAGTCAAAAAGGTCCCAGCTCACTTCTCACCGAAGGACAAGAAATTGTTGATTGAGAAAAGCTTTAACTTTTCATGGATTGCAGATTGTTTATTTTACACAGGCCCTGACCAAGTCATGCGAAGGTGTGTTAGAGAAGATGAGACCTATGACATTTTGCATGCTTGTCATGATGAGCCATGTGGTGGGCACTTTGCATCTAAGAGAACATCAATGAAAGTAATTAACATAATGTACTATTGGCCCACAATACACAAAGATGCAATACCCTACACTAGGAAATGTGACAGATGTCAATGCATGGGGAGACCAACAAGGTCTGATGAAATTCCCCTATATCCTCAAGTGGTAGTCAGCCCCTTTGACAAGTGGGGTATGGATTTTGTTGGGCCTATTGATCCTCCATCTAATGGGAAATCATACATTTTGGTTTGCACGGATTATGTAACCAAGTGGGTGGAAGTGAAAGAAATGACTCATGCTCGTGATAATAAAGCTGCTGAGTTCCTTTATAGGAAGATTTTTACTTGGTTTTGAGTTCTAAGGGAGCTTGTTACTGATCAAGGAGCTCAGTTTACATCAAACTTAATCACTGCATTGATGAATGATTACAAAATTAGGCATAGAAATTCTAGCCCCTATCACCCTCAAGCAAATGGTCAGGTAGAGGTTACCAACAGAGAAATAGAGGCGATCCTTACTAAAACAGTGCAGCTACACAAAAAGGATTGGAGTAGTCATCTTCCTGAAGCAGTCTAGGCCTATAGGACAACATGGAAAACAACTATAGGGTTTACTCCTTTTGAGTTACTCTATGGCAAAACTGCCATGTTTCCAATAGAGTTTGAGCATAAAACCTTACAAACAGCTCTTCAGCTTAACATTGATTTTTCAGAAGCCCAAAAGGAATGCCTCCTGTAGCTAAATGCATTGGATGAGATGAGGAAAGCTGCCCTGCAGCATACTAAAGCTATTTAACAGCAAAGAAAGAAATGGCATGACCACCATATCAGGACTAAGCAATTTTCTGCCGGTGATTGGGCATTGCTCTATGACTCTAGGTACAAAGAAAAAATCAAGGTAAGCTCACGACAAGATGGCTTGGTCCTTATGAAATTGAAACTGTGTTTGATAATGGTTCAGTTCAATTGGTTACAATAGATCCTATCCGCTTCAATCTATTGGTTAATGGACATCATCTTAGGATGTATCATAAGCCAACATCCAAAGAAGAGTTCATGAAGAAATTTGTTTTGGAAGCAGCCACTGATCTTCATGCAAAAAAAGGCTTCGGTCTTCTTCCTGTAGCATCTCTTTGAAAACTATGTTGCACATCCATAATAAAGGTTTCCTTTTCAAGGAAACCACTTTCTCCGCTTTCACATCCATCACCATCATTCATTCCATTTTTCTTTTCTATATCACCCATCCATGTCATCCACCTGTCGTACCACCTTCATTCATGGTTTCTTTTCCAATAGTCATTTCAGGCTGTGATGTGATATCTCCCAACATCCGCGAGCATTAATTACAAGGTACACGATATTCTTTTTATTTGTCATTCATTCATTTATTTCATTTATTCAATTATTACAAGGTGTCTATCATTCATTACTGCCAGTTCTTTGCCTATCCTTTTGCACATGTGTGGACACATGCCAAATCTTAAGTAGGGGGTGGGAATAATCTATTTCAAAACTTTTGTTTTGCCATTGCCACGTCTGTTAAAGACAATTTTTGTTGTACTTGTCAAAAATGAATGTGTGCTTTTACCCTTTTCAGCATAATAACTACTTAATTAAGTAGTTTCTAAAAAATTCATTGCATACAATTGTATTTTACATCATTCTTGGTAAGTAAAGAAAGGTAACAAGCTGAAACAAAAGAAGCAAAGTGCAGAAAAAGGTGTTCTTCAAATTTTCAGAAGAGGTTAAGATTCGGGAATTTTTGTAGAGATAGTTGTGAAATGGGTGGTCAACTACTAAGACATGAGTCTGCAGCTCATGAAGTTTTAACACAAAATCCTCAGATAGTTGAGCCATTTAGCAACTGTGGATGGTTAGATTATTTCCTGGGCATTGACTCTTTTGATGAAGAAGCTGTAGGTCAATTTTTGTGAACACTTTCAGAAGGGGAGGCCGCAGTATGGGGTTTAACAATTTTTTTTATTGAAGAATGGATTGCAAAAGTGAATAGGCTTCCTGCAGTTGGAGAAAACTTTCCTTCCAGAAGGGACACTATCTCTTCTAGAGTAGAATTCACATTGCCAACAGATGGCCCCTTGGAGCTCTCAAAGCAAGGATGGAAGTGGGTGTCACTGCCTTATCCATATTCGGAATATGCCTCCTTCATAATCAGGTATTTGACTTGTGAATGACACTTTTCCTATTTACGTTCATATCATTTTAAACTACTGATTCATATGAGGCATGGGTTAGCTGTCAACGTCCCAAATTTCTTGTTAAAACTTTTGGAGCGTAGTGCCCAGGAGACCCAGAAGGGTAAAGATAATTCCATCACCCATCACGCTCTTATTAAAATTTTAATTGTGCATTCTTTAAGAGATGTATCATCCCTTTCTTGGCAAGAATTTGTTTCCCAAAAGGGTCTGCAACTATCTGAGCCTCCTAGAGCACTCCCTGTACAACCCAGGAAAAAGAAGAAGAGAGTAGAATCCACAAGTAGGGAAGCAGAGTGAGAATCATCTGCTCCTGCAGCACATAGTCCTGCAACCTCAACACCAAAATCCTCTTCCCAAGTGCAAACTAGGTTTGCTATTAGAAGGGAAAAAGGGAAAGCAAAGATAGGAGAGTCATCTTGGGCTGAACAAACCCCTGAATCAAGCCCTCAAATTCAAAAGTGAAAACGTTCTACTCAGCTCTTCCCTGCAGTAACTTCCCCTATTACAGTTTCCCCTATAGCAACGCCTGTCGCCACCCCAGTTTCAATATCATCTTCTTTGGATGAGTCTGAATTCCTTAGCTAGGTCAGAAAGAGGAAAGTTGCAAAAGAACCTCATGCGTCTGCTTCATTTCCTGAAAGAACTTCAACAAGGAAATAGAGTAAAATGACCTTAACCTCCATTCAGCTGAAAATTATAATCATTTATAAGGAATTTAAAGAAGTCAGTCGTAATGATTCTCAAAGTGTAGCTGAGAGTGTTTCATAATATTCAATTAATATTTCTGAGGAACTGCAAGATAAGACAGTGGAAGTTGAGGAAGAATAACATGGTTGTAGTAATGAAAGGAGGATGCCAAGTCTTGATGACTTGGTTGATGCAGTTGAGAGAATTTTGGGTGAAACACAGTCTCCTCCTAAGCAGCAACAGGATTCCATCCTACAACAAGAGGGAGAACAACTTGAACAAACTGAAGTATTCAGTGAAACACCATTGCCCCCTAAACCTTGTCGTGCATTGGTTGTGTATAAACGAACATTGTTGATTGAATACTTAGAATATCTTAAGATAACCTGGAGGCCTGTTACACTTCAGACTTTGAGTTTTTGCTATTTGACTAAAAATCAAATGCAACAAAGTTTGTGGGAAGAGGAGAAGAAGAAATTAAAGAAAAAAATTGAAAGCCAAAAATAGGAACTCCAAGAAATGAAGGAGAAAATGGGTTAGATGATGAAGATAACTGGAAAGATTATAGAATGCAGACCACCTCCTAGGGTGTATGCAATGTGCCTTAAGGAGCAATTTTTATGGTTCCAATTAATGAGAATTTCCAAGAATCTGGACCCTGACATTCATTTTGCTAAAGAGTTTTATGATGTACATCAGACAACACCCAATTGGCTAAGAAATTTCTTATGTGAATTTTATTTGTATGGACTGTTAATTCCTTGTGAAACTGAATGGAATCCGCTCCTCTACATTGGTGACATTCAGTTGAGGTCACTCATGTCTTGGGTGGATAATGAAGCCAACTATGGGAAGCAATTGGAGGATTATGAGGAAGATGAAAGAAAATAACCTATTTCCCTAAGACCTGAGAGCTCAGATCCTCAAACAGTTATGAGAACTTGGTTTTCTGTGGCATATGGGTTTTATGATCCTGCAGCAAGGATAAAGATATTTGATCTCAGGAAACAGATTTATGATGAATTCAGAGGCCAACCATATTTATTCTGGAAACTTTCAGCTTCTAGAATCCAAACAAGATGGGAAAGACTGATAGTTGGTCTAAGAAAATATGAGCCTCATAGTCCTTTGAATTTCAGAGCAGCCATTAGAAGGTCAGAAAGGTATATACAGCTGGGTCGGCAAGAAATTTTTGAATTCTGGTTACCATTAACATTCCGACCACCTATTTTGATGTGGCCACTATACCCCTATTTGGCTACAAATGTTAATGAAGACAGAGAAGCTCGCAGATATGAGAGATGGCAGAACAACAGAGGCTTCTACTACAGGTTTGGAACTTCAATGCAGGGGCATTCTACTCCTACATATTTCAGAGAGACAACTAGGAAGCTTAATGCTGGGGGACCAACATTAGGATAAGTAGGGGGCAAATGATGAGCCCAAAATATGCTCATAGTTTGAATATCATGATGTATTTTTAAACACCCTTACTCTTTTGTTAATGGTTGCTTTAAACTCTTTTATAAACTTTTTATCTAAAATTGGGTAGTATCTTATGGCAACATATTCCTATATTCCTGCAGCTTAATATCTCTGAAAGTCTATATTCATTGCCTTGTTTGACCTCCCAATTGACTGATGCAATGCATGTGGTTATTAGATAATGAATGAACATCGTGTTATTATATGCATGCCCTCTTTTGTTGTGTGTCGCCATGTGTGTCACGGGTTGTTAGAAGGAGCACGAATGAGTCAAAGTGCAACAAACCTTGGCCTTGCAGCAAAGTCCATTTCTAGCACGGCATCGAGTGAGTTGTTTCAGCAAGGACTCTTTGACCAGATCGTTGGGAGGAAACCTAAGTGATCATCAATCTAGGGAGAGTGGAATGCTGGATTCTCTTTGATCAGTTGAATAGATATACTCTCATTTATGAGAAGTCTGTTCCTCAGCGTCAAGAAGCATTTATGTCCACATCTTCCTCTATTGGTTAGTTACTTCTCTATAAATAAATGTTCCTCCGGCACGAGTGAACAGAGGATGATTAGACGAGAAGAGATTAGACTAGATTAGAATAGCCAGAACAGAAAAAAGTGTATTAAGATTAGCATTGTTATGAGAAATAGAGTTTTGTGTTAGTTCTTACAAGCATAATAATCAATGTGTATGATTTCGAGTTTATGAATAAAAAGTTGATGAAGTTTTGAGTTCAATTATTGCATAATTGATTGATGCTTGCTAAGGGGGCCCACTTAGTAAGTATATGTAGTTAGTCATTTATTTCCTATTGTTTATCAGTTAGAATTTCATTCCAGAAAGTTTCAGCATAAACTCAGTCTTATATTGTTCTTGCAGCATAAGGAATCCATCCCTGTGTTCGTTCTTGTAGCATAAGACCAGTTCATGGTTTTTTTCTCTGAAATAGTTCTCAAGACTTCTACTTTGTTTAAGTTATTAAGAAGCTTTGTTTTATGTTCCTACATTAGAAATAGAATTCCTTTCACGCATTTATTTCCAGTACATCATGACTGAAACCGGTTCTTAGTGCACATACAGTGCCACTCCATTTCAAGTATATGTCCCCCGGTTTGACAATTTAAATGAATGACCATAAGAAGATGTTAGTCACCTATTGGAATGTCCAATTCCAAGGTTAGGATTTTCCTTGACTTTAATATCCTTTTGTGATCGACCAACACACAGGTTGCACAACCACCACCTCCCGACCCATAGGTAGCTCAACTTACAACAAAGCGAGATAGTTTTCGGGAGTGGTGTATTTAGGCAGAGAGAGTAGTAGAGAGACTCCTTAGGTCAGTTGAGAGCACCTCCATTGTAGAGGTTGTGGCAAAGGGATTGGAGACTTCTCAGTAGGTCAAGTACTACAGGATGAGATACTTTGAGGCAGTGTCACCCAAGAGGAGGATTGCTTATACACAGTCAGGTACTCGATGATGGACCCACTCACACTAGGAGTGCCACCAGGAGTGTGGGACAGTGTGTCATACGAGAGATCGGGGCTTCTGGTAGTAGAGATCCAGTGAGACATATCACCTCAGGAGGTATCAGTAGCCATGTTCCACGTCTGGATGCCCCTTAGTGATGACTGATTGATACATCTTTCCATTGTATTTTATATATCTTGTTTAAACATTTGATATCCTTGTACACCTAAACATTTGTTTTGATGAGATTTATGATATGCAGTGGTGATTCGATATTCATGTGTGATGGATGTATGTATGCATTTTATTTTCTATATGATATGTCATTTATGATTATCTATGATGATGATGTATGCATTTTGATATGAACTGCAAATGATGATGTTTTTATTTTATGTGATGTATGATTGTTATGATGATGATGCAATGATGCAATGATGGTATAATGTAATATGCTTTATGATGAAATGATTTCTAACATGATGATTATGATGCAATATGAATGATTTTCCTATATGATGTATGTAATGAATGAAAATGGATGCATCTTGCTTTTATCAATGTATGTTTATGAAAATGATGTGAAATGAATGAAAATTATGTAAAATGATACAAATGAGATGAATAAGTAATCCAATGATATGCACTAATAAATGATATGAATTGATGTGAGAATGGAAATATGTAAATGAAAAGATAATGATAACCTAAATGAAAAGTCATGATGAAATGAGATGCAATAAATGATAATGCAACAAGATGTAATAAATGTCCAAGTGTACTCAATTGATGTCTTAAAAGATATATGAAAAATTTTCAAACCTCCAAAAATTTATTAAACAACCCCCAAACACAAATCTAAATGAATCATGCAACCCTAGAATGCAATAATGAATCATTCTTCCTATTTGTCATTCCATGAGCCACTATTGCGCGTGATTTTCATCATTGAGCTTTTTGATATGTTGAAAGTTAGTACAAGCATCAAAGCGAATATTAGCACCAATGATGACCTGAGTACTGATTTCATGATTTTTGATGTAGCAATTTAATACAATGATCGAGGTATAATTGAACCAAGATGACCTGAGTATTGTTTGCAGAAACAGAAAAAAGTTAACCATTTTCCTATGCAAATTTTGAAATGTCATCAATGATACATTGTAGAGCATGTCCTATGACAAATTTGCATAATACTAATGATTAGCTTATAGACAACAATCAAAGAAAAAATAATATTCCTTCCTTGTGATTCTAGTTTAGTACATCATTGAACCACTCCAAAGATATGATGTCAACAAATGAAAACAACAATTCAACTTATGCCTTAAGTTTTTCATTCAATTTATTCAGATTAAGATCATCCAATTTTGTTTCAGTTTTCTATCAAACCATTGTTTAGACTCAGTTTTGAATGGATAAGTTGTTGTTTTTGATATTCCAAATGCTTGACACATGTTATCGTTTGTCTGCCAAAAAGATTTTTGAGAGACAAATTTCCCCCAAATGACCTTGCACTCTAACTCTTGATTAGACACTCCTGCTGCTAAAGATAACCTTAATCATCAAGCCATGATGAAATCCTTGTTGTTTCAAGGAAATGTGTGGACGCATGATGTGGATGTGTTGGCTAGGCTTGTATGTGATGCTAATGAAAGATGGATATGCAAAATGTATCCTAATAGATGAGAGAGCCAAAACAAATCACAAATGATGCATATTTTCCAGGTTTTCACCATTTATTTTTATTGCATTTTTTCTTGATTTTATGATTTATTTTTGTTGTTGTTACTAAGATGCTTGTTTGCTAGGTTTTCATCAAGACAACGATTTTTTCTCTTTTTGATTTTTTTTGTATTTTTGCTCTTTTTGATGATTTTTTTGTATTTTTGCTCTTTTTGTTTATTTATTTTTTGTATTTTTGTATTTTTTATTTTTTTAATTTTTTTGTATTTTTTCAGGATTTTTTATATTGTTTTTGATATTTTCAGACATAAAACTTCTTCAGGTGGATGGTGTTGGTCAGATCTTCCCTTTGATGTTGACAATTGATATGCCCCTGATCCATATGCTACAATGATAACGAAAGGGCCTAACCAATTAGGTTCAAAATTTCCCTTCTTTTCCTGATCCCGCTAATTATGAGAGTTTTCTTCTAGAACCAAGTCACCCACTTGAAAATATCATGGTTTGACTCTATGATTATAGCTTTGGGACATAATCATTTGATATCCCTTCAAATGATTTACTGCACTTTGTCGCCGCTCATCCAGTAGTTCCAGCTCTTGCAATCTTGATGCTCTGTAATCTTCGTCATTTATTAGCCCCTTCAGTGATACTCGAAGTGAGGGAATCTCAACTTCTAGTGGTAAAATAGCTTTTGCTCCATAGACCAAGGCATAGGGAGTAGCACATGTTGGTGTGCGAATACTTTTTTTGTATGCCCATAAAGCTGGATTCAATTGGACATGCCAATCACGACCGACATCATTCACTATTTTCTTCAAAATCTTCAAAATTGTTTTGTTTGAGGCTTTTTCTTGACCATTTCCTTGTGTATAATAAGGTGTAGAGAACCTGCGTTAGATGCGAAATCTTTCACAAAGTTCATCAACCTCCTAATTTTTAAAAGGTCTTCCATTATATGTAATAATGGAGTTGGGAATTCCATACCGACATATGATATAGTTCAAAATGAATGAGGAGATTTGTTTTCCATTAACAGTTGTTAGGGGAATAGCCTCAAACCACTTAGTAAAATACTCAATGACTATGATAATGAACTTGTGTCTGTTTGAAGATGATGGATGTATCTTGCCAACCAAATCCAATCCCCATTGAGCGAAAGGCCATGTTGTCATGAAAGGTTGTAATTCCTGAGCAAGAGCATGAATGAGATTCCCATGAATTTGACATTTTGCACATTTCTTGATAAAGATGAATGATTCTTTTTCCATGGTCGGCTAGTAGTAACCCATTCTAACAAGTTTCTTTGCTAAGGTTAGTCCACTTGAATGTGTCCCACAAATACCACCATGTACCTCTTGTAAGGCCTTTTCTGATTCATCACGTTCGAGACATCGAAGGAGGGTACCATCAAGACCATGTTGGTATAAGGCATCAACAATTAAGGTGTAGCGAGAGGATTGACGTATGAAATTCCTTTTCTGATTTCTAGACAAGTCTAAAGGAAAAATAGTATCTTTTAGGTAAGTATAGATTTAGCCATATAAGGGAGAATTAAAACTGGTTAAGTGGCAAATGATTTGGGTTTCGAGATTTTCATAGGTGGGAGAAAACAATTGTTCCACTAGGAATTCATACCGTGCTTGATTTTCTGACAACTAGAGCAGTGATGCAATTGTAGCCATGGCATCCGTAGCTTTATTATCAGTACGTGGAATCTGTGTGAACTTGATATCAACAAAGTATTTCTTGAAATCATCCCCCATCCTTTTGTAAGGCATTAACTTGTCATCTTTAGTTTTATATTCATCATTGATTTGATTTATAACAAGTTGTGAATCACCAAAAACTTGTAGTTCTATGATTTTCCAGTCCATTGCAATTCTCATTCCAATTAACAATGCCTCATATTCAACTATGTTATTTGTGCAAGGAAACATTAGCCGATAAGATTTTGGAATTGTATGTCCTTGAGGTGTAATGAAAATAATCCCTGCCCTCGAGCCATGTTGAGTGTAGGAACCATCAAAATAGAGTGCCCATGACTGTTTAATAGCTACTGTGAATACGTCGGCATTAGGAAAATCAATGTGTATTGGATGTTCTACTGGCATTGGTGCCTCTGCCAATTGATCTGTGATTACCTTTCCTTTGATGGCCTTCTGATCCATATAATGAATGTCAAACTCACTCAGAATCATGACCCATTTAGCCAATCTACCAGTTAAGGTTACCTTACTTAGAAGATACTTGAGTGGATCAATCTTAGCCACAAGATTTACTGTATGAGCCAACATATAGTGTCACAATTTTTGAGAAGTGAACACTACTGCTAAGCAAGCTTTTTCAATGAAGGTATAATTCAGTTCATTGCTTGTCAAAGTTCGACTGATGTAATATATTTCTCGCTCCTTTCCTTTGTCTTCTTGTGCCAATAATGCTCCTAAGGATACCTCTATGGAAAAAATGTATAATATGAGTCATTCACCTTGCACGGGTGGAATCAACACTGGTGGACTCATTAGATAATGCTCTATTTGATCAAACGCTGCTTTACATTTGTCTTCCCATTTAAATCGAACATTCTTGTGTAAGAGATGAGTGAATGGTAAACTTTTATCCGGCAGTTGTGTGATGAATCGCCTGATGGATTGCAACCATCCCTGCAATGAGTGTAGTTGCCTGATGTTTCTTGGAGGTGGCATATCGATAATTTCTTGTACCTTTGCTGGATCCACTTCAATTCCATTTTCTGATACAATATATCCTAGAATTTTTCCAGATTTCACCCCAAAGACACATTTCTTTGGATTAAGTCTCACCTTGAATTTTTCCATCCTATCAAAATTTTTGGACAAGATATCTAAATGTCCTTCCCTGGTGTGTGATTTGGCTAAAAGATCATCGACATAATCCTCCATGAATGTGTGCATCATATCATGAAAGATGGTAGTCATTGCTCATTGATAAGTAGCTCCTCCATTCTTGAATCCAAACAACATTACATTCCAACAATATGTACCCTAAGGACATGTGAATGTTGTTTTATCCCGATCTTCTAGCACAATCTTTATCTGGTTGTATCCTGAAAAACCCATCCATTATTGAATACATAGCATGTCCAGCAACCAAATCTACAATCATATCTATATTTGGTAGAGGGAAATCGTCCTTAGGGCATGCCTTGTTTAAATCCTTGAAATATGTACAAATTTTTATTCTTCCATCCAGCTTTCATACAGGTACGATATTGGAGATCCATTCCGCATAGTTGATAGACCGGATGAATCCGACATCTAACAGTTTCTTTAACTCCTCTTTGACCAATAATGCAACATGTGGATGCATTTTTCTAAGTTTCTACTTCACAGGTTTTTCCCCTGGCATGATAGATAGATGATGCATGATGAGATCTAGATCCAATCCAGGCATATCTGCATAAGACCATGAAAAATTGATTTGTTTGTTCTTGAGAAATTTTGTGAACCCTGGGATTTCCTCTTCTGTTAGTGATGCAGCCAGTTGTAAGACTTTGGGTTGCTCCACTGTACCTAAATTAATAGTTGTTATCGGTTCTATTAAAATAGAAGACCTTTCTTGATAATGCTCTTGGAGAGTGTCAAGTTTCCCATCTTCCAGTGCCTTTGAAAGATTTTCACCGTTAGATACGCTTTTTTTTTCTCTTTCCATGATCTAATATTTCCTTTGTTAGGTTTTCACCATTAGATCTTTCTTTTATGTTATTGATTTCATAGCTGAGAAACTTGGCACTCTCCTGATGAAGAGTTTAATCATGTGATTCGCTGGTGGAACTTGTTTCCGGTTGGGATGAACAAAGAAAGTTTATGATGGCTTCGTCATTTGGAAAAGTTGGGATATCAATTTGTGCAATTTGTTCCCAATCAATGAGTTCGGGATGGACTAAGGGAAATGGATCATTAGGTTGGGTAAGGTCACTGGCCGTTAAAGTCATGATACTATCATCACCTTCATTATGGGAAAGGTCTATGATGGTATCCTCGTGTTGATGATCTGTCTCGCTTTGAATCGAATCATCCTCACTTGAGTCATGATCACTGTGTAGAACGTAATCAAGCGAAGGCCTTGAGCTTTCCCCTTGTATGAATGTAGGTGTGAATTTTGGTATGACATCCACCTATTTATCTCTCCAAAATTTATTATCAAAGATGGTGTCCCATTCATATTCATTGGAGTCATTGTCAGAATTGTCTTCTTGAATTCTCAGAATTGTTTCAACTAACTCCTCATTGGATTTGCTTTGTATTAATTCTTCCTTTGTATCCTCACCATATCCTAGCCCGATTTTATCCTTTGGGTGCATTGTCTTTAGTCAGATAGGTTCAACAATACACCTTTCTTTTGCCGATAGGGCCATTTCCTTCATAACCAATTTTCTGCATTATTGCATATCCTTTTCCATATTTCTCTATGGGTAGCTTCACATGTTGTACTGATTCTTCTTCATCTTTGTAGAGCCAATCAAAGATAGCTTTATCTTTTGTTTCATTTTCTTCATTATCTTCTTTGACAAATCTTCCATCAAACTTGGTGATGGGAAATGAATCTTGTATGCCTGAGGCTAAGGCTGATGTGGCCTATTGTATGGATGTTGATGGTTGACCATGGGATCTTGGAGATAGGGGAAGATTAGAGAGACATAAGGAATATTCTCCCACCCCATTATCTTTCAATTTTAGCTTGGTTCCAAAATTACTTATCATTTCTCTTGCTTGTTCATTGTACTTGGAGGTAGAATTGATGGTAAGTGGATGGCACTGCTTGCATCTCATGGCTCCATGGCCGACCCAAGAGTATGTTAAAAGATAGATCCCGATCTAGAACCTGACAAAAGGTATTCTTCACAATAGGTCCCACTCTGATTGGTAACATGATGAGGCCTTTAGAAGCCCTTTCTTCATCATCATATGCCTTGATTGTAATTTTTCTTCTTGAATCTATAGGTTCTATTGAGTATCCCAAAGCAAGGATGAATTTCAAATTACAAATGTTTAATCTAGCTCCCCCATCTATCAGGACATGTCTAATTCGGGCTTTATGAACCATAACCTCTAGGTAAAGTGATGAATTATAGGGATGGGCCATGAATGAGTCATCCTTCTCAGTAAAGGATAAACATGTGGGTGAGGACAAGTGTCCACCATGGCTTTAAATTTGTTGATATCTTGATCAGGAGACATGGTTGTATCGACGAGTGCCTTTTCCAAAATGTCCTTATGCGTAGCCGATATTTTTAGAATCTCCAAGATAGAAATTTGGGCCAATGTTTTCCATAGTTGATCGACCAAATTGTATTGACTTTGAGGGGGATTTTATGCTTTAGATTAACTTCCTTTTATGATGATTTTGGCTTGTCCCCTTGTTTTAGCATTGACCTCTTGATATTCTTGCTTACCTTTGATTCTGATAGCATTGATTTGCTGATCGTCAGGATAAATATGATTGATAATGGTGTCATAGACATGATTCACATTCTTGCCTTTGTCACCCAAAGATTCCCCTCTTTGATAATTTGGGAGAGGATCCTTGAATGCCTGATGATCATCATTGGCATTATGTCCGTCAACTGTGATGGTATGGTTATCAATCAAATCCTGAACAAGATTCTTTAACCCTTGGCAAGTATTTGTCTTGTGACCCTTGCACCTATGATAGTCACAAAAGTGTGATTCATTCCATGATGGTTTTTTAACTCGAGGTGCATAATCTCTTTGTGGTGGAAATGTAATAGCATTTTGATTCAACAATTCTTTAATAATAGATTCTAAAGACTGGCCCAGGGAGTAAAACTTCGTCGATTTGAGAAAAAATGAGATATGGGCGCATTCAAATTTTGATTATTGCCAAGATTATTTCCATGATTGTTGGTCACATTACCTTGGTTGCTAGAATTTCCAGCACTATTTCTATGTTGAAGCCCTGATACATTAAGAATGGTAGGCTTTATATTCACGTTGATAGCATCTACCACCCCATCATTCACAACACTTTTATTTTAGGTCCAAAATCATGACTTGACGTTGTTGTTGTTGTACGAATTTGGAATTTCTTTATCAAGATTTAAAACTCCACACTTAACCAAGTCACCTTCAATGGTAATTGCATTTTCAATCAATTTTTCAAATGATTGAGGATAGTGAAGGTTTAGCCTATAACTCATCTCTTGATTCAGACTGTCGATAAAGATCTCCATCTTTTTTTGTTTCAGGAACAGGACGAGAATATCTGGCAAACACCCTTCTCCACCTTTGTAAAAATCTAGTGAAAGATTCTCCAACCTTTTGTTTTAGTTTACACAAATCAACCATGGTTATATGGTGTTGGATATTGTAGAAGTATTACAATATGAATTTATTTATTAGCTCCTCAAATGTTTTGATGGGGGGAGTGATCTTGGAAAGCCACTCCATGGATTGTCCACTTAAAGTTTGTGGAAACAATCGCATTAAAAAGGTATCTTCATGAGTGAATTCTAAGCTCATATTTCAAAAATCCCTCACATGCTCAATGGAATCTATTTTCCCATTATACCTATCAAACTTAGGGTTTTCACAATTTTTTGGAAAAGGAATCATTTGAAGACTCCTATCAAATGGATATGGGCATATATCATCCAAAACATACTTCTTTGTTGTACCTCCTTGAATTTCCTTTATTTTCCCTTGCAATGATTTTATCTATTGAGTAAGAGCACTAAACTCATTAAGAGGAGTTTCAAGATTTTCTCTAAGCCCTTCCATGTCGAAATCAGTAGGTAACTTTGCTCCTTGATTAGCTAATGAAAGGAAATATCTTTCCTTGTTTCGTTCTAAAACTCTTTCCATGAGAGTATGGAATTGGGGATCATGTTCCGCTTCTTGAAGCTTTTCAAATTGTTATCTCCTTAGTATTTGAATTATGAAAAGGATTTTCTTCCCTATCACCATTATCACCCATTTTGCTTATTGTACTTTCCCTTTCAACACCTTCTATGTGCTTTTGAGATCTTGTGACAACAGGCATAAGCTTTTGCCAAATTTCCACTAACTTTGATCAAAAGAATGAAATAGTGCAATTTTGATGGATATATAAGTCAGAATAGAATAAAGATTATATTGATATGACTTATGAGATTTCTAATCTTTAGCTCATGATTCCTTGATTGAAAGGATGATGATCCTGTTTGTGGGAATTAAACCAAAAATAAAAAATAAGGATGATTTTTCAGTTTGTGAGGTTGATCGTATCTTTGTAAAAATAAGGATTTTGATAAATGCCTAATGTCCTCTAAGATCTCTATTGCAAGAATTGATTGGGACAATTAGAGTATACAATTGCAAGTTGGGGAATGTAAGAGGAACATATAGGTTGACTATGATTATCCCTTTGAGAAAGAGCTCTTCTTTGAAAGAAAGCTCATGAGTATAATGGTTCTAAAGCGTAATCATCATTGAAACCTCTAACAAAATCGTGATATCGATGAATAAAGGTTCTGTGTTCAAGAAAAACCTTTCGAATTTGGTATAAAAATTTCCTCTTTTTCAATAACTTCTTATAACTGAGAGATTTCTTTGGTTTCTTAATCTTATTCTCTAGGGATTTCTTTGCAAAAGTTGCAGACTTCCAAACCCTAAGCATAGAAAAAGACTAAACTAAGATGGCAGATTTTTAGGTGTTTGAAAATTACCCATTATATGATATGTAGATGCACTAAAATTTTACACGTATGTGCTAAAATAGAGCATAAATGCAATGAAACAGAGCACAGATGAGCTAAAACAGAGCATGAATGCGTTGAAACAGAGCACAAATGCACTAAAATAGAGCACAAATGTGTCGAAATAGAGCACATATGCACTAAAACAGAGCATAGATGCACTAAAACAAAGCACAGAAGTACCAAAACAGAGCACAAATGTGCCAAAACATAGCACAGATGCGCTGAAGCAGAGCACATATGCGTCAAAACAGAGCACAAATGTGTCGAAACAGAGCATAGATGTGTCGAAACAGAGTGCAAATGCGCTAAACTATCCAATTATGGTACTGAGACCGACATGTTTTGACAGTTTGATGTTTTGGATGATCTTTATCTGATTTAATTTTGAAAAACACAACATATAGTGAAAAGCCATTGTTTGTTAATCCTAAAATCTAAACAAAGAGAGTATGTTCTTAATATTTTCATGTGTATTGAACAAGATAAGCAATTCAAATAGACTCACTCTTATTTGTCAGAAAGGTCATCATAGAAACCACAACCCACATCTTAAAATTGCATCGACTCACATAACCTTGTCACCCCCTAAAGGGTGCTTGTGTTTTTGTCTTTTCTAGGTGCATACTCAAGGTTAGATTTCTTGATCCCCTGACAAAAAAATCTGTGGAAATTATATGGTAAGTGTCTTGGGAGAATATTCTTCCCTCCCCTTGCACTATGTTTAAAATGATGTCTGGATACTGACACGGTTGGATTTCTACACTATGGTTCATAGTAAAGGTATCTGTTCAACACGGAAATAGATACACTCCCTCAAGAGACCTCTTAATCTTTAGAACAAATATTTTGGGGATGATTATCTTTCTCACTTCCATTGAATATGGGTTTCCCCAAAATTCACTTTTGATTAGAGTGGGTTGGAAAACCTGGCTTTGGTTGTTCCCACTTAGGTCATTCCTGTAGGGTGAGTACTTTTTTCCACTATGACAGGCCTTCTAAAGGATGTAACAAAACATGAATTGCATAAAATGAAAAGGGTAAGTCTGGTATTTTGGTCACCCAGTAAAGGGGAGAGCATAAACCTATTACCCCATAATCACAACAAACAAATGGTTCAATTTTAAATCCAAATGATGATTTTCTATGCTACATGAAGATTTTGCTTCACAACAAAAATTGGATTCATTTTAACCAAGCAAAAATGATGTTTGGTGACTATCCTAGGATTGGTTAATTCCAGATTTATGTGACTAGCCTAGGATTGCTTCATTTTACTTTAAAACTGAATTGAAAAATGTCTGTCTGCGGATGGCTTCAGAATCAGGATTTGTTTTGTTACACTTATGTATGCGCTAAAAGAACCTACAAATGCACTAAAAGAACAAACACAGATGCACTAAAACAGTCAGTAAATGCGTCGAAACAAACTACATATGCGCTAAAACAGATTGCAAATGTGCTAAAATAGACTGCAAATGCTCTATTTCTCAGCTCGTATGCACCAATCCGTGATTTGTATGCACTAAAGCATTGTTCCAATCCATCACCTATTAGAAAATCTGCAATGAAAAGATTAAAAATCGGGCAAGGCCCCACGGTGGGCGCCAAAAATGTGTTGTTAGAATATGTGGACTAATTAATAAGTAAACTAACACACCAATGAAACATTGGATTGAAAGAAACTAATTAGAAATACAATGTAAACTCTAAATAACAACATCTCCTTCAAATGCATCCCATTGTCCTCTATCTCCAAGGATTTGATACAAGTTACTGGCTCTCAGTTGGTGTAAGCAACAGCTTGTTGAAATGATAACTTAGGAGAATGAGATTTTATGCAGCATGAATGTCTATTGCTAAGTGGTTTAAGCTATGAAGTTTGATAACTAAGATGCTATGAATTTGAAAATGATTATGCGAAGATGTTGATTTGAATGCAACTATAATGATTATGCTAAATCCACAAAATCTAGGATCCTTTTCAACTTACAAGAGGGTTGTATTTATAGATTTTTGGAGGCAAGAATCTAGTTTTCCAAGATCAACGGTTGAGTTCAAACCTGTCAAGATGAATGGTGAGAGATTGAGAAGTTTAGAAAAAGATGGATGGTTGAGAGAATAAAGGGAGATTTTTCCTCCTATACAACCTTTTCCATTCAAAAATGAAGCAAAGTTGTCATTTGTGCACTTCATTGATGAGAAGTTTGTTGATAGTTGAGGATAAATCTCTAATTAAATAAATAAATTTATTTAATTATTTGTGCCAATGAATTTAGAAGCTTCCATAATTAAATAATTAATATTTAATTATGTGTGAGATGATAAAAAAGGTTTTAATTAAATATATAAAATACTTAATTAAATATGAAAAGAAGAAAGTTTCTAATTAAATATTTTAGAAGATTTAATTATATGAAGAGAAGAAAGTTTCTAATTAAATATTTTTGAATATTTAATTATATGAAGAGAAGAAAGTTTCTAGTTAAATATTTTAGAATATTTAATTAATTGTGAAATGAGGAATTATCATTTAAATTGTAAATTTAAACTTGTGATAATTAACATAAATAAATTGTGAAATTTATTTAATTAATTAAGAGGAAGATGGAAAATGGTAATAATTAAATAAACTTGTTTATTTAATTAAATCAGAAGAATATAGAGAGTGAACGATATAAATAAATAATTTAATTTATTTACATGTAGATGAATTTAGAAGATTATTAAATAAATGAATCTTATTTAATTAATTAACCGGTTTGATTAACTCTAACCATTTTTAGATGTGTACAAATATAAGTGCTTATTTTCTATTATATGCATGATTAAAATGTGGTAATTAATCTATGAATGCTTTATCATACGTGTACATTTATTATGCATCTGGAGTTAATATTTAATACTCAACCATGTGATAACTAATTTTTTTTGAAGTAAGGAATGTCAGAATTGATTATGACTCATCTTCAAATGAGTTATGATACACTGATTTCATTGTTGTGACTCATCATGCTGAATGAAGATTTTACCAACTACAACTCGAGCTCCAACACTGCACACTAGTTCACAAATTTGGGTATCAATGCAATTGAAGACAGTTACAAGGATCCATGCCAACTTATTCCTGTGTGCCAGGATATCTATTAGACTTTGAGTAGATTAAGTTTCCCACTTATCTGTTGTTTTCAAAATAATGTTGGATATTTATATCCAGAGCCAACGTAGTTGGATGTTAGATCGTATCAAGTTTTTGATCTTTCTCATGTAATTTCCCTTCTATTTTTAAGAGTAGAATCATTTATGTAATTTGACCCTATTTGGGCACATTAGTTGGAAATAAGAAGGAAGTTGATCTCTACACTATGTTCAAGGATTCTTTCAGCTTGCTTTCTGAATGAGATGACCTTGTTAGTCATTAAGATTTAATTATTTGATTATTGTTGTTATGTTTCATTTTCACTATTAGTTCAAGTTGAAATCATTTCGTTGTTATGAGTTGAAAGATAATTTAGATCAAAGTTTTACAGCATCATTGTTTTCACATTGTTCTGTTTTATCAAGTTATGTAGTTTGTTTTTAGTTCAGAGATCATTTGCATAACTGAGATCATCTGAGAGATCATGTTAATGGATTATGTACAAAGGAAAATAGTTACTTGTCAATCTAGTAAGTGAGGAATGGAATAGTTTATTTTCAAAGCAATTACTCAAATTTGAAATAGATTTTAAAGTTTTGCAAATTAGATTAAGTTAAATCCTCCATTATCTCATAAACTACTTGTCTTGGAATGAAATTTCTTTATTCAAATTCTATTTTTAAGGTCATTTAGGATAAATCAGGAATAGACTGTTAGTTCAGAAAAAACTCTTACAAAGAAAAAAACAAAAATAGCTCTAAATCGCTCCTAACTGAGCCAAAATTACCAAAACTTCCCCAAAGCCCGATCCAATTCTTATTGCAGATAGATTTAGACACCCCTCAGTTGACATTAAAGAAATTAAATGAGTAGGAATTGTGATATCAATGACTTCCTACCATCATTTTTGGTGTCATTGTCAGGGACAATTTGGCTTTAAAAAGAAAAATGTAAGCCTTCAGTGTCGGTAAGATCAATTAATGAATGTTTTCAAAGATCAGTCTAGAAGACTTGTAAGATCAAATCTAAAGAATCATCTGGGAGAGTTCTAGGATAGTGCTACTAGTTCACCCTTTACTGGGTTAGAATCTACCCAATCAGAAAATATGGGAGACAAAGATCAGGAGGAGGAGGTTCCCAACATAAATTTTTCCTTTCTCATTTCCATAAATATCCGGGCTAATGAACCACCAATGAAAAATATCTCACCTTCTAATTTACCTACATTTAGAGGGAAAACTTTGGAAGATCCTGATCAGTTTTTATTCGAGTTCAAAGTGTTATGTTAGACTTATGATTATACATCTGACAATCAAAAGTTGAAATTTTTTTTGTCCACTCTTAAAGAATCAACTTTACCCTAGTTTATGGGGTTAACTGTAAATTCAATAAATAATTGGCATGAAATGGAAATAGTATTCCTGAACAAATATCAAGATTATTGCAGAGTCAGGGATAGGAAGGAAGAACTATTTAAAATCAAGCAATTGGAAGATGAGAGTCTAGAGGATTATGTAGATAGGTATCAATTTATTTTAAAAAGGTGTGGAAATGGATTAGATCAAGAAATTAGTAAGTCCATCTTTTTAAAAGGCATTGATGATGATTCTAGAGATGCCTTGAATTTGATAGGAAAAGGGGATATTAATAAACAATCATTTGAGGAGATTATTGAAATATGTATGAATTATTCCAGGACAAGACCAGGTTATAGGAAAAAGAACAAAGGTTCTTCATCAGATGTCTCTAAAATCATGGAAGAAATTGCAAATTTAAAAATAGACATTCTCCTTCATCTGAGTTCTTAGCCTAATAAGAGAACAGTTGAACCTTTGTCCATCTATTGTCCTAAATGTAGGGATAAGAATCCACTGAGGGAATGTCCTCTTAATCAGGTTGATTTATGTGACATATGTGAAAAAATACATTCTACTAGTAAGTGTAGCCTCCTCCCGAAAATTAGGAATCAATTGAAGAAACCAGTAGAAGAAGAATTGAATTTTGTAGGACAAAGATAGTTCAACCCTACCTTTGGTCAACCTAAAAAAAATTCTAATTGGGGTTCAAATCAGTGGAATTCTACTGGTAAATGGAATCCCCAACAAATGTAGAATTCACTTCCACCCATGACAAATCCTTGGGTACTATCATGGGGACAAAATGAATATCCATAATGGAACCAACCTCAATGGCAACCAAACCAGTCTCAGTGGCAACCAAACCAGTCTTAGTGTCAACCAAACCAACCCCAATGGCATCCAAACCAGTCTCCATGGCAGCCTAAGCAATGGCAGCCTAACCAAGGAAATAATCAATGACAGAATCAGGGGCCAAAGAGACCCTTGAATCAAAATCAATTAACTGGAAAAAACCAACAATCAAGCTCTAAACCAATCAATCAACCTCAGATTCCTGCTCAGTCAGTTCCTAATTTGAAGAATGTTAAAACTCAGCAACCTACATGTAATGTTGATCCTAACACGGTTAATTTGAATAACATTGAAATTAGAGATATTCATTTGAGGAATAGAGTTATACCAACAAAACCTAATGAAACTAAGGAAGGTCAACAAGAAGACTTAGTGAAGGAAATAGAAAAAGAAGCCAAAAAAGATCATGTTAAACAAGAACCATTTCCTTCATGACTTAATCAGAAACCCTTGGTTGAACAAGTTGATAAAAAGGATGATCTGATTGATCCACAAATTATTGACGAGCTCAGGAAAATAAAAGTTGAAATTCCCCTATTAAGGGCTATTCGTGATATTCTAGAGATCAACCAGGTGGTTAAATCTCTGTGTTAAGACACCTAGGAGGAAAAAGAAGTTGCCCCTACAATTCAAGTTGGAGGAAATTTGTTTGATTTCCTCTTAGGGAAGCTAATTCCACACAAATTTGGTGATCCAGGAAGTCCTATGATTACCCTTAGCATTAATGGTGTTGAAATTCAAATTTTTCTTATTGATCTAGGAGCTGCCATTAATGTTATTACTATAGAAACAACTGAAAAGATTGGGATAATGAATGTTAAACCAACAAATACAGTTCTACAATTAGTTGACCAGACAATTGCAAAATCTGAGGGAATTCTTGAAGATGTCATTATCACTATTGAAACTTGGGATTATCCTGTTGATCTCCTTGTGTTAAAAACTAAACAGAGGAAGAGGGGTTACCTAATCATTTTAGGGAGACCATGGCTCACAACTATTGTTGCACTCATTGATTGTAGTTCTAGGTAGTATGACTATTTATAATGGGATGAAACAAGAAGAAGTGACTCTGTATCCACCAGCTAAACCATCTTTAACATCTGATAACCAAATATGGATTGACAATCCTGATTCTGAGGATGAAGAAATAAGGGGCCTTGCAATGATGACCTTTGCATAACATGCTGAGGAATATTAGGATTATGTGAACATAGAAGAAGAGGATTTAGGAGAATGTAGTAAATCTAAAACTTCATCATGTTGTCCTTTTGCTAACATCACAAAACAAGATGAGAATAGATTACTTCATCAACTTCTTCCACATCCTTTTCCTTTAAACACGTTAATTGGTGATCCCTTGAATCTTCAAGAAAAGAGAAAACAAATCCTTATTCAAGCTGACAGACCTTTACTTATCAATAGTGTGTTAACAACAAAACAAGAAGAAGGGCTAAAAGGAATTTTAGACAAAAATATTGGAGCCTTCGCTTGGGATTATAAGGATATGAGAGGAATTCATCCAGACATTTGTACACACCATATCTATATTGAGGATTTCAAACCTGTAAGACAACCCCAGACAAGAATTAACCCTGCTCTAAGAGATTTTGTGAAATTAGAAACAGAGAAATTGCTCTAGGTAGGATTCATTTATCCTATTTCAGACGACAAATGGGTTTCTCCATTGGTCATTGTACCCAAAAAAAATGGGAAATGGATAGTATGTTTGGATTATAGAGAATTGAATAAGGCTACAAAAAAAGACTATTTTCCATTACCCTTCATAGATCAGGTATTGGATAACTTATCTGGAAGTAGTTATTTTTCTTTCCTTGATGGGTTTAGTGGATATAACCAGATATAGGTGGCTTTAGAGGATCAAGATAAAACTACATTTACATGTCCATGGGGTACCTTTGCTTATAGGGTTCTAAATTTTGGGTTGTGTAATGCTCCTACTAATTTTCAACGTGTTGTTCTTCCTATTTTTTCAGATTTAATAGCAACATGTGTAGAGGTTTATATGGACGATTTCACGGTCCATGGAAAAACTAATGAAGAGTCCTTGGAAAGTCTGGATAGAGTCCTAAACAGATGTAAAGAACATAGATTTTCATTAAACCATGAGAAGAGTTTGTAAATGATGACAAAAGGAATTGTTCTCGGGCATCATGTGTCAAAAGAAGGAATCAAAATCGACCCAAAGAAAATTGAAATCATTTTGCAAATACCTGCACCTAGGAATCAAACTGATGTAAGGAGTTTTTTAAGACACCCTGGTTATTATAGAAGATTTATTGAGGGATTCAGTAGAATTGCAGGTCCACTCTTTACTTTATTAAAGAAAGACTCTAAATTTTTATGGACTTCATTTTGTCAGGAGTCATTTGATCAAATCAAGAAAGCTTTAACAACTTCACCCATTATTGCTGGTCCTATTTGGGGTGAACCATTTCATATTAATACTGATGCCTCTAATTTTGTAATTGGAGTAGTTCTTGGGCAGAAGGATGAATCTGGAGCAATGCATACCATATATTATATAAGAAAAAACCTCAATCCAACAGAACTAAATTACACTACTACTGAGAAGGAATTCCTAGCAGTTGTGTTTTCTATAAATAAATTTTGACATTATATCACTAGATATAGAACTTTTGTGCTTACTGACCATGCAACTATTCGTTAGCTCATGAATAAAGCTATTGTGGGAGGATGTATAATTAGATGGTTATTGTTACTTCAAGAATTTGATATAACTATTGTTGATAAACTCGGTAGAGATAATGGTGTAGCCAATTTTCTATCAAGAATAGTTTTGCAGGGTAATGAAAAACTTGTGGAAGATGTGTTTCATGATGAACACTTATTTGCAATATCAATCCAATCACCATGGTTCACTGATTTTGCAAATTACTTAGTAACTGGGAAATATCCTTCTTATTTTTCAACAAAACAGAAAAATCAATTGATTAGGGAAAGCTCTCGTTTTGAATGGATTAATGATTTTTTGTTAAAAATGTGCCCAAATCATATAATGTGAAGATGCATGTAGGAAACTAAGGTATATGATATATTGAAAGAATGTCATGATGAACCAGGGGAAGGACATTACTCTACAATAAGAATAGTTCATAAGGTGTTAGAAGCAGGCTATTTCTAGCCTACTATGACTAAGGATACATCTCAATACATCTAACATTATGATCAATTTCAGAGAATGGGTAGATGTACAAGATCAACAGAGATTCCATTACAAACACAAGTATCACTTGAACCATTTGAGAAATGGAGTATTGATTTTTTTGGCCCAATAGATCCTCCATCCAAGGGAAATCATTATATACTAGTATGCACATATTATGTTAGAAAATGGGCAGAAGTCAAAGCATTGTCAACTGCTAAAGAGGAAAAAGTTGCAGACTTCATATACAAGAATATTCTACAAAGATATGGACCACCAAAATAACTTGTGTCAGATCAAGGGCCACAATTCATGTCCATAATGCTTCAAATATTTCTTGAAAGATATCAAATTCAACACAGGAAATCATCACCTTGCCACCCTCAACCAAATGGGCAAGTAGAGGCAACGAATAGAGAATTGGAAAATATTCTCACAAAAATAGTTTCATCTAAGAAGAATGATTGGTCAAATAGGTTAACTGAAGTTGTATGGGCATACAATACAACATGGAAGACAACTAATAGATTTTCACCATATGAGTTGGTTTATAGGAAGACTCCTATCTTTCCCATAGAGTTTGAGTTGGAAACACTTAGAATAGTTGTGAATGTGGGAATAGATATTACTGAAGCACAAAGGAATAGAATAATGCAACTCAACAAATTGGATGAGATGAGAACTAAAGCTTTGCACCGAACTGAAGTCATTCAAGGACAGAGGAAACAGTGGCCTGATAAAAATATCTGAAGTAAGCAATTTATCATAGGTGATTGGGCTTTATTATTTGATTCAAGGTTTCAGGAATTTAAAGGAAAACTACACACAAGGTGGCTTGGACCATATGAAATTGAACAAGTGTTTGATAATGGAGTTGTTCGGTTAACACCCATTGATGGAGAGAGAAAAACAATGTTGGTAAATGGGCATAGGATAAAACTCTATCACAAGCTAGCATCAAAAGAGGAATCTATCTTAGAGCTTCAAGCAAGGGTTGAGCATTTTACTAAGGAATAATTTTCTTCTTTGGGTGAAATGATCAATCCTTAAATCCATTATTGATGGGTATGAATAAACAAAGTAAATTGAAAACCAGAAATGGCGGTTTACTCTGTGAAAATGTGAAAAAAGAAAAAGAAAAAAAGCTCTTGATCATGCTTGATCAATAGAATTGAATTAACTCAAGCTTATAATAGCTCCTGGTCACACCTAATTTGATAGATCGGGCTAGAGATATTTTCAAATGTTAAATCAAGAGTGCATAAAATGGTTTTTGTACTGATGGAAGCTTTTTAGCTTCATTTATTACTAGTGTGTTTGTGTGATGTGGAGGTACAGGGTTAATTAAAAAAAAAATCAAAAGAAAATTACTAACTTGACACATGGAAACAAGTGAGCTCCCACATGGGTCAAGCTTAGTGTGTCTTTCATTAATGATTTTATGAAGGCCTAATTCTAGTTGTTGTTTGTGCAGTTAAAAGTGGACACGTATCACCATTATTTCCCATCATTTGAAATTTTCATCATTGGCAGGTAAGCATTTATATCTCCAAGCATTTTTTGAAGTTTGAAGTACAATCAATATAGTTTATAAAGTGTACTTAATAGATCAAATTATGATTGTTTGAAAATCCAGATATAATTTGTTTTAAAGGAATAAATGAACCTCTCATTACTTAATTGGGTAATAAAGATGAAAAGATAATTTCGAGGTGATATGATGGGGAATCAAATTGAGATGTATGTGACACATTGTTGTTAGTACATCGATGAAAAATAATAGGCATGCAGAGTACATGAAGTTAATACTGTAGTTATTATGATATATTGTCATTCCTTTTCGAAATGAATTAACACCACCATTTCATACATAAGATTGTCATTTCTGGAAATTTCAACATTACTGGTAATCTTTGAGCTCAAGAATTTCAGTCTTGTAAGGATGGGGTATAAAATACTGGCAGAGCCAAAAGGAGTAACTTTAGATGATGAATCTAGAAGGTATTTGCAGCAGGCTGGATGGTTAGATTTCCTGGTCAAATATGAAGGCTATGAGTGGGAAATTGTGCTGGAATTCATCAGAAACTTCCATATCAACTTTATAGTGGTCAGAGTAGAACCCATCGAAGTATTTGTTGTTGTAATTAGTGCATTGTTAGTAATTCCTACAGAAGGTGATGGTATTCAACCCAGGCTTTCAAATTTGCAAGAGCTACTTGAAATATTTCATGTTCCTAGAGAGCCCTTGCCTATTTTTCATATACATAGAGGGAAAAATAAGGGTATTCAGCGAGGAAATTTGCAAGAACCCTGGGCATCCATTACACTCTGTGTTATGAAGTTCTTCACTTGCGAAGGTCAATTTGCAACCATTTTGGGACCAACACTCAAGTTGTTGAATCATGGCAGGCATGGAGAAACTAGACCTGATGTAAGAATTAATTTACCTACTTTTCTCTTTTCTCAGATTATTGAAATGACTATTAGATGCAAAGAAAAAGAAAATAGAGTAACTCATCACGGTTTAATGCATTTATTAGCTAAGCACCATTTCATGCGAAAACCTAATTGGGAAGAAGAATGGAGGAAATTTATTTTGAATTCTGATAGGGAAAAAGGAAAACCTAAATTTTTTGAAGGTAGAACAATTAAGATTAATAGAACTGGGGTTTTAACTAAAAACCTAGTTAAATCTATTGGTAGGCCTAGGAAACAAAAGCCAGAGAGCTCTGCTACCACAAAGAAAAGGAAAAAAGAGAGTTCAAAGGAAAACCTTGCTCAATCAGTAAGGGGAACTAAGAAACACAAGTTAGAGAGCTCTGTTTATACAAAGAAGAGAAAAATCGAGGAGAGGAAATCCCCAAAGAATCCTAAAACTAGAAAAAAGAGTTCTAAAAAGAAGAAAAGAACTGTAACTGGATACGAAGGGGGAGTTTTTGATTGTGCTCTTTGGATGAAATCAATCAATAGAGGAATTCATATTCCACCTAGATAAATGATGAGGGCATGGTTAGATGCAGGAGGAGGAGAATGATGAGGCTCTATATTGACCTCATAATCATTAAGTTTTTAACCTTTTAGATACTTTATGTCTGGCTTTAAAAACTCATGATCTTCTCTTTTATGTATGTTTTATGAGCTTATGAAGGTATAAAGACTTAGAATACGGATGGTTAATATAAGTGCTTATTTTTTGTTATATGCATGATTAAAATGTGGTAATTAATCTATGAATGCTTTATCATACGTGTACATTTATTATGTATCTGGAATTAATATTTAATTCTTAGCCATGTGATAACTAATTTTGTTTGAAGTAAGGAATGACAGAATTGATTATGACTCATCTTCAAATGAGTTATGATATGATGATTTCATTTTTGTGACTCATCATACTGAATGAATATTTTACCAAATACAACTCGAGCTCCAACATTGCACACAAGTTCACAAATCTGGGAATCAATGAAACTGAAGACAGTTACAAGGATCAACGCCAACTTATTCCTGCGCACCAGGATATCTTTTAGACTTTGAGTAGATTAAGTTTCTCGCTTATCTCTTGTTTTCAAAATAATGTTGGATATTTATATCCAAAGCCAACACAGTTGGATGTTAGATCATATAAATTTTTTTATCTTTCTCATGTAATTTCCATTCTATTTTTAAGAGTAGAATCATTTATGTAATTCGACCCTATTTGGGCACATTAGTTGGAAATAAGAAGGAAGTTGATCTCTACACTGTGTTCAAGGATTGTTTCAGCTTGCTTTCTAAATGAGGTGACCTTGTTAGTCATTAAGATTTGATTATTTGATTATTGTTGTTATGTTTCATTTTCACTCTTAGTTCAAGCTGAAATCACTCGTTGTTATGAGTTGAAAGATAATTTAGATCAAAGTTTTACTGCATGATTATTTTCACATTGTTCTATTTTATCAAGTTTTGTAGTTTTTTTTTAGTTCAGAGATCATTTGCATAACTGAGATCATCTAAGATATCATGTTAATAGATTATGTACAAAGGAAAATAGTTACATGTCAATCTAGTAAGTGAGGAATGGAATAGTTTATTTTCAAAGCAATTACTCAAATTTGAAATAGATTTTAAATTTCTACAAATTAGATTAAGTTAAATCCTCCATTCTCTCATAAATTACTTGTCTTGGAATGAAATTTATCGATTCAAATTCTATTTTTAAGGTCATTTAGGATAAATTGGGAATAACTCTTACAAAGAAAAAAAACAAAAATAGCTCTAAATCGCTCCTAACTGAGCCAAAATTACCAAACCCCCCCAAAGACCGATCTAGTTCTTATCACGGATAGCTTTAGACACCACTGGGTTGACATTAAAGGAATTATATGAGTAGGAATTGTGACATCAATGAATTCCTACTATCACTCTGACTAATTCTAAGATGACAAATGTAATGGAGCTGAAGACTGCTTATGAGATCTGGAAAAATTTGGAAACTTTGTGTTGGAATAATGGATGCACAATGTCCCTGAAGCTACAGTCTTCAATGAAGGACCTTTTCCAAGAAATATTCAACCACACATAAAGTGTTGCAACAATGGCACTCAAATAGATATTATCCGATTGATATCTAGAATGATTTACAAGAGTACATATGTCTGATTATATAGGCAAGAGATAAACCTAGAATGCACAAGATGTTGCCAAGTGTTCAAATCACACTACATGTGACAACATGAAACCCTAACTAACTACCTAGGGAATGATGAAATGATGGAGATAAGTTCTAGAAAAGACAACTCATCTTCTAGAAGGGAATCTTATCTCAACAACATTATTTATGATTTATTCAATAAAGTAACCTAGGACTAAATGATTAAATGCAGACCTAAGTTAACTTATGCTAGTGTAATAATTAATTAATTACAGTAACACCCCCCATAAGTACAACTTAGGGAGGAAAATAAAATGCAATGATTATGAAAAGATGATGGGTCCTGGCTGATGGCCATTTTAGGTACCCATGTACATAGGATGAAAATGCAACTAATCTCCCACAAACAAAGAAAAGGGGAAAACTCAATGGGAAGAAAACCCCTCTCCCAAAAGGAGATGAAATGCAAAAAAGTGAGGAAGGATGGAGGACTCCCAAATACCCCCCAAGAACACCATCTGTCACATGGATACAATACAATCAATAGCCCCCCCATAGGGATGAAATAGAGAGACTATATAGCCCCACAAAGCATGTGATCACCTGCAAAAATGGTAAGTGTCGAAAGAAAAAACATGATCCAGTGTCGAAAAACAACTTGTCTCCCTTTCAGAAGAAACAAAACCATGTAGAAATGCGGGGTAGCTTCCCATTCTGGATAGGAACTGAAGGAAGGTAGGATGAATATGAATGATGAGGGTTTCTTTGAATTCTACAAATGTGTCTCATTTCTTGATGAAGATGAAGATGCCACAATCAAATCAGGTACATGCCCAATAAATGTAGAAGGTGACAAATCAGGACAATGCAAAAACTGATGTTGAACAAGATCCAAAGACTACAATACAATGAATGTGATGGAGACTAGATTTCCCCCCCAGAATGAAGTGTCCTCAAAACCAGTGAAAGAAGACTGAAGCCAATCCAATGGTGGATGCTGAAGAAACTCTGACTCCTGAATGGAAGGAGAGGGAAGAAGTCTCATACATGAAATCTCTGAAGAGAAAATAAGGACCTCCAAGGTAGTCTCTGGATTCCCAATCAAGGTTGAGACAAAACGATATGGAGACTCAAGAAAACTCTCCAAAGAGGAATCTGAATAGAGGAGTGACATCCCCTTAAGAATGTCTTCCAAACTTGCAGAAGTAGCCAAGTCAGTGATACCCGAAACAAAGCCATCCTGTGATGTCAAGTCTAGAAAACTGAATGTGTCCTAATGAATGGAGATGATGGAAGCCTCAATAAATGACTCTAGACAAGGAATCACTAAATGTGAATGGATACCAATAATATCTAATGGAGAGGACGGAAAATCTGAAGAAACCTTGTCAACTGCTTCGAAAGATTAAAGGCAATCCAAAAAAATGACCTCATGTACAACAATATCATCATGGGGTATCGGATCTAAAGAATGAAATTCTGAAACAAGATCATCAGGGAATGGTGGAGTATCAAAATATTTGTATAGCTCCCAAATCTTAATCCAAAGAATGTGAGGATTGTTGCGATGATCAAGAGCTTTCAAAACACCATCAGCAATATGTATTGCAATAACCCTTAGGACATTATACCTTTGACAATTCCAATCAAATTTTTGGATACAATCATCAAGAGGGGGAACCCAACCATGAAAATGTGGCAACAAATGAAGGGATTGAAGATGATTGATGATGCAATCTCTCCATTGTTGATAGTTTCTCTTTCCCAACATGATCAATGAAGGATGGCAAGAAAACCCCTTAAAAAAATATGACTGAATCTCCAATAATACAAAGATATTGATCTTCAACATAAATTAGAAACTTCCAAAGATGATATGCAACTGAAAAGATGCCTCTGAAATCTAGAAAATTTTCTTCAAGCTTCAGGATGTCCCAGGAATCAGGAAAATGTATCAAATTGCAAAAAACCAATAAAAGATACTTGGAGATGAAACTAAAATAAGTGACCAGAAAGATGAAAAAAGCACTGAAATATCTTCTGAATGCTGTTGGAATCACTGAATTTTGACAATTTGATGTGAAGATATTGACTGTTAAGTTTGAAATGGAGGGTTGAATTTAGTTGAATGTAGAATTTTATAGCAAAAAAATATTGCAAAATAGATGACACCACTGAATAGTGCTCTGAATTCTTTATACATCGGTATCTTGTTTGCAAATTTTTGATACCGTGGCACAAAGATATGGCCCTTGGAAAAAAATTGTTGTTTGGGTAAAGGCAGGCTAACAAGGTGCAAAAAAATGCACCCTAGGGCAAAAAAAAATTCTGCCCCCGGTCGCTGATATGACTGTAGAGCATAAAGATGGAAAAAAAGAGGACCGCTACCAGTGCCGACGGTGGCAGGGCGGTGATCGGGTGGTGGTTGGGGGGTGCCGCTAGTGAGGGAGGAGCTGATGGTCTGTTGATGTGACTGAGACCTCGGCCAATGGCGGGTGGAATGGGGTCGTCGGTGATGTAGGCAACCAAAACTTGGATGCCGATGGTGAGAGCCCAATGGATGGTGGGGAGAACAGTCGGTGATAGTGGAAGCATCAGGAATCAACTCCAACAACCGAATGATGATCGAGATCAATACGCGGGGGCCAGAATAGACCAATGATGTCGGCCGATGAAACGAACACTGATCGACCAAATAAAGTTTGACAGACTGTGAAAAGACATATGCTGACTATAGAAAATTTTGAATATTTGACAATGCAATTCAAAATTTAATGCCGATTATTTATTGAAATATAATTAATTTCTGCAAAAATAACTTTAACGCAAATGCCGACAAATAGAATAGCCATGAGTAAAATATTAAACCCCTTTGATGCCAACCCCAAATAAAATATGTGGTCGCCTGTGATCTTTGATTTTCTACCAAACATTAGGAAAATTTTCCCAATTTCTGAAACAAAAAATGCCCGCTGATCTAAAAAAAAATTGCCTCGATGGAGGACTGAAAGGGTGATTTTTTTCCTGCAAACTTGGACGAATAGTACAAAAATGCAAAAAACGTAAATATACCTCAAATGGCTCTTGGATGATATGTCTCTGATTTTGATGAATGGGCAGGTGATCTATAGGTTTTGAGGCCTTCTGAGCACAATGGAGAGGTCAGATAGAGCCTGATCTGCACCAAAAAATAGCTCGGTCCTTGGGTAGAACTAACTAGCCCATGAAGTAAAACCCTCAAGCCAACTTTCTTGATGTTGGGATGAATCTTCACTAGAAAAGCTCTGATACCATGTTGGAATAATGGATGCATAATGTCCTTGAAGCTGTAGCCTTCAATGAAAGACCTTTGCCAGGAAATATTCAACCACACAGAAAGTGTTGCAACAATGGCATTCAAATAGAGATTATCCGATTGATATATAGAATGATTTACAAGAGTACATATGCCTGATTATATAGGCAAGATGTAAACCTAGAAAGCACAAGATGTTTCCAAGTGTTCAAATCACACTACATGTGATAACATGAAACCCTAACTAACTACCTAGGGAATGATGGCATGATGGAGATAAGTTCTAGAAAAGACAACTCATCTTCTAGAAGGGAATCTTATCTCAACAACATGATTTATGATTTATTTAATAAAGTAATCTAGGACTAAATGATTAAATTCAGACCTAAGTTAATTTATGCTAGTGTAATAATTAATTAATTACACTAACACTTTGTATGAAGGTGATAACCATGTGAAGATTGCTAAGCTGGAGAGCCTAAAAGGGAAATATGAAACATTGAGAATGGGAGAAGATGAGAACATCACTTCTTTTATGCAAAGATTAAATGAAGTTGTGTTTAGTATTAGATGTGATGGTGGAACATTGGAAGAATCAGAGATTTTTGCTAAAGTGCTCATATCCTTGCCTGCTGAATACAAACACAAAGTTGTTGCTATTGAGGAGATCTGGACTGTGACAAATGTAACCAAAGACATGTTGATTGGTAAGCTTGTTGCTTTTGAGTTAAGTGAGTTTGGTGAATCTCTTCCTAAGATATAATCTATAATCAAAGCTACTATATCTAGGAAAGATAAGTAGATATATGATCTGGGAAAAATTTCTTCTAGAAAAATGTCCAAATATGAGAAGGAAATGAGAGATATTGAAGAAGAAGAGAGAAAACTAGATGAGCTTGAAGAATTTATTGTCAAGAGGGTAGCCAAATGAGAAGGTAAGTATAAAGAGAAATTTCCTCTTAAATGTTTTTCTTGCAATAAGATAGGTCATTTTGCCTCAAGGTGTCCTAAAAGAGTTCCTAAGCCAAGATCTAACAAGCCTAGATTCCAAAGAAAATGTTATTATGTTGCTGATGAAGGTGTGATAGATGATGAATCTTGTAAAGGGAATGTAAGTGAGGATGAATGGGTATTTATTTCTATCAAGGAAACTAATCCAGTACCTACTGAATTTAGTAGTTGCATGAATGTGGAGAAATCTCTAGCTGCCAGAGTTGAAGAAAAAGATGAATGGGTGATTGACAATGGATGTTGTCATCACATGACAGGTGATAAAAGAAAATTTTTGAGCTTGTAAAAGTATGATGGTGGTGTTGTAAGATTTTGTGATGAAAAATCTAGTGTAATCTATGGTAGAGGATCCATTTCTTTTGATGGTAAGCATAATACTAATGATGTTCTATATGTGGAAGGTTTGAAGCATAATCTCTTAAGTGTTGGACAAATGGTTGAAAAGGGATATAATCTCCAGTTCAAGGATGGAAAATGTAAAATATTGGGAAGTTCTAGAAATGTTATTGCATCTGGTACAAAAACAAAAGGTAATATCTTTTGAATCTAAGTACTACTCGTAAAAGTTGTCTAATTGCTCAAGTTGATGAATGTTGGTTGTGGCATAAAATATTGTGTCATGCAAAATTTGACAATATTATCAAGATAAGAACTACCCAGGCAGTGATAGATCTTCCCAAGTTGATAAAACCTACTAACACTATATGCAAGGAATTTCAGTTAGGGAAGCAAACTATAGTTTCACTCAGAAGCAAACCGTATTGTTCAAATGAAGGATTGGAGCTTGTGCATACTAACTTGTGTGGTCCTTCTAGAATCAAAAGTTTACAAGGTGAAATGTATTTCATGTTACTTATTAATGATTATTCTAGATTGATGTGGGTTACCTTCTTAAGGGAAAAATCTGAAGCTCTAGAGATATTCAAGATTTTTAAGGCTATGGTTGAGATAGAGAAAGGTCTGAAGATTAAATTTTTGAGATCAGATAGAGGTAGTGAATTGACTTCCGGTGAGTTTAATTATTTTTGTGAAGAGAATGGCATAAAGAGACAATTATCTACCCCGTAGACGCCTCAGCAAAATGGAGTTGTGGAAAGGAAGAATAGGACAATTCAAGAAGCTACTAGGACTATGATGCTAGAAGAAAATTTTCCTCATATCTACTGGAGAGAAGCTATGAGTATTTTTGTTTACACTCACAACTAGGTACATGTGAGAATCACCTAGATGCAATGAGTTTTAAGTGGACCATTCATTATCATGAGAGATGGGTTCTTGTGAACCACTACTCATGAATCATGGGTCAATGAGTTTGACTCAAAAACTACACTGTTGAATCTTGATAGCAATATCATAATTTGACACGCTGTGGAAGAAACCTCCTACTTATCAAAGGTGATACTATTAAGTCTCCTTATGAGCTATGGTTTGTTCATAAACCTACTGTTAGATAATTCAAAATATTTGGAAGTAAATGCTATATCAAAAGAGATGAAGATATAGGAAAGTTTGATGCTAGAAGTGATGTGAGAATCTTTCTTGGTTATTCTACTAAAAGTAAAGCCTATCGATTCTACAATAAGAGATTGAGGAAAGTAATTGAAAGTGATAATGTAAATTTTGATGAAGAAACATTTAGACCATCTAGAACCTATGGATATGATTTAGACGATTAGAATGACAGTTTAGATAAAGGAAAGAAAGTTCAGACGACTTCGATGAATCGGGAAAATCAAGAGGAAGAAACCGATGAAAGTGTAGAAGAAAGATCACAAGAACCTGAAGTTCAATAACAACCTAAGACTCCATGGTATGTAAGACTAAATTAGTCAGAAGATCAGATTATAGGTGATAAGAACAAAGGTGTTCAAACTAGGAGAAGAATTGCAAAAGAATATTTATTGATCTCAAATACTAAGCCTAATAATGTCAATGAAGCATGCAAAGATGAACATTGTATGAAAGTAATGAAAGAAGAACTATTGAAAATTGAGAAGAATGATACATGGATTCTTGTTGCTAGACCTAAGGACAAAAATTTAATTGGAACTAAATGGGTCTCTCAAAATAAACTGAATGAGTAAGGTGAAATTGTTAGAAACAAACCAAGACTGGTGTGTAAAGGATATTCTCAGATGGAAGGAATTGACTTTGAAGAAAATTTTTCTCATATTGCTAGGATTGAAGTTGTGAGACTATTTCTTGGTTATGCTACTTACAAAACATTGAAGGTTTATCAGATGGATGTCAAGTCAACATTTCTAAATGGTGAACTGGATGAAGAAGTGTATATTGAGCAACCTGATGGATTTCAATTAACTGATCAAGGAGATATTGTTTGCCAATTGAAGAAATCATTGTATGGGCTCAAGCAAGCGCCAAGAGCATGGTATGCCAGATTGGACAAGTATTTGTTGAAGCTTGGATTTAATAAAGGTACTGCTGATAGTAATTTGTATTTCAAGATTGATCATGATAAATACTTGATTGTTCAAGTCTTTGTTGATGATATCATTTTTGGAGATGACATTTTGTGCATGAAGTTTTCTGATGAGATGCAGAGTGAGTTTGAGATGTCTATGATTGGAGAAATGAAATTATTTTTGAGATTACAAATTACTTAGCTACATAAATGGATCTTTATATCTCAGTCCAAGTATGTGAAATAATTGCTAAAGAAGTTTGGTATGGAAGATTCAAATCTATTTGGTACACCTATGGTGATTGTATGTAAGTTGACTCAAGATGATGATTCTCCTAAAATAAATCAGACTAGATATAGATCCGTGATTGGTGGATTGTTGTATTAGACTCAAACTAGACCTGATATCATGAATTTTGCATGCATTGTTGCAAGATTTCAAGATGATCCTAAAGAATCTCATGTAACAACTGTAAAGAGGATTTTTAGGTACTTGAAAGTGAAAATTGATTTTGGCCTATGGTGGTGCATTTTTCTTGGGAAAGAAGTTGATTTCTTGGTTAAGTATGAAGAAAAATGCCATTTCTTTATCCACTGCAGAGGAAAAATACATTGTTGTTGCTAACAATTGTACTCAAGTATTGTGGATGAAGTAAATGTTGAAACATATCAGAGTTGTGTATGATGAACCTGTTGCTATATTCTATGATAATTCAAGTGAAATTAACATTTCTAAGAATCTGGTGCTGCATTCAAAAACCAAGCGTATATCTATCAAGTTTCACTTTTTGAGAGAGAAGGTGAGTGAAAAGGAAGTCAGATTGGAGTATGTGCCTACTAAGGAACATATTGCAAATATCTTTACCAAGCCCTTTCCTAAGGATACTTTTAAGTATCTCAGAGGGAAGCTAGGGGTAAGTACCCCTCCTAATCAGAATTAAGATGCAATGACTTGCATTAGTCCATGCATTTCATAGTCATATCTTATGATCTGGATTGATGTTGTGGTGGCTCCTACTTAAGGGGAGTAATCAGATATTTAGAAATGTGGTTCAAAGATTTTGTGGAGAAAAATAATGTGTACCTTTGTCATTGATGTCAAAGGGGAAGAAGAGTAATGTGAAAAATTATGAAAGAGATAAAGAGAAAAGAGTCAAAATCTAAGGGGGAGAAAGTGCTAAGAGAAAGTTTCGTTGATGGCATTTTTCATAGCATGTGTTTCCATCAATGCAAAATGGAGAGATTGTTGGATATTTCTAATATGTGGTTGTAATTGATGTCAACACTATTGGCATTACTATCTTTAAGGTTGTATATGTCGAGGATATTGAGAAAATTGTAATAAAACAAGTTGAAGGTTGTTAGTGAAGCAGTGAAGTTCAGTATGATGGATAGTTTAGTATACTAATGGTGAGAAGTTATAGGTTAAAGGGTTTGTTTTCAAGTATATCTAGTTTATCCTATGAACCCCAATCATATTCCTGCATAGACATGACAAAAAAACACATTAGTTAGTTGATATGCAAGATAAAAGAAGGATTCCCCATGAAATCCATTTACAATGCTTAAAATAGGAAAATGAAGAAAAGATGAACAAAGAGAGCAATGAAATCCTAATTAAGCATGAAAAATATTGATCCCATGGGGGAGTTGGTGCCAATTGGTGTGTCGAAATTGGCCCTTTCCCAACTCCTTTGTAAGCTTGATGATGATTGATCCACTTTTGCAATGAAGAACAAGAGGAGTTCTTGAGAAAAATTGCAATAACCTAGCTAAGATCTTGCATTGAGGATGAAGTTGAGTATAGTAAGTTTACTCAGACTGTGGATGATAGAATGAGAGGAAGAGTCTCTCATTTATAGATTTCCAAAATGGAAGAGAGATTGAAAATAAGCAATGTGGGATCATTCAACATCCAATGGCCAAGTGCCACTTGTCAAGATGTGAATGGTTGAAGAATGAGCACATTTTGGTCAATGTGCATGATAAATGCTATGAGATTCAAATTTAAAATCTGAATGTGAAATGTTGGAGGGAGAAAGAAATGGAGTTAATGTCGCTTGGATCAAGGCAAATGACATGTAAGAGGCATTAAATGCCTTGTTGGAAGGACCAAGCCCACTTGAATTTGAATTCAAATTTGAGAAAATATTCTCTTTTTATGCCATGTTGAGAGAAAATAGAGATTTAATAGATCAAAGTAATTGATTTATTGTGCAAGTGGTAAAAGATAGAGGATGGGACATAGATGAGGATTAAATTAACCAAAGGTTAGCTAATTTAATGGGAGATTAGGAGATGTGACAATTTTGACTTGAATTTATGAGTTAATTTAAATCAAGAATTGAGAAGAAAGATTTAATTAAATAAATGATTTGATTTATTTAACTAAAGGGGATAATGTTAGATTAAATTAAATAAGGTTTAATTTATTCAATTTAATAAGAAGACTTTAGAGACTTGATTTAAATAAACAAAGATATAAGGTTAATTAAATTAAATTGATTAATTTAATCAATAGAGGAGAAAGACTTAATTAAATAAATAATGATTAATTTAGTTAAGAGATCAAAAGTGTTGATAAGCTGAGAGTATGATTCAGGATAAAAATGATGTTAGTAAATCAAGATCAAGCATGTTGGTACATTTTCCATGTCTACATTTTGCCCCTCTTTGAAGCAATGTACTTGTTGCATTGGTTCAAAGAATAAACTGTTGTGATCAAAGTTCAAATTTTCTTAATTTTTTTGAATGCCCCACTGTTGCCCTAGCTAAAGGATTATGCTGATATGTTGCCTCTTTGAGAGATCGAGCGGAAATGTTTGATTTTTCGATCGAGATCACGATAAAATGTGAAAGGAGTGGTTCTATTGATCAAAGGATGAAAGATAATTATTTGATGTAGACAATTCTGATGATGTATAAACATTCATCGGCCATGGGTAGCCTCATGTATATTTTGAGATCTCACACCTACTTTAGATAGAAATGTTAGTAAAGATAGAAGAATAAGAAGAATAAGATGGATGGAAGGAGGATCCAACAAGCCTATGTTATGATGATGATGATGATGATTTTCTTACTAGGAGTTGGGATTTTAAAAGGGCCAATTACTTTATGTTTGATAACACACATAGGTATGATGCATCAAGGTATAAAGGACCAGGATGGCGTTGTACCTAGTGTGATGGACTTTGACTCGACAATCAGATAGGAGTATTCATGTTCACACTTGACATACAAAAACCTTGCTAGGACGGACCTAACAAAGCAAGTATTCACCAAGGTATTTTACAAGAGTATCCAACAAGCATAGCAGATAAAAAAGATAATGATCATTGCCCCATTCCTTTCTCTCTAAACCTATTTTTTTAGGCATCATTGAGAGGTCCTTGGAATGAGTGCAAAATAAGATAAGTCAAAAAGACCAGATAAAGTGAACAAACAAGCTAATGTTCTTCATACCGCTAGCCAAGACTAACTACTGCGGGGTACCTGATGCTTATGTCCATCGTGGGAAGAATACATCCTAGGACATGTTGTGATCAGGGTTTTGATGAGATTGATTGGATGATAAGCTATTGATACTCCAAGTTGATCAACTTGATGACTCACTGATCTAGACTTGAGACTTCTAACAATTAGGGTGTTCACTTTGGAACCTGCTAGACTTGCTTCTGACTAACTCACCAAAGAATGAAGGTGATGATTGATTTTATTAGGAATGAGACAATCGTGAGTGAGAGCGAGATGAGATGGATGCACCATTTTGGGTTTTTCAGATATTTGGATGTTTTTGAATTTTTGAAATGTTTTGAGGCTGTTTTGATTTTTTGATTTTTCAATTTTTTGGTATTTTCAAGATTTGTGAATGTTTTTGGATTTTGTGTCTCAGGGGCTAATCAAGGATTAGCCTTGCCTAGGTTTAAGCTCAAAGATGATGTAGTTCGGCCGATAATGGACTTGACTCAATGATAAGATAGATGGGAAAATGGATTGCTAGATTGTGACAGATGCTTAAAGGACTGACCTAGGGTGTGAAATAGATGGGCAAACAGATTTCCATTACGACAGACGCCTAAAGGATTGACCTAAAATGTCTGGAGGGATGATCAAAGATCAACCTTGCCTACATTCAAGCTTAGAGATGACATAGTTCGACAAGATGATGCCACTTTTTGATTTTGATATGATTTGGATTTTTGGATTTTTTATTTTCTGATGTTTTTTTGGTTTTTTGCATGATTTTGACGATTTAGATATGGATATGTGATAATATCAGTGCTTTGTTTTGGGATTTTGTTGAAAATCAAGTTAGGATTTGATTGATCAGATCAATGGATTGATAGTTTGACTAAGTGTGTTAAGTCAAACAAAAGTGATAATGCACTTGTAAACTCTAGGAAGTTGTGTTATCCTAGAGGTAAACTCATACACGAGAGGGTGGTTTGAATAAGTGTGTTAAGTTAAACAAGTTGATGATGGATTGGATAATTTGACTAAGTGTGTTAAGTCAAATAAGATGATTATGAACTTGTATACCCTAGGAAGTTGTGTTATCCTAGAGGTAAATTCACTCAAGAGGATGGTTTGACTAAGTGTGTTAAGTCAAACAAGGTGATAATTGATTGGATTCGATTGATCAAGATTGATGAAGCTTGATTTGGAACAAAATTATTTTGATGATTTTTTTAGATGCAACTAATATTGATTGTCCAGATTGATGTTCGATGAAAGATAAAGCTTGATAAAGAGCATTGTCTTGTCAAAATATGCCATGGGCTAGTGGTTCAGATTTTGGCCTTTTTGTTCACAAATGCGTGGTCAATTTGATTTCACGTTTGCCAATGTTTAGATCACCAAATAAGTTGGAGGATATAGATCAAGATTTATTCTTGAAGCAAGATGTAAATATTTTCCCCTAGTGTCTAGCAATGTTTGAAAGGCCATGGGTTGATGCTTGGATAGATGGATGGATGGTTACGGTAAGCATGCAAAGGATGCCAAGGATTATTTTGAGACAAGATAAGGTGTTCGAACAAAGGGATGCTTACTTGGATAGTGTTTCATGGTTCAAAAAACATTGGGTAGGATAGGATCAATGAAAATGATCCATGCCAAGATGTTTACCATAAGCAAGTGTAAAGTGTGCACCAAACCTGTCAATATCAAGATAAGGTAGATAGATGGTAATGGGTTGGATAAACGGTTCATGGATGAATGAATGATATGGATGGAATGCTAGCTTTATTATGGATGGGATGAGATGCTTCCAATTTAAATGGCACACATAGATGCTCGATTCTACACATGATGCCTTTTTACCAGTTTTTCATCATGGTACTTGCGCAAAGTGCCACTATAGTGGTTTTCACTAGAGGATGATTTTTCTCTTTACTGTTTTCAATCCTTTTTTGGATTTTTTTGTATTTTTCTGTGAAATATTTTAAGCTCATGTTGAACCACTTGGTTCTGTCGATGTAGATGCTTCTGTCATAATGTGTCATCGATATCTTGCTTGAAGAAGTTTCTTTGCTAAGATACATGCACTTGAATGCAACTTTTGAGATTCCTGACCTGCTTTGTTGATACCAGAGTTAACTTTGTCTTTGTGCACACATCATGATAGAGTGCCTTTTGAATCCTTATGATGAAGGGTCATTGCCAACACATGATCACTGTGAGAATTGGATATCATGCATGGAGGCGTGGATGACAGAGTGTGTTTAGGAATAAAAGATGGATTGGTTGACAGTTTGGAACCCTTGACTCTCCAAACTTGGGAAGATGAGCAATGATGGGTGGATAAAAAAGTGTGTGTGTAATTAGGACCAATAGTTTGATATACTTTGTACATTGGTTGAGAAGCATGCTTCTTCCTTTGTTGAAATATTTGATGGATACTTTTCCCTCTTTTATTTTTCCCCAAAGTTTCTTTGATTGATGGAGTTTGATAGGGATAAACTTTCTTTATAATTTTTGGTATCCACATGTATTTGATTTGTCCAATATGCTTCTTAGCTTATTTTTCCTTGATAAAATTCTTCATGCTTCAATTCAAATATTTCTTTTGACATTGTTCCCAATTTATGGATGGGGTGATGGGTGGATGAAGATTTGTGACGTGGCTGGTTATAGTATTGGCATTGGTTTCATCGTAGGGATCCTTCGTGCCACCTATGTTGGCATTTTCTTGAGATGAAGTTGCCCCCAGTATGGTGATAGTAGCACCTTTGTTCTTTGATTCTCCTTGTTTTGAGATGTCCTGTTCAAAATGCATTCTCTGACAAATGACCACTAGAGATGACGTTATTCCAATTTACTGCTCTGCTGACTCTAGAATATCCTGTTCATTCTAGCCTATTTCCTTGAGTGGATAATGTTGGATATCTTCATACATGATGTCCTTAGTCTGAATTTGGGATATATCTGATCCTGATGTTGACAATTCAGTTTGACTATAGGAATCAATAACTTGCTCTTTTTGTGTATTAATGTCAGGAGTAAAGGAATCCTATTCTGAATGAAGATCATCTACGTGTCCATCCAAAGAAAGCATCTCATGGGTAGATGGAGGAGTATGTTCTATGTGGATGTGATCATCTTGTATAGATAGGAGAGTGTCCATTATATCATTGTAGTAGCTTGGAGATACAGATTCTTGATCTCGAATGATTTCAGAATTTCTTTCGACATGCTTTGGATCAAGTTCTTTACATGGGTAAATTTCAAAGAATCGATTGCTTATAAAGGGTTCTTGGATATATATTCATTAGGCATAGGCAGTTTCTCAAATTTCATGAGGTCAAAGGATGTCCATATGTTTTGGAAAGGATCATTGCTAGACCTTGGTGAAAGATGTCGATCATGCTTTAGAATAAATTCTCGAGTTGTGTCATCTAACTCATTAGCTAATGTAGAGACATTTTCAACATGATCATTGCTTGAAGGATCTTGATCATCACTTTCAATGATTGTGGTGGGAATCTGTTGCAAGATCTGATGTGGGATTAAGTCCTACGTTTGTTGTAGAGCCAACAACTCTTGTTGTTGGTCGTGTTCTTGTTGTGCCAACAATGCTTTTTGCTGGGCTTATTGTTGAGCTACTTGTTGATACACTTGTTGATGGATTGCTTTCAATAGTGCCCAAAATTATGCTTCTGCCTGTGGAGCCTGGTGTTGGGCTTGAGCTTGAGCCTATGATTTTTAGGCTACTTGAGCTGCTTGTGCAGCTTGTGCAGCTTGTTGGGTGGCTAATTGCACTTGCGCTTGCTGAGTAGCTCACTATGCAGTTTGTTGGTTTTGGAGTTCCTTTTGCTAGGTGACTTTTCGAGCGGCTTGCAACATGATGGAGAATGAATTTTCCATGTTGTGTTTTGGCAGTGGTGGTGGTGGATTGGGAATGGTGTTGATTTTTGGGGTTGCTTGAATGGTTGCCATCTGTTGTTGTGATATTGATGGAAAAATGAGAGGATTTCATATGATGCTTTGATTTATGAAGGGGGTGTTGCTTAGATTCAGTTGATTGACGTTTGGTAAAAGGGGAAGGCTCATGCCTTGATTGTTTGGTTGATAGATTTGTAAGTTTTGATTTTGATTTAAATCTACCAAAGGGAAAGATGTTCCAAAATTTAGATTAGGAAAACTCACATTTGTTGTACCATTGAGGTTTTTAGGAGATAATGATCCCATGTATGGATTGTAAAAATGTAAGTTTTGAAAATCCATTGGCATTGTAAGGCCCTGATAGTTTGGTTGAATTGGATTACTCATGATGGATGAATCCAGTTTATATTCCATGTTCCTCTTGTGTTTTGACCTTGTTGACCTCTGAGGGATTTAGTACCAATGATGAGATGAAGGATGAAAGGAGTGAATGATATGGGTGTTTGAACTTTTAGGAACTTTAGATCAATGCTAGACTTTAGGAGTTGTTTTGATTTTGATTTTGATTTTGATTGAGATTGAGGAAAGTTTGACTAAGTGTGTTAAGTCAAATAAGGTGATAATGGATTGGATAATTTGACTAAATGTGTTAATTCAAACAAGATGATTTTGGATAATGAACTTGTAAAACCCTAGTAAGTTGTGTTATCCTAAAGTAAACCCGTACACAAAAGTATAATTTGGCTAGGTGTGTTAAGCCAAACAAGGTGATGTTGATTTTTCCTAAAAGTATAGCATAAGTGATGTTTCCAAGGTTCCAAAAGTTGTTGGTGAGATGGGATTTGATTGATGTTTTAGATGGGTGAAGTGTTTGACTTGATCCTAGATGACCCTACGAGGACCTGCTTACAAGACCAAGGTAATGAAGAACATGTTTTTCCCTAAAAGTGGTTCAAACCAAAAGACCAATGTTGGCATGAAAACCCAATGACCCAAAAGAGACCAAGCACATGTGTGGTTCAATTGTTTTTAATCTTGCTTATATTTGGTTCCTTTTTACCACAAACACTTTTTTGATTATGTTTCAAACTGAATGTCCAATGTCCTAATTTTCTTTCATCCCATAAAGTGCATTATATGGAAATCAAGGAAATCAAGGAAATCAAGGCAAAGGTTTCCTAGTGTTGACTTTGGTGAAAACAAATGATGACTAAACCCAAGCACTTAGAAACCTCTAAGGATACAATCCCTAGGGAAAGCAAGAGCACTTAGATTCATCAAAGGATATTTGTTTCCTCAAAGGGTTTGAAATTTCAAAGCTTTTGGGAATGTTGTTTCTCAATGTTTTAGAACCAAGCAAGGTGTTTTGATTTCAATAACATACACAACCCTAGGCTGAAAAGATAGTATTTATTGGGTTCCCACTTGGATGAATCCAGCTGCACATATTTAGTGCAAATGATTAGATTCTTGACCACACAGGCTCCCCTTTATAGTGCACTCACTTCTCGGGTCAGCCAAGCATCAGTACCCATAAATCTCCCATGGCATACTTTTCATCTCTACAATATAATCGCATGTATAAGGTGGGGCAGCTTCAAAGGACATGACCTTTTGCACCAACAAATAGATAGGATTTGGCATCTTTTAAACAAGGGGTTTTAATTTGGGCATTTTGTTCGTGGGGGACTATCCATGCAGTGAGAGACCATTGTTGCCCTTCTCGTTGGAATAATCCTCATGATTCTTAAACTTTCCTCAAGAATCCACACTTATATACCGGTTGGAAGTCACTTGGCTTTAGCGTGTTCCCGGTTGGGTTGTTCCCTTGGGTGAGTAATTTTTCTTACAAGGCAGGCCCTCTAAGATAAACAATAGCAAGCTAGCATATCCCGTAGTTCAATCAACCTTCATTGAAAAACAAAGGGAGAACACTCGCAATATACTGTGCTCACAGTCGCATATTTGGTTCAATTTTAATTCCCAAAAAATGAAATGTGGAGGAAATTATCTTATTCAACTTAAGATCACCAAAAGAACTTTTGATTCTCAAGATCGTCATGAGGCATGAGAGAAGTGCATACGCCCTTTTGATGATATTAACTTGAATAAATAATTACAAAACAAAGTAGCATTTGTTCATTTTAATCCCACAAAGCAAAATGAATTCTTTTTAAAGCACCAATTCAAGTGTGGAAGTTTCCTTGTTCAATTTTTAAAACTCAACCAAATCTAGTAAGATTTTTTCTAAGGCTTTTTTTAGCCTTTTGTAAACTTTTGAAAAAAGAAATTTGTGTTCTTTTTTAGAGCCTAAAAGAAATTTAGTGTCCTAAGAGCATGAAAGTAAAAAAATCCTTAGAAAGGGATTATAAGTTCTCCCAAAAGTGTTTAAAAACACTTAATACAATGAGATGATAAGATCATAAAGAATGCTTGGCCTTCGTTTTCCGTCCTTCACTTTTGATCAAGAAATTTCCTTTTTTGGCAGATTTCAACAATTTGTAATTTTTTGCATTTTTGGTAATTTTGCATGCATGACTTTGAGAGTCCTATTTTTTCCCAATTTTTTTCTAAAACTAAGATAGGATGAATTGCCAACTAACATCTGGAATTGGAAATATAGGTTTTGAGTTATTAACAAAAACAACTTTCAAAAAACTAGGAAAAAACACTAAAATGTCATTTTGAGGGCCAAGATGAAAGTTTCAAGCCCCAGAAATGTGCCAAAATGACCACCAACCCATCTTAGATCAATTGCCAAACTATATGCCACCTCATAAAGAAATCACCTATAAAATTTCAGCCAAAACCCACATCCGACTCAAGACTTATGACCTTGGGAAGTTCCTGCATCACAAAAGAAAAAATGTTAAAAAATCAGAAATCTACAGGTGTGGTGTAGTTAGCAAATGTGACGCAGTTTGGAAATACAATGGTGCAATATAGCGCCGCACCGAGACTAAAAGCGACGCTTTGCAAAAAACAAAGAACACAAATGTGACACTATTTCAGCATGTAACGTAGTTTGGAGAGCGACAGAGTTTGAAAATTCAAAATTCTTAAGCGGGAAACAGGTGCAGCATAGTTTGGAAATTAGTGTAGTTCGATATAGCATCGTGCCTCCAAAAGCGGTGCGATATAGCGCAGCGAGACTGTGTGCGGCGTAGTTTAGAATTTTGAAAAATTTGTAGGTAGGAAAGCAGGTGTGATGTAGTTTGTAATTTTGCATGGTTCGATATAGCGCCACGCCTCTAAAAGCAGTGCAATATAGCGCCATGAGACTGTGTGCAGCACAGTTTCCCTATGTACAGAAAAAATGTTAAAAAAAAGCATGAAAATGTTGAAAAACGTGATGAAATCCTTGAGATTCGCCCTCCTAGCACCAAAATGTGAACCCCAATCCTATTCTTGCATAGACATGACAAACAAACACATTAGTTAGTTGATATGCAAGATAAAAGAAGGATTCCCCATGAAATCCATTTACAATGCTTAAAATAGGAAAATGAAGAAAAGATGAACAAAGAGAGCAATGAAATCCTAATTAAGCATGCAAACTCTTGATTCCATGGGGGAGTTGGTTCCAATTGGTGTGTCAAAATTGGCCCTTTCCCAAATCCTTTGTAAGCTTGATGATGATTGATCCACTTTGGTGATGAAGAAAAAAATGAGTTCTTGAGAAAAGCTGCAATAACCTAGCTAAGATCTTGCATTGAGGATGAAGTTGAGTATAGTAAGTTTACTCAAATTGTGGATGATAGAATGAGAGGAAGAGTCTCGCATTTATAGATTTCCAAAATGGAAGAGAGATTGAAAATAAGCAATGTGGGATCATTCAACATCGAATGGCCAAGTGCCACTTGTCAAGATGTGAATGGTTGATAAATGAGCACATTTTGGTCAATGTGCATGATAAATGCTATGAGATTCAAATTTGAAATTTGAATGTGACATGTTTGAGGGAGAAAGAAATGGAGTTAATGTCACTTGGCTCAAGGAAAATGACATGTAAGAGGTATTAAATGCCTTGTTGGAAGAACCAAGCCCCCTTGAATTTGAATTCAAATTTAAGGGAATATTCCCTTTTTATTTCATGTTGAGAGAAAATAGAGATTTAATAAATCAAAGTAATTGATTTATTGTGCAAGTGGTAAAAGATAGAGGATGGGACATATATTAGGATTAAATTAACCAAAGGTTAGTTAATTTAATGGGATATTAGGAGATGTGACAATTTTGACTTGAATTTATGAGTTAATTTAAATCAAGAATTGAGAAGAAAGATTTAAATAAATAAATGATTTGATTTATTTAACTAAAGGGGATAATGTTAGATTAAAATAAATAAGGTTTAATTTATTCAATTTAATAAGAAGACTTTAGAGACTTGATTTAAATAAAGTAAATTATTTAAATAAACAGAGATATAAGTTTAATTAAATTAAATTGATTAATTTAATCAACAAAGGAGAAAGACTTAATTAAATAAATAATGATTAATTTAGTTAAGAGATCAAAAGTGTTGATAAGCTGAGAGTATGATTCAGGACGAAAATGATGTTAGTAAATCAGGATCAAGCATGCCGGTACATTTTCCATGTCTACATATCCACTGAAAGTTTCAGAGGTTCGCATGAAGATTTGATCAAGTTATGAGTATCTGTGTTTTGACAATTGTTTTATTTCTTTAGTTGGTGTTCCTAAAAAAAGATGATATGATTTTGGTAATCTGAGTTGTTGTGAATTCTTCTAAGGTGATTCATGATGCTTGTGGATGTTTCTAGATCATGATCTATCTGTGTTGTTGGTTCACATCGATTATTGTGCTCGTGATTGGTGAGTTTTTACTGTAAGTTCATGTTTTTCATGTTCATGGATGACAGGGTGATTGTAGCATGTTGTGGATCTTTGAGGATAATTGTTTAATGTGTTTCTGGTTCAAGACATGTTGTTTTGGGTCCTCACCATGTTTTGGTCGACATTGGTTGATTTTTATTGATAATTGTTTATTAATTTGAACCAAAAGTTTGTACACATTTTATATTTTGTTGGGCCGACATGTAGTTGATGTTATCCTTAGTTGCGGATATATATGATCAATTTTCTATACCATTTTTGATAGAATTGTGAGTGCTATGTGCAAATAAAGTTTAGATCTTTTGAATACAAAAGTAAAGTGTGAAAAAGAGTGAGCAGAAGAAAGTGTTTATGTGCTTAACCAGAATTGTAATCAAGCATTAGCAGATGCTATTTTCTCAGTTCAAGATCTGTCAGATGTAATCCAAATGTGACTGTAAGAGAGTGTGTCTTCCTTTGGGAAGTAAGCCTTTTTTATTTGAGTGAACTCTAGGCAGTGTGCCTAAATGCATGTGCATTCCCCATTTGTAATACTTTTAATAGAGTATAAACTTGTGGATTAACCTCAACCGTGGTTTTTCCCCTAACAAGGTTTCAATGCAAAAATATTGGTATTATGTGTGTTTCTAATGTGGTGTTGGTTTATGATTTCATGTTTATTTATCATATCTGAGAATAATTTTAATAAGTATAATTTCTGAGACAAGTGATTCAACCCCCCTCTCAGTTGTCTGCCCTTGTGTTGCCATCAGGAATATCATTTCATGGTAAATTGGGTGTGCAACTCCATAATAAATTGAAAATATTTAGAGATATGGAGGGGCATGAGATTCCCAAAATATTAAATGATGAAGGGTAATTAAAGGAATTCAATACATGGGAGCTTGATTTGGGAGGCATGCTCCCACATTTCAATGAATATTTAGTCTCAGTGAAATAGACATTCTAATGTTTTATTCTAATATCATGTTTCAATCCATCATTTTATGTTTGCAGTGAAAGTAGGAGCTCAAAGATGGCGATTTCAACAAGCTGGACGAGATTAAACTCTAGCTTTTACAACTACATGTGGGGGAGTTTAATGGTGCAAGACACATGAAAAATTTATTTAAGTTTAAGATTTAATTAGATTTGTTACTTGTGCCCAATAATGTACTATTAGCTAGTTTCAACTAGGCACTGTGTTTGTAATTCATAACTGAATGTTAGGTGTTATTTTTTGTTGCTGATTTTGTTAGTCATTTGCTATTTTGTTGGCTGCATATCCTTTTTTTATACTGATATTTATTATATTTGTATATTTCTTTAAGTTTTATTCAATAGAAAAAAAAACAATGATTACTAAATTCACAATTTTAATATGTTCAGAAATAGACATTCAACTGCCCTAAATTTAAATTTAATACCTTTCATCCTTTTCCTTTGCATCATCTACTAATAGTGATAGGTTTTTGAAAAATGTAATCACAAAATTTTCAACGGTTGTGTCACCAATCATACAAATCTAATCTTCCTAAAAAGATAGAAAACCATTTTTTTCCAGGCAATGTGTATTTGAATGGAATTTCAATGAATCAAAATAAAGGGTTTATGTTCCACATTATCTTTCACATTCATTTAGAACATGTATAGGAAATGACTATTTAATGCAGATTCAAATTTATTGGGTTCTTTCTCTCAAACCAATTTATTTTTTCTTGAAAATTGTTACATTATATTTTTGTGATTAAAATATAAAGCAAGAGATAAGGGACTACTCACTTCCAAGTTCATTTGGATAAAACACATGAGAAATCTCATCGAAGACATGTCATTTTGGCTTATGTGATTTCTCCCTCTAAAGTTTGTGGGATTCATGTGAGTTGTCTATTCACGAAGATAGAATACTAATATTGAATGAGCAATAAACATGACGAAGTTGGAATATTATATATCATCCTTAGTGCAAATTGTGTCACACCACATAAATTGTGTGGAATACTCTACCATGGAGTACGAAAAACATAAAGACAATCGTTGAACATTTCATTCTCGTATTAAACTAAAGAGCAAGAGTGAGAAATTAGGTATCTACCACTTGCACGTTTCGTTTACATAAACATAAAAAACTATCAATCTTCGTATCACACTCTTTTTTTCTTGAATTTTTCACTTGTCAAAGTATCGTTCTTAGCGTAAATTGTGCCATAGCCAATTTTTTATGTTTGAGTACATAAAAAGACAACTTAAACAAAGCAATAATTAAAGTAGTTAGTGGCCAACAGATCGAGCAAAATGGGCTACATTGTGAAATGGCCAATCTACACCATATCCGCTTAGAAATTTGCTCAACTTTAGTAAACCTTATCTAGTCAAATAAAACATATAAATCCCAACTTTTCTTAGCACATCAAGATTGTCTATAGTCATCAGCATATAGTCACAGAGGTACAAGAATATTTGACTACATATTCATAGGCACTGGTTTCATTTTCGTATAATTTTTGTGTAATTATCTGCAAGGTCGACATACTAGTCTGAATTTGTCACATCATCATGGTAAATTTTTTTCGCTATTGGTACGAGTTATTAGTTAGGGGAGAAGAGCCCAAGTAGGCTGAGATTTTATATTGGGGATGGAAGTAGTCTCACCTGGGTCCCATATTAGAACGTCTTAATATGAAATTGTAAGATAGTTTTCACTCACAAAGACAAAAAGGGTACTAGTATCACTATACCATCAAAATTGTATTATAATCGATGAATATTTGTCCAATACACAAATAGATATTTATAGTCTTACATGTCAGAGAATATTCAAATAAAAACTTATAACACCATCTTACATGTATTGATTTCATATGGCCAATAGCAGTAAAATATGTATCCAAAATAAAAAATTAGTATAACCCACACTCCCCTTTAATATCACCACTTGCATTACATCACAACCAACATTTTCATAAATCTAATGCCATGAGAACAACTAGGAGTCAAGACTATCCCATCAGCAAATCCAATCCAGCCAAACCCCCATCCCACTTGCCCACCAACACAACACTCAGATGAAAATCAATCATTCACGTGTGTCCCATCGATCAAATCGATGCTCACTACTACCCGTGCCTTCTCCTATTTTTCAACTTGCAACCAACAAAACAATGGTGTTAAAGCCACCAAAATCACCCGTCAAGCAAACAAGGATTGCATGTCATTAATACATACAAACTCTACAATTGAAGGCATCAGATCAGGATTTCAAATTTAAAAAAAAAGATAGGAATTAAAGACTCCATACCAAACTAGCATTGAACATATAAAGAGATTTTCAAATTCAAAAATGCATTACTCAATCTCTTCCAATTTACATTTAACACATCCCACTTTCATTTTAAGCTATACAATTTTCTGGAGAAAGATGAAGAAAGGCCAGAGGGAACAACAACAACACCCTAAGAAGCTACGGGTATTCTATTGCTACTAATTATTTATGCCTCCAAATGCCAATATGTTGTATGCTATGAATATGTTGTCCACAAATCTGTAAATATCTGGGGTTTCACACTTATGTTGTTTACATTAGGTGTTTCATATATGTTCTTTATGCCTTAGAATGCAAATATGTTGTATGTGATGTCAATGTTTGTCACAATAGTTCTTGTAACTCAATATCTAGGGTTTGAACTTATACTTTTTATGAATACCAAGTCATTTCAGTTCAATTTTAGGGTTTTTTTTTATATTCTATATGTCTACGAATATAGAGTAGTTGTACGCACTGTAAATGTTTGTCACCCACTACCGTGTAACCTTGTATATGGGGTTTCAACTTTTAATATTTATGAATGTCAATCCATTTCTGTTAAAGAATGCATTACTCATTTATATTCTTTTTTGCCTTGGAATGCAATTATGTTTGTATGCGCTGACAATGTTTGTCATAGTAACATGTAACTCAATACCAGGGGTTTCACCTTACACTATTTATATTACTTTCTTCCTTGGAATGCAATTATATTTGTATGCACTGACAATGTTTGTCATAGTAACATGTAACTCAATACCAGGGGTTTCACCTTACACTATTTATATTACTTTCTTCCTTGGAATGCAATTATGTTTGTATGCACTGACAATGTTTGTCATAGTAACATGTAAATCAATACCAAGGGTTTCACCTTATACTATTTATCAATTTCAAGTCATTTCAGTTCAATTTGAGGGATTTTTTATTCTATATGCTTGCGAATATAGATCAGTTTTATGCACTGTAAATGTTTGTCACCAACTGTACCCTGTAACTTAATATCTTGGGTTTCAACTTGTACTATTTATGAATGTCAATGCATTTCTGTTAAAAAATACATAACTCATTCTTTGCTAGTTGGTTTTATCATTTATATACATTATGGGTTGGGATGCAAATATGTTTGTATACGCTGCCAATGTTTAACACAATAACATGTAACTCATTACATGGGGTTTCAACTTACACTATTTATGAATGTCAAGTTATTTCAATTCCATTTCAGGGTTATTTTTTATTATATATGCTTGCAAATATAGATTAGTTGTATGCATTGTAAATGTTTGTCACTAGCTACCCTGTGTAGACATGGAAAATGTACATTCTTGATCTGGCACACTTGATCTAGATTACTAACGACATTTCCTCCTAAATTATACTCTCAACATTTCATCATATTATATCTCTTAATTTAATAAATCATTATTTATTGGATTAAGTCTTCCTCTTTCAGTAATTAAATTAATCAATTTAATTTAATTGACCTTACATCTCTGTTTAATTAAATAAATCTTTTTATTTGATTAAATTCTCTAAAGTCCTCTTATTAAATTAAATAAATTAAACCTTATTTAATCTAACATATTCCTCCTTAGTTAAATAAATCAAATCATTTATTTTAATTAAATCATTTCCTCTCAATTCTAATTTAAATTAATTCATCTATTTGAGTCAAAATTGTCAAATCATCTAATTCTTCATTAAATTAATCAAAACCTAGATTAAGTTAATCCCTCTCACTAAAATCCTCTAGATTTTGCAAGTTGCACAATAAATCAATTACTTTGATTTATTAATTCATCTATTTTCCTTCACATGGCATCAAAAGGGAATATTCCCTTAATTTGAATTCAAATTCAAATAGGATGGGTACTTCCAACAAGGCATTTAATGCCTCTTACATGTCCTTAGCCTTGAGCCAAGTGACATTAACTCCATTTCCCTTCCCTCTAAACTTTTCAACTTTCAAATTCAAATTTGAATCTCATGGCATTTATCATGCACATTGATCAAAATGTGCACGACCATCAACCATTCACATCTTGACAAGTGGCACTTGGCCATCAAATGTTGAATAATTCCACATTGCTCAAACTCACTCTTCTTCCAATTTTTGAAATCTATAAATTGGAGACTCTTCAATTCAATATTCATCCACAATTCATATGCAAAGTTACTCTCTCCAATTGAGAACTAATTTTTCTCTTTGCGCACAATCATCCATCACTTTCTCAAATTTGCAACAAGATTATGCTCAAATCTCTTTGGAGATTTGACCATTGATTCAATCAACTCACATTTGCATATAGGAATTGGGAAAGGGCCAATTGCAACACTCCATTGGCACCAATTCCCCCTTGGAATCATCATGTTATTAACTTAATTACAATTAACACACTCTTTTGTTTGAAATTTACTTGTGTTCTTCATTTCTTAGTTAAGTTTGAATAAATGGATTTCATGGGGAATCCCTCATTGTTTGCTTGCATTTTGATCTAACACTAACAATTTTTTACTTCTTTGCACAATTGCAGGTTTAGGGGTTCACACCCTGTAACTCAATATTTGGGGTTTTAACTTATATTGTTTATGAATGCCAGTACATTTTTGTTTAAAAATGCATAACACATTCTTTTCCAGTTGGTTTTATCATTTATATATGTTATGTGTTGGGATGCAAATATTTTTTTATGCATTAATGTTTGTCACAATAACATGTAACTCATTACATGGGGTTTCAGCTTACACTATTTATGAATGTCAAGTCATTTCAATTAAATTTTAGGGTTCTTTTTTTATATGCCTGCAAATATAGATCAGTTGTATGCACTGTAAATTTTTGTCACCCTCTACTCTATAACTCGATATCAGGGGTTTCAACTTATACAATCTATGAATTTCAAGGCATTTCAGTTCAATTTGTGGGATTTTTTATTTTATTTTCTATATGTGGGTTTCAATATAGAGAATTATGTATGTACTATAAATGTTTGTCACCCACTAACCTTTAACTTCATATTTGGGGTTTCAACTTATATTATTTGTGGATGTCAATGCATTTATGTTTGGATCTACACTCAAGAAAGCTCCCTTTGTCTTTCAGTTGAGGTTTTCTACCTCACTATGCATGTACCATTGTCTTTCATTTTAAAAATGGTGAGCCAATGTTCATTCATGTCTCAATAACCTAGTTATGCACTATATATATGCAAATACACACACACACATATATATACGTATATATATGTATATATATACATATATGTATATATATGTAGTTTTTCCAATTAGCAGTATATATATAGAATATAATTTTTAAACCTGATCCAGGCTCTAAGTCATTTCAATTCAAATAATAAATCAAACAAACTATCAACATGCATATATTCAATAAAAACGAATTGTTCATGTATACCAAGTATTGCATTGCAAACTATCAAAATGCATATTAAAGAAAATAAAATTGTTCATGCATCACTGAATTCAATTGTGTTAAGTTACTATTATTTTTAATTGCTAAAAACATATTTTTTAATATTTGTAGGTGCAATCTAAAGGTAGTATGAGGTCCAATTGAAAAAACAAGACTACAAAGACGAAGTCACATACATGAAAAGAGACAGTATCAGTCCCCATGTGCATGAACTAGTTGTAGAAGCAAACAATAATCTTGAACATGTTGAGGTAGTCTCGGAGATTGCTACACCTGTAATCAAGTAGGAAAGAGCATCAAAGGAAATGGAATGGTCATCACAAGACATGGACAGGGCCTTGGAGGATATTGAAACAAATGGGACATGCCAACAAGAGATGCTACAAAGAAATGGAAAATCCTAGCAACTACACTTAGCAATTGGTTAGGCAGCCTAACAAGTACTTCAAAGAATGATCCACCAATAGTATTGGTAGCAAAGGAGGAGGGTCTAATTGTAAATTGGTGCATAGATATGGAAAAAAATTTCCATGGGCTTGAGATTATCAATCTCAAGCAAGAGGTTGGTCAAATATGCCAGACTAGACCTAACCCTTTCACGGAGGGGCTGCTTGGAAAATCATGGTAGACTGGATTCAAGAGGCACCATCTAGAATTGACCTTATGCATAGATGAAGGTCTTGAAAAAGATAGGGAAATAAACCTAAGACCCGCAATAGTAGCTGAATTTTACAAAACATTGACAACAACATATGAGAGTAACCCATACGGCCATGACAAAATTTGGAACTATGATGAAATGAGAATTCAAGCTGGCATAAATGGAATAATGAGGGTGTTGGAACGTCGAGGAAATGGGAATATCTCATACATAATTCCAAAAAGTAGAGAATGAATAACAATTCTCTGTTGTGTTAATGCAACTAGCCAAAGCATACTTGGTTTCTATCTGTTCAAGGGCAATACAAATATAGAGAATTACATTGTGAACTATGAACCACTAGCATGTATGGCAACCCAAGCACATGCTTGATGACAAAGGATATTTTTTTTGAGTGGATGAAACATTTTTGTGTCTCAATTCTAGGGGGTCTGACCGAGTAATAGGCACGTTCTCATTTTTGATGGCCATGGAAGTCACATTCCATTGGACCAACTATCCAAGAGGCAAGGAGGTTAGGAATTAACATCCTTACACTGCCAGCTCATACTTCTCGTGCACTACATCCTTTGGATGTTAGTATGTTTGTACCATTCAAGGCATATTTAAAATCAAAATGAGCTACATTTCTCACTAGATTCCCCAATATTGATATTAGAAGGGGGTAAACCCACAAAAATGGTTTACAATTCCAATGAGGAAGGAAATTTGCAAAAATGCTCCTATGATTTTATTTTTCTTTTTAGGGGTTTGCATGAAATGGGGTGTTTGAATGGATCGAAAATAGTTTTGAATGGAACCTGGATCGAGTGAACCATTTTAAATGATGAAACCCATTTTTTTGTATTTTTCTATGATGAAGACAATGGATATGATGAAGACAATGGAAAATAGGGGATTTGCTCAAACCAGAGTTTGAATGAACCCAGGTTCGAGCGAACCCCCAAGGGAGGTTCACTCAAACCTAGGTTCATTTGAACCCTCTTTTCCCCCCTTCTCCCCATCTGGCACCAAATTTCTATAGAAATTTTCCCTTTGAAGCTTGAGTTGAGGATGAAAATGGAGGAGACTTCACAAACCCAACTGGATGATGGTAGTCCTCGAAAAAAGATATCCATCAAATATAATTTTAATATGTTTTGGTTTTATTATGCATTCATTTTTTAGTTTGATTAAACATAGGTTTTTCATAAAAAATCAAGCTCTTTGTTTTGAACATGTGGAAAAATAACAAATTATCAAAATAAAATTCTAAAAAATATGTGTAGGATAGGTATTGATGCCCTTGATCTAGTAAAAAAAATTGAATTTCAATACATACAAAAAATGTTATGTTGTATATGGTCCGCCTATGTCCGAATTGCAATTGGTTTGACTTCAAAACTTGATTAAGGAAAAAATATTCAATAAAACACTATGAAACCAAATGAAAGGGTTAGATATTGTAGTTACAAATCGAAATTAAAAAAAAAAGAATTTTATCCTTCATAGAAAAAAATTTGTGTTATATATGGTGAGCATAATTCCTTAAAAATTGTGTTTACTGATAAAAACTAGTTTTCAAAGGAGATGGAAAAAGAAGTGTAGTCTGATTCCAAAATTTTTGAAAAAAATATATTTAGAATCTATAGACAAAATGTCAAAAATCACTAGTTTGCATTTTCTTCAAATTCCTCATGGTTTAGTCGCTATAGGTGCCCAAAATTTAAGATTTAGTTAGAAAAAATTAGTTCAATGTCTAGTTTGGCCAAAAATTGTAAATTAGTATTGTGGGATCACCTAGGGAAAAATTGGTGGAATTAGGTAGCAAGGAACTTAGAAGAGAAATGACTCCATTGAACGTAAAAGTTGGATTTAAAAGGATGGGTATATGGCCCCTCCATTATTATGCACTCATGGGCGAGTTGCATCTGAAAGAGACGTATGAGATTGATGTCACTAAGGATGCTTCTACATTGCGAAAACATTCTTAGTCTTTTGGGACTTGATGTTTCAATAGATGAACTGTCACAAACATTACAAAATCAAATGGATACTCAAGTGTAGGAACATGCAAAGCAACAACTTCATGACATGGACAACCATCCCAAACAAGAAGACATGGAGAATTTCATATTTCCATCTCAAACAACCACACCTCTAGACCAAACAGTACACTATTATGTAGATGGCTGCCACAAAAGTCAAGGTACAATAGACCAGGAGGAGTTTACTGACTCCCAAGTAAATGAAACAATTGAAACCCAAATTGGTTTTGAGATTAGTAAGTTCCTTAAGTTGCCAGTTCACACAGTCAATGGAAGAATGAGAAAGTTTGTTGGGGGGGCTCTTTGGGTGAGCCGACAGTCACATTTGTTGACAACTGACAGTTACATGACTCTCATAATGGAGCAGGAGAGAAGAAAACAAGAACTAGAGGAATTAAAAATCAGAAAGAGGCAACAAACTAAGGAAAAAAAGGTAGCATAGATTGTGACCTTGGAGTAGAAGGAACAAAGAAAAATTGAAAAGGAAATTGAGTGCAAGAAAAGAAAGCAGCTAAAACAGTCGCAAAGAAAGGAAAGAGAACAGAAGAAGGAGAAATAGAGGGTACAAAAAGAAAAAGACAAGAAGGAAAGGGATATCGAGGCTTCCCATAGAGCATTGTTGTGAGATAGATTCTTAAGCAGTATTGCAACCCCCTTATATGATAATCATGGTTTCTTTCAAGAAATAATGTATAATAACTTCCCTCTCTATACTGCAAGAAATGTATGTTTGAGTCCCAAACCATCTCAAATTAGCTGCACTAAATTTCTAGTTGGACTGACTTCTTCACCAGTAACCCCTTCAAATGTAATTTGCACGTAATTGACAAATGCAAATGCAAATAATTTTATGGCAACTCTAAATGCAATAGTAGGAGACAAGAACACATCTCCAAATTCATTTTTTGGAGCTTTTGACTGAGGTTGGGCAGGACCAACTATAATAGTCCCTTATATTTTGGGTTTTTTTGGTTGTAGTTGGGGATGCCATTTTCATTGTGCTACAACTCTATCATTAACTAAATATGTTTATCAATGTGATTGTTTTATGATGTTATTTTGTTAGCCATTGCAATTTAATGTTTGCAATGTAAATTTTAGTCAAATTGTAGTCTATATGAATGTTAGTGTTTCTTGAGTTCAATTCTTAATCCCTACCAATGCTTTCAGTTAAATAAGACCAAGTTGTTCATGACATGCATAAGTCGATTGAACTAATTTTGTTTTGGTATAGTGATTGGACTGCTCTTGTTTACTTTATGGATAAAAAATATTTGCAATTGCATATTAAGGGGCTCTACTATGGGGCCTATTGACGACTATGTGAATACCCTTTTATGGTTGTCATATAATATACATTTCAGAAAATATATTCTATGCAGATAATATGTTTCAATTTTGTTTACGACAATTACTATGTTTATAATGCCTATTCTACATTTATGAAAATATATTCATTATTGATAATCTTATACAACATTTCATGCAATATAGTCTATGTTGATAATGTAACATTTGAAATTGCATAAAAAGGAATTTCATATAGTCATTGAAAAGGTCTACTAGACATATCTAAATTCCAACATATATAATTTTGTCCTAGATTCAAAGAAAATTATTTATAAGATACAACATTCCAAGTAACTAAATCTTGTAGAATATTTTAATGTAATACATGTACAAGGCTATTGGCTAGGTAAAGTCTTTAAAAAAAGTACAATATTCTGACACAGCATACTAAAAACTAAATATTACCACCCACACAACACTTCATAAAGAAATAATTGATGTAATTTATCCTTTTGTATATCAGTAGCTCAATTGAAGTTTAATTTTAGGCTATACCTCTACAAAATTTAACATGTTTCTATGTCTTATCTAAAGTTTATTTTTTTGGGTTCGCATCTGAAGTAAATAAGTATAGTTTTTATGAAATATTATAGTTCACTCTTTTTTTGTAATCCAAAAAACACATTATATTTAGGGCTTACGATTATAATGTCCAAAAAGTATATCATTCAATTTAGTAAATACAAAATAGATTATGTTGGTTAACATTGACAATATAATCACACTTGATTATGAGGGTTTTTCTATGGAGGCATACCAAGCGAGGTTGAAGGAGTGAATGGTAGAGATGAATGTGACCTAAGTTTGTATGGATGAGTATGAAGTTACTTTGAGGAATATATATATATATAATGAAAGAGAATATTTAATGGAAAATGGTCTTACATTGAAATGGGCACGTCATGAACAAGTTGGACCTATTGGATTGTAGCTCTCCCCTATTATTGTGTTCATCATTGCACAAAATTCAACTCTACAATTTGATTTTAATATTTGTTTTTTATTCTGCAATATGAAAATGGTTTCACTGGTTTTCATTTTGAGGATATTATGTCATGCAATTGCCTCATTCTATTTTCATTACATAATAATTCATTTGTCAGTTTTGTATTTCATAATTGTGTAGTGCATATATGTTTATATATGTGCATACATATGTATATATATATGTTGTTTAAATGCACAAGACAACTGAGAGGGAGGGGTGAATCAGTTGTATCAAATTCTTTACTTCTTAACTTAATCAATTCCACTTTAACTTCAGTCTATTATTAAGTATGAAAATGAAATGCGAATAACAAAAACACAACACCAAAGACACCAGATTTACGTAGAAAACCCTAATGAGGGAAAAACCATGGTGAGGATTAACTCACAATATAGTAGTAATGCAATACTAGATGCATAGGCTCAGTGCCCAAATACAAAGGCTCACTACCTAGATTAAGGGATCACTACCTTAGGACTCACTATCCAAAAAGAGAGGCTCACTACCTACAAAAAATTACAAAGAAATAGATAAAGATCCACCACTAGGAATTAAACATACTTCACAACTTGATCAGAAGATTATGAATACAATGAAGTTTTGTTGCCACAATTCGCTCTTCCAAACTCTTCTCTTGCTCAAATTGAATTATGGATGGATATAAAATTCACCACAACTTAACTTGCTTTTATACCATCTTCAACCTTAGAAACTTTCACCAAGGTTGGCTATTAAAATTCAAATTATAAATTCAAACTAGGTCAGCTACTCAACATTCCCATGCTGGATAAGAATATGAGGGGACCAAATACATATTTAATTTAGGACCCAAAAAAAATATTGGATCACGCACACACTTTATTAGATCAATGCAAAAACCAAATGTAATGTGTAGACACCAGGTTGGCCAAACCTAATGAAAACATCAATGATATTTGAAGTACATGCATCACCAGCAAGATAATCACACATGGATTGCTCAACATGCTTCACCTATCATTTTACCATCTCTAGGAAAAACTTAGATGCATCCATAACACCTTCAACATACTTCATTCGCATAGAACACTTCACCAATTCAACTGGGACAACCAACAAAAACATTGGAGCTCTAGAGCAGGTCTTCTGGAGTGCTAAACTACATAATTTTTGTCAGAACATAGAAACCATCAAAAAGAGTAATCTCCCAAATCCACAAGATCTATGACCAAATACCAGAGGACTGTAGAGCCAAAATAGTTCTCCCAGTCAACAACCAGATAACTCTCACAAACCAGTTCACACACCGGTGAAAATAACTTTTACTCTCCATTGAACTAGAGGCTGAAACTCATAATATACAATCTATTTAAGCTCATGAACACACCTTCAGATCCTCATAGGAATTGGATCAACATAGAGAAAATGAAGACCACATTACCAAAGCACACTCAGAACACAACTTTCATTATTTCTCAAATTTTCTTGAAAGCACTTGGCAAGTACACAACTTACTCAGCTTGTAGAGTGCTGACATCAATGCCAACATTAATGAAAACACCACCAAACACATCCATACTTGCAGTGAACTCCCCCTTTGTCATTGATGGCAACACATGATGTGAAAAACCATCAAAGAAAACATACATGATTCTTAGAAGTGACAACCTACCAAGAATAAAATTTTCACATGTTCTCTCTCTCACATCCTACATTATTTTTAGAAGTGACAACTTGCATGATTTTTAGAAGTGACAACCTTCCAAGCATAAAATTTTCACATGATTCTCTCTTCCCCTTTGACATCAATGGAAAAGGAAATTATTTCCATATAAAGCGCTATTCACTCCCCCTAAGGAGTACATCCACATTACATACTACAACAATGCACAAGTCTCTACTCCCCCTAAGGAGTAGACCTCAGTCACCAATCCATAACAAAAGATTTTGTGAATCCACTAGATTGATGCAACTTCATGTGCACTTAGTTCAAAGAAGGAGGGGTAGAAACCCCTAACTTCCCTCTGAGATACTCAAAAGTATCCTTCTAAAGGGCCTTAGTGAGTATGTTTGCACCTTGTTCTTTGGTAGGTACATATTCAAGTCTTACTCCATTCCTTAATACCTTCTCCCTCAAGAAGTGATACTTGATAGATATATGCTTTGTTATAGAATACATCATTGGATTCTTTGAAATGTTTATATCACTTGTATTGTCAAAAAAGATAGAAGTAGGTTCATCATTCACCACACCTATTTCCATTGAAGCTTGCTTCATCCACAATACTTGTGTACAATAGGATGATGCTGCAATATACACCGCTTCCACAATGGATAAAGAAACAGATTCTTACTTCTTGCTCAACCATGAAACTAATCTTCCTCCAAGAAAGAACGCTCCTCCACTTGTACTCTTCTGATCATATACACATCCAACCCAATCAACATCAGTGTAGGAATTCAAAGTGAAATCATTGTCCTTCGAATACCATAGCCCATAGTTTGGAGTTCCTTTATGATATCTAAATATCCTTTTCATAGTTGTAACATGTGCTTCCTTCGATTATGCTTGAAATCTTGCAACTAAACATATTGCATGCATAATGTCCAGTCTAGTAGTAGTAAGAATCCACCAATAATGGATTTGCACATGCTCTGATCAACTTTAGTAGATCCATCATCCTTATTCATCTTGCATTGAATTACCATAGGGTTACATACTATTTTAGAGTCATCCACTCTGAAATTGTTTAACAATTCATTAACATACTTAGATTGTGAAATGAATATCCCTTTGTCAGTTTGATTACCTTGAAGTTGAAGGAATAAATTCAATTCACCAATCATAGACATTTCAAATTCTTTTTGCATCTCTTCATAAAAATTCTTACACATACCTTCATTTCCACAAAAAATGATGTCATCAACATATACCACAACTATTAGTATCTTGTCTTTCTCAACCTTGAAGTAGAGACTGTTTTTTGTAGATCCTTTGTTGAATCCTTGCTTTGTTAAGTATCTATCCAATCTAGCATATCAAGCTTTGGGAGCTTGCTTGAGTCCATATAATTCTTTCTTTAACTTACAAACCATGTTTGGTTTGTCTGACATTGAAAAAATTCCAGTTTCTCCATATATACTTCTTCTTCTAGTTCCCCATTCAGAAATGTAGACTTGACATCCATCTGATATAATTTCAAGTCTTTATGAGTTGCAAATGCCAAGAACATCCAAATGGCCTCCATTCTTGCTACAGGTGCAAAATTTTCTTCAAAAGCTATGCCTTCAACCTATGAATATCTTTTACATACAAGTCTTTCTTTATTCCTTACCACTTCACCATCTTCATTCAATTTGTTTCTATATACCCATTTCAAACCAATTACATTCTTGTTTGCAGGTCTAGGGACCAATTCTCATGTCTAAATATTTTCTATCTATTATAGTTCTTCTTTCATTTCTCTCATCCAAATCTCATCATTACATGCTTCATACAAAGTCTTTGGTTCAATTTTAGAAAGTAAACATAAGTTTACTTCAACCACTTTGCTTCTTGTCTTCACTCCAATTATCTATTCCTCTATGTGATTTCTCTAAACATATTTATGAGTCTTAGGTGTAGGTTCCAAAGTCTCTTCTTCTTCTTCACTTTTTTCTTTCTTTTCCTTTTCTTCTTCTTGCATTTGTACACAAATAGTCTCATCGGGTTCAACTTTAGTTATTTCCTTCGGTCTATACATAGCTTCATCAACCTTCACATTAGTACATTCAATGATTTTTCTCGGTATTTTATTAAAGCATCTATAAGCCTTGTTGTTAATAGAATAAACAAGGAAAATTTCTTCATCACATCTAGCATCAAAATTTCCAAGATTTTTCTTCATCTCTTCTAATGTTTGAAGATGTGGAGGAAGATCTTTGGGAAAGGCCCCAACTTACTCTGGTGGAGAGAAAGCTCCCTTTTCATGGCTTTGGCTCGCACTCTCCACAACTGCAGGTGGATGAGCCTGGTGAGGTTCAGGGAGCTATGGATGTTGGGGCGGATCAGTGTGTTGTGGCGAAAATATTGGATACTCTTGACAAAAGATTTTGGGGGTTAACCCACTTCACTATGAAACTGGGTCACTTTGTTACGAGCACTCTGTCTAATGCTATAAAATAGGAACTAGAGGGGAACAATAGCTAGGAAAACAAAGAATGGGTGGGAGATGAGGCAGTGGACCTCTTGATAAAAAATTGGGATGTTGCCAGTTAGTTGCTCTCGGTGCTTGTCTGTCGGTTGTTTCTTGGTTGTTTTTGTGCTGCCTATGGGTTGTTTCTGTGTTTTTTTCTTGTTATGTTAGCTATTTAGTCTTGTCCTTTTTTGGCCCTCATGGCTCGTTGTGAAGGGTACAGTGCCCTATAAATGTTGTTTAACATTTCAAAAACATCTACTACCAAATACCTTAAAGTATTTTACAGTAGGAGTCTTACTAGTCCATAACTCATAAGGAGTCTTAGTGTTGTTACCTCTAATTTGAACTCTGTTAAGAATGTAAATAGTAGTGTCAATAGTTTTTGTCCAACACACATTAGGAACATTTGATTCTTTCATCATGGTTCTTGTTGCCTCTTGCAAAATCCGGTTCTTTCTTTCTACAACTCCATTCTACTGTGGGGTTCTAGGAGTAGAAAAATGTCTTTTTATGCCATGCTCTTCACAATATGCATTGAACTCACTACATGTAAACTCTCCACCTCTATCAGATATTAACCATTTTATTCTCAAGTTTTCCTCATTTTATACACTTTCCTTAAACACCTTGAATCTATCAAGAGCCTGAGAATTTTCTCTAAGAAATTTAACCCATGTCATCCTAGAGTAATCATCACTTAAAAGCATAAAGTACCTATCACCATTTAAGATTTCTATTCTTATAGGACCATAGAGGTCTGTGTGGATTAATTAAAGCATTCTGGTAGAAGATTGTTCTTTTCCTTCAAAACTGGTTCTTGTTTGTTTTCCCATATGGCAACTTCTACAGATAAAATTTGAAGTCTTTGTGATTCTAGGTAGATCTCTCATAATTTCTCTAGAATTGATCCTAACCAGATTACCAAAATTTGCATGTCCCATCCTCAGTACCAGAGCCAACTCTCACTAATATGAGAAATGAAACATTGACTATCACCACCTTTAAGTTGATAGATGTTTCCACAAGTTCTTCTTCTAGTTGCAACGACAGTTCCATATTTATTTCTGATCTTGGGTGATCCCACAATAGTGGTTTACAATTTTTGGCCAAACTGGACACTAAAATAATTTTTTAAAACTAAATACTCACATTTGGGCACATATAGTGGCTAAACCATGAGGAATTTGAAGATGATGCAAACTAGAATCTCATCACATTTTGTCTGTAGATTCTGAAAATTTTTTTTTCAAATTTTTTGGAATCAAATTGCACTTCTTTTTCCATCTCCCATGAAAACTAGTTTTTTTCAAAAAACAACATTTTTAAAAAGTGACACACACCATATAACGTGTAATTTTTTTTCCATGAAGCGTAAAATTCTAATTCTTTCAAATTTAGATTTATAACTCTGACATCTAGTGCTTCCACTTGGTTAGATAGTTTTTTATTGAATATTTTTTCTTTAATCAAGTTTTGAAGTCAAACCAATTATAATTCAGACATAGCTTGACTGTATAATGCATAGCATTTTTTGTATATATCAAAATTCAATTTTATTTTTTTTGTTGGATCAAGGACTTCAATATATGGTGCACTCATATTTTTTAATTTTTTTTTATAATCTGCTATTTTTCCACATCTACAGAACAAAGACCTTCATTTTCGATGAAAAACCTATGTTTAATAAAACTAAAAAATAAATACATAATAAAATAAAAACATATTAAAATTATATTCATTGGATAGTTCATTCTGAGGACTACCTGATTTCAGTTGGGTTTGTGTATTCTCCTCCATTTTCATCCTCAACCCGACCTTTGAAGCACAAAAATTCTATTTTTTTTGTGCGCCAAAGAGCAGGGATGTGGGAAAAGGGGGGTTCGAGCAAACCAGGGTTCATTTGAACCCCCTTCAATATGCATTTTTTTTTTGGGGGGCTGGAAATGTGGGCCTAGTAATTAATGGGTTTGCTCGAACCTTAGTTCGGTCGAACCCCTTTTTGGTTCGGTCAAACTTGTAGGTTCATTCAATCCCCTAAAATAATTTTTTTTTCCATGGGGTCATTTTTTCTCAATTTTCCTTCTTCCATCAAATTGTAAACAACTATTGTGGCTTCACCCTCTTACAAGTGTTATCCTTTAACACAAGCTTAAAACCTTTGTTGCACATTTGTCCAACACTTAAGAGATTATTCTTTAAACCCTTTACATAATAAACATCGTCATTATTATGTTTTCCATCAAAGCTAATTGTTCCTTTACCAACAATCTTAGCACTAGAATCATCTTCAAACATGACTATACCTCCATCATACTTCTCAAGTTTAGTAAACTTACTCTTATCTCCAGTCATATGATTTGAACATCCACTGTCAATTACCCAAAAGTTTTTATCCTATCTAGCATGAAAAATAGTCACTAGAGTACCTTTTGTTTCATCCTTCTTATTCTCTGGACTAGATTCATTTCCACATTTATTTTCTAGGGCTAGAAAAAAACATTCATCTTTATCTTCCTCATGGTTAGATTCATAATAAAAAATTCTTGCATCTTCTTTGACATAATACAACTTCTTGAACTTCCTATCCTTCTTATCCCTATAACTATTGTTATTATCCTTGTTCTTATTTTGTGTAGCTCTATTAGGACATATTGAAGCATGATGACCAATATTTCCACAACTGAAACACTTAAAGGGCAACTTACCTTTGTATTTACCAGTACCTTTCTTCAATCTCCTTGTGCAATTTGCTTCCAAATATTCTGCATCATCATATTCTATCTTCATGGATTTAAAGTTTTTTTCAGTCTTCTCCTTATCTCTTGCAAATTTTCTTATCTCAAATGTAGTCAAGACACCAAATAGATGTTCCTTAGTAAATTTCTTTGGATAACTGTTCTTCAAGAGAAAATACTCTGTTACTGTAATTATCTAGTAAGGTCATCAAGATATTTTCAATTATATATTCATCCTTCATGGTACCTCCTTGATTCTTTATTTTAGTTACTATAGTTTCAACTCTCTAATAATAGCTTGCAATGCTTTCCATCTTCCATTCTTAGATTCTCAATTTTTTTCTTAGCAGTTAGTTTCCTTGACAAATTTACTTTCTCATTTCCTTTATAAATGTCTTTCAATTTTGTCCACATTTCATTTGCTATAGCTAAAGAACTAACTTTTGATCTTTCAATTTTAGATAATGCACTAAATATAGCAAACCTTGATCTTTCATTCTCTTCAAAAGCTACAACCTCATCAGCAGAGGAAGATCTAGCTACCAGAATCACATACTTTGTCTCCATAACTTTCCAGGTATTAAAATTGATTGAAATCGGGTAACTTCTCATTTGTTCTTTCTAGTCACTATAATCAACTCCATCAAACATAGGAAACTACAACTTGTGCACCATCTGATCTACCTCGAGTGGTTAAGATTTTCATCGAGGAACTAGAGCTCTGATACCAATTTTTGAAATGCACAAGACAACTAAGAGGGGGGGTGAATCAGTTGTATCAAATTCTTTACTTCTTAACTTAATCAATTTCACTTTAACTTCAGTCTGTTATTAAGTATGAACACGAAATGCAAATTATAGAAACACAACACCATAGACACCAGATTTACGTGGAAAACCTTAATGAGGGAAAAAACACGCTGAGGATTAACTCACAATATAGTAGTAATGAAATACCGGATGCACAAGCTCACTGTCAAAGGGCTTACTGCCCAGATACAAAGGCTCACTACCCAGATTAAGGACTCACTACTTTAGGACTCATTGTCCAAAAAGAGAGGCTCACTGCCTACATAAAATTACAAAGAAATAGATAAAGATCTATTGATTCAAAAATTTGACAAGGTAACAACCCTTTATGAGAAACTCAATTAAATGGGGGACCTATTGTGCTAAATTGAGTAACCTCTAGATTTTAAAGAAGCTAGCTTCTTCTACAACAAATATTTTGAATGGGAAAAGGAAGTAAATATAAAAAATAAAAGGATCTAACTAGGGCGATGTGCCAAGATTTAGATGTGAGGCATGATAAATCTATCTTTTGGATGCAATTTAAGGGCCCCTTCAGTAGTTTTTTATGTCCTAGAATGACAAAAATAAAGATAGAAGCTTGAATGATTTACCCAATGACATAAAATAATATTCATGCACATTTACTAAAAAGAGGAGTCAAAGACATGATCTAAATTGGAAAACTTGCAATAAATTTATAGAAGTTCTATAAATGAAACATTCAGTACCATAATGGTACAATAAAACTTATCAAATATATTAAGAAAACTTAAAGGCTGAACAGTGGCATAGTCTGTAAGTTCTTTACAATAATCTAAAACCAATAAAAGGCCTAGTTCTTCCACCAATTTCTCTATCAAAATTTGAACTCTTTTTATGAATAAAAGAAGCAACATATATAGCCAAAGGCTTTCATCGCTTCAAGGCCTATAACAAAAAATATTCCCTGATCATAAGCAATGATGACTGTGAAAATGACTCATCATGACCATTGTAATAGAAAAGATTCTAAAGCATAAACGCAGTCATCTATGAGCCAGATGCATTTTACAAATGATGGCAGTGGTTCAGGCCTACCTCATGCAAAGAAGTGTTGCCTCCCATTGATGGCAATTAGAAAACATGGTAGCATGTGGCAGCTTGGCGTTCACTCCACTTCTTCCTTTAATGAAGACCCACCCAAAGGACATGTGGTGACATTTCATTGTCTATGGTTCATCCTCCCCATCCCTTGATGAAAGCTTGTGATACAAAGACATGTGGCATTATACTTATTATCGGCCTCGCTTGTGGGGTCCACCAAAATTTTGCATGAATAAAGGCTATGTGGCATTCAGTCAAGACACAAAAAAGGTCATAAGAATGTAGGCCCAACAAGCTTGATCTATTGACATGTGGGGGCAGAATGGGGCTCAACGAAGAAGGGAAGGGAAGCTCCCCTTTGATGAGAAATTGGATGACACGCAACGATAGTGAGCTGAGACAGCTGAGAAGATGGCTGGAGGGCTCTTAAAAATATTAGTGCGGTCAAAAGCAAAGCAAATCATCAAAACAACATGGAGGGAGCATGGGATATATTTAATATCCATAGATTTTGGTGCCTATTAGGGGCATTTTGCCTATGGAATGACGAACCCCAAAAATTTTTGGTTTCACATATCAAAGCCTTATTCATTGAGCATCGAAGTTAGAGCTTGGAAAGAGTGGTCTACAAGGGCAACTAGTCAGCCTCATAAGGCATTGATATGGCACGTAGATTTTCATGTGCCTCATGCAGATTGATTACCTCCTTAAAGGGTAGCACCGTAGATATCCCAAAATTAGACTCAACCTAAAAAAGTAGCCATACGATATGATGAGTGACACCTTCAATATATTTGGTAGTAGGGCGTTGGCTGAAGCTCTAGAAAGTAGATAAATCCTTCTTTTTCTCCTCAATCATGGCAAAAATTTGTTCTCTAGTGGCCACCGAATCATCAAAAAGAAATGGAGAGGGAAAGCCCATCTAGGTCAGCTGGGAAAACCTTTCCCGCATACTATCCATAGTTTGGCTCAATGTGACTGAGAAATGTTGAGCATGGAGGGTGGCTTCATGAGAGTGAATAAACTCCCTTGCGATCCTAGGGGTTGTCCTTCAATTTCCAATACTTGCACGCATTAGATCTTCATTTGGCATTGTGTATAGTCTGTCAAGCAACCTCTCCACTTCAGGAACCTTTTCCTTTATGAATTGTGAGAAGTGTCCCATTTCATTGCGAACCTCTCTACTTAGATTTTTCACCTCTTCCATTAACAAAAGTGTGGGTGGGAGAGTCAAACACAAAGCCCCGACCCTCTCCTAGTAGGAAGCATACAATTTTTGGGCTACTAAGTGGAGGTCCGACTATGGAGTAGGTGTTTGAGCAATTTTATTTAAGAGATTAGTCTTTGCATCCCTCATCCCAATCTCTTGCGTCAGCCCTAGAATTTATTCTATGACAATGGAGAGTTGATCCTACAGGGCCCTCTATGCGGCAAGCCAATTTTCCTCAGCCTGGTTTTGGGTTTCAGACTCTTCCTCAAGGGAAAGCTTGATCTTCTGGAGGTCTTCTTGAAACTAAACCTATGTGCTTGCTTGATTTGTCTCTTTTTCTTGTACTACCTGCTCCAACTGAGTGCACAGTCACTGCAACTCCTCATCCTTTAGATGAACCTCCCTCTTTGATTGGGCCAATTGATCCTATAACTCTTGATTCTTTTGTTGTAGCTCAGCCACTTGGTTGGACTCTTGTGATTGAAACCTCTCAAGCTCTCTTTGCAGGCTAGCCTTCTCCACCTGCATGTTTTGCATGAAGTGTGCCCTTTCTACCTCTCTTGGTTTGTTGTTTGCCAATAGGAATTCTATTATTTCCTTGATGGCCTTGAGCTCATCCTCTATCTTTTTTAGCTTGCAACTAGAATTGAGAAATTCAATGGTCACTACCCACTACATCTCTTGCATGAGCTCAAATTTATCCTATGATCAAGCAATGCACAAGTCAAGTCTGATGGTATGGATTTCACAGTCATTGGGCTGCATTTCTCCTTGTAGTTTGGTAACATTGGGATGCATGGTTACGAAATGCAACAAATGTTGAGCCCCATTATAAAATTTTTGGACTATGGGCTCTATTGGCTTCCTGGCATCCTTTTCTTTTTTCTTCTGGAGTCGGAGAGCTCGAGATTGCTTTGTTGTATCACTCTATGACAAGAATTGAGCTAGCGATCTAATGCATTTGCCTACAAATGGTGCACCAGGAGGAACAACAAATGGGAATGAGAGGCAGGTAACGTTATATGTTTTCTTCTTTTGAAGGGCAACCATGAGTGGAGAGAAGGGAGGAAAATTCCAAACCCCAGGCGACGAAGGTGTGGGAGAACTCATGGGAAATTGTGGCAGAAATGGAAATCCAATGTGCTTCATTTTCTACAAAGCCTAGGTTAGAGTTGACTCAGGGGAGACAAAAGGGGCAAAAAATTCAGATATCAAGGGGGCAGTAGCCATGGATGCAGACAAGGAAACAAACCTAGATGCTCACGAGGTTCTGACAAAAGATGAAATAGCTTGGGGGAGTGAAATCCATCTGTCTGATATGAGAAAACTAGGATAAACCTTTTGTAGCCATTGTAGCAGGGATAAAGAAAGATAGACTAACACTTGGAGTGATGGGCACCATAGAGATAATAGAAGAAATAAGAGACTAGGAGCCAAGAAGAGGGGGAGAGAAAGATACCTGAGCAGCAGAATCTATCCCTGATCCTTGGCCCATCACAAACCTCTATGAATCCATCCCTGAAGCAGCATCAATGCATTGTCTTTTTCTTGGTGGGGAGTTCTCCTCATCCACCACTTCCATTGGCTATTGCATTCCTCTGGGCTTCATTACAGCCTAAGTTCGAGACTGTGAAGGCTGTAAAAATGAAATATTTATTCAAAAATTCTTAACAACTATCCTAGGTTTCTTTCCTATTCTCTTAACTTGCTTCATCACATCCTCTCTTGGTTTCTGCACCTTTTGCTTCCCCTTATCCGAATATTGGACGACCTCCTTAGGGTTGACCTTTTTAGCATCACTTGCATCAGAATCAACATGCTCCCCATTCCAGAGAGTATCAAATGGGTCATCAATGTTGAATACTAATGGATATTGGAATGAAGTAATGGGGCACTTGATATCCTGGCGATAGATCTAGAAAGCATTAACGTTTTCCACTTTCTAGCCATATTCCCTTATCAAACTATTGTGGAGGGTAGCACCCCTATGGATATTTTCATCGACCTTCCCTTTAGGATGATAAAACCTGAGCCATGATGGTATTTGATGATCTTTCAACATGCAAGTCAAGTCTATCCATAGCCTACTAATTTCCTCCAGAGGGTTTCACCGCGCTTCCCAATAAGGCCGAGGGTTGTGATTTACCTTAATAAATGTGTCACCCAAATCATCCTCAGGGTTGTAGTTCCACTTATCACAAATGAATACCAGCTCGAGTTGAGCCATCTTTGCCTCCAATAGCCTAGCCGATTTCTTCTTTACCATGACCACCATTTTATAGCTTATCAGGCATTCGAAAAATGCCCTCTTTTTCTTCTTTAGATCCGAGCAAAACATCCAGTCCATAATGACCATTTGTCAAAACACTTCAAGAGCCAATACCTCATCAATGACGGATGTTGGGAGTCATATTGGCTCTTCTGAAAATCCATGCACTTGAACACATGTGAATTCCTCCCTAAGGAACCAGTCACACTTGGGGAATAGGGCTTGCATCTAGCTAGTTTGATCAGCCAATAGGTGATAGTAGTCACCAACCTCACTTAAGTCACACAAAATCAGAATCAAGAATCTCTCTAAAAATGCATAATAGTCATAGGTGGAAGAGAGGATGTGATTCGATGCTGAAACTAGCTTCTGATGCTTCTTTTCATCAAATATTGATAATTCCAATTTCTCCTTGAAGAAATCAACGTTCTGATGTAAAAACATATAGGCAAGGAGAGAAGGATATCTAAACTTACTGATAGTCTCAAACTCATCAATTTGCTTTGGCATATCCTTGATAATCATATCTATGAAATCATACCAGAAAGGGTCATGTTGCCCCCTTAGCTGAAAACCTAGACTCAAGTGAGATTCATGCACGATCATGTCATCATCCAAGCCAAAAATAAAATCCATCATGGAGAAGGCATCTTGCAAGTCTGCATGTATGAACTTATCACAATGATTTGGATCCCTTAATGGTTGATGGAAATCCTGGGGCCTTTCGGTCTTTTTATTATAAAAGTCAAGGGCATTCTTTCTCCCTCTCCAAAACTCTGAGCCCTTTTCCTAGTTGAATGGCTCCATCAGTAGTGCCCTAGTACGATTCCTTGGAACACACAACATGTCCCTAAGGTCATTCATACATATTATAACTCTTAAATTTCTTTCCTCAATGGCACCAGTCACCGAATTAAAACACTGAATCCTCTCGTGGATTATCTCGGGGCAGTGGTGCACATAAGGGATGATATATTGTAGAAGTCCAGAGAGCCATTGCTTGTATGGTAGTTGATTGTTGAAGGATCTCTTCATTCTGGTGAAAGCAACTTATCTTAGGCCCTTAGGGTTGGTCTTGATGATGAGGTCATAGATGTTATCCCATTCTTCTTTTACCAAACTTGCGTCTCTAAGAGTCCCCTTCTTGGTTGTCCGTGTGCGAAACCAGTCCAACTTTTCTGGGATTCTAGGCATAGCATAGGACTCATCCTGAAAAAATATTGGCAATGGGTACTGTGAGCATCGCATCAGCCAAGCTTTGAGATTTTTTTCCTGGCTCATTCATCTATGGATTCTGAGCTACTTCAGGGGTGGTGGATTCCATTTTTCTTCAAACTTCTAAAATTTCCTACGCGTCCTTGAGAAATTTTGTACTTCAAAAATTCTCTACACTAACTGTGTATTCAAAAATCTTTCTTTTGTTTATTAAACAACCACATGTAATACTTATCCTTTTATGTCTTCCTTTGAGTGATAGATGGCAGTTAATTTTTCTACATTAAATTCAACATGTACTACCAACTTTTTGCTTGTGCGAAGTGGATTACTTGCCAATTTGAAATGATAAGAATTCATAATGACCCAAGGTACCTACAACCCATGGTGCAATTTTCCTTGGAAATTGAGTCAGTAATTTGAAGGTAGACTAGGCATCGTATGCCATGGTAATTAATATCCCAACTGGAATGATTATGCCAAAGTATGTGATAAGCATCAAGTAGATTTGCATTCTTTCTTGGAGTTTGAGGAATACTTGCAGGATGACACCTTAGCGTTCAGCCGAATAAACTACCATTGGAGACTGCCACCAGCTTGTGCTTAATTAATTAGCTTTCCTTAATTTTGTACGCAACAATTTGTACCCATAGATGCAATTGGGTGAGGGTCTCGAGTGAGCCATGGTGCAGTGTTCAAGGTGGTATCTAGTTAACCTCATACTTATGGTATGCAAATTACCATGCTTATCCTCGCCGCTTCTATAAATAAGCACCTAGGCAGTAGTAAAATCATACTTAGCAATTTTTAGAAGAATTAGCATTAGGTGATTGGTTTAGCATTCAGTATTTGTAGTTTGCATAATATTTGCATAGAGTTCAAATTTAGACATCTTGCATAGGGTTGTTGTCTAACAGTCGTATAGAGTTTGATGCTATGAACACCCCAATTAGACTGACCCCACAAATCTCAAAATAGCCTTTTTGGGTGAGATTTCAACTAGGCGTCTTAAGAGGATGACAAAAAATAAGCATTCCTTGGCCATTATAGCCATAAAATGGGTTTTGGGATGTGATTTCCTTGAATATGAGGACACATACAAAGTTAACACTAATGTGTGCTCTCACTTTGTCATGTCAATGCTCAACATCGAGATTCCCAAGCCACTTATCCTTCATCTGGTAAAAGATATTTTTCCAAAGAAGTATCTGAATGGCCTTGAGGAGGTGGTGGCAAATGTTACATTTCTTGGAGGAATCTTGACTGCAAGTGACCTTCACAAGTTTTTTGAAGAAGACATGGTCATTCTGTGGTTGCCATTCCTGAGCAATTTTTTCCTTCAGTTGCAGGAAGTACACTGCCAGAGATTCAACCATGCCTGCCACTTCCTCTTTCGATTATACAATGTGGTGCCATTCTATGACATCGACTGGTATACCGACTTCAAGAACCTGGTGTTCCCTCCATCACTTGCCAATGCTCCTTCAGATGGTGTCACTGGCCAAGTTCTTATTGTTTCTTACCTGCATGATTGAAGATATCCTCTCTTTAATTGCCTTTAAGACTGGAACTTGTTAGTCCTTTCGTATATAGCCTAGAAAAGGCCCTAGAATAGCCATATGAAAAAGCTATAGAAATACATATAAGTATATGATTTTTTTAAAAGCGTGGCCTCTGAGCCATTTTGATACTTTATTTAGTGAAGTATATGAAGATAATGAAGATATGACTTATATTTTAAAAAATTTCGCTTTGTTTAATATCTCTTATTCTTTTTGGCATAAGTGTTAATTGATGCATCATAATGTAAATTTCCGCTGCATCATGGATTAGGAAGACCGTTCGAACAAACAAAAGAACAAAAAGGGAAATAACTACAATAATTAAATATTACATGGTAGATTTTTTTAATTAAGCTCCATAAATTTTTTAAGGTGAATTCCATTAACAGGAATCCCTAGCACTTTTCTTTCCATGCCTTTCGATTCAAATGCATCATATATCCTACACTGAATTGTCCTAAATGGATCCTCCCATAGGCTGTCAGGTTTCTTGTGTTGATCGGGTCTCATTTTTCACTCATTAAATTTTAATCCTAGGTCTTCACAATTCAAGCCTTGGTTCAAAAATCCATCCAACAGAGAAAACACATCCGATCCTATTACATTTTGCATGATTGGTCCCACTAAGGGTAGTGGGTAATGATCTTTTAGTGATGCCTGGTTTAGGTTGTGGGAGTCGATACATAGGCAGATATCTCCATTCTTCTTTTGGACTGGGGTCAAGTTGAACGCCCATATGCTATGCTATGAATGTTTTTGGTGAACTGGTTTGGCCCTTTCTTCTGGCTCTATTGTATGTTGGATGATGCCGAGATCATATCCTTTGAGGTTATCATATGACCAGGACACCATCCATTTTTTCCCAAAAGGTTGATGAGTCCTTCTTTACCTGTCTGTGAGACGTCCTTCCCGACTTTGAGCTTTCTCCCATCCCGAATCTAAAAATCCACATAATCACCTCCATTTTCTACAAACTTCCTCTTATTTTTTATTTCATTGTCATAATCAAAAGGATTTTTGAGAGTGACCAGACTCTTCAGAAGCTTATGGGACCTTAGTTGATTGTCTTGTTTGTCATCGGTTTTGACGAACTTAGATTGGAGTTGGTCTAAAAAATTCTCCTGACTGCGAAGTGAACGAAGAGATGTGATCATCACTGTCAAATACTTGCTAGCTCTAACCATTATTTGGAATCGTCGATTGGAACATCATTCACACATAGTGTCGATTATGGATCAGGTCGGAGGCCAGTTCGAATTGGGATCTGACTATGGCCATGCAATCCACATCACCATTTTGTTCTCAAGGAATAGTTTGAATATTGAAGACTTTAAAGCTCTCAATTATGTCCTAGACTTTGTCTCTATAAGATCTCATATGGAAATTGTTTTTTATATTGATACCCCAAACTTGATTAATAATTAGCTCAAAAACTCTGAACACTATTATTTTCTTCATGCCCATTCCTTTAGCTAGGCTTTAGCCTAGTACGAGGCCTTCATATTCAACTTCATTGCTGGAATAGGAAAACAAGAATTAGAAAGATCCGACTATCTTCTCATCGCTTGGGGAAGTCAGGCATATCCTAGCTCCTACACGGGCCTTGCATTTAGCACCATTGAAGTGTAGTGACCACATCTCCATGGTTGAAACACCTTTGGGCTCTTGTGTAACCTTTGGGATGGCTTGGTCTTCATTATAAATGACATAAGTCCCTAGTCTAGTGGCATGATAATTGTCGAAGGGGTCCTTATCAATGAACTTGATCAAGAGAACTTCTTGATTGGTCTGATCTCTAGTGATTTCCTCATCTTCTAGAAGCTCAGTGCAATACATCTCCTCCTTGGTGATGCAGGTGTGAGTGGGCTCAAATCCTATCTTAACCTTGTCTATAACGTGTTCCAAATGCAAAGGTTTGGACACCAACTTCATTTTGGATCCATGTTTGGTCCTTATAATTAGGTGTGGCCAATCTAAGTAAAGGTATCAACCTAGTTTAGAAGTGAATTCCCTAGACAAGCATAGACTGAATATTGGACAAATATCAATGATCACAGTATCCTACTTGATCATGATACTAGGGTAGGCAAACAAAGTTAATGGAAGGTCCTTAATGATCCTCTGAATATTAACCATATTTCCATATAACTGCATAACCTCTTTATTTAATGGTTCATAGCTTAGTCCTAGGGCTTCAACTATTTTCTTGGGCATGAATATGGTGCTAGCATTGGAGTCAATCATGGAGTTATGCAAAAATTTCTTACCCACAATAAGGGTTAGGAAAAATGGCTTCGGCTTTTGTTTACCTTCACCAACTTGGATTGATGATTCTTCCTCTTTGTTATCAGTAGAGGTTTCCTCTGCAGTATTCGTGAGAACTTTTTCCGGAGGTGATTGATCAATATTCTTCCATTTCAGTGATAGCTCCTTTGGTTCTATGATCAGATCCTCTCGGAGAGCCCTTTGTAGCAATGTCTTCTACTCTATAATAGCTAAGATATCCCATAGGGACACATTAGCAAATGATTTTTTCAATTGTTCCACCACATTGAATAGTGGCAGATTTGCAGGGTTTTGATCCTTAGCTCTTATTTTTACGATCTCCCTTTGTAGTGGACATTGTGGCACCGCTACAGAGGTATTGGGTTTGTGGTTGGGAGCACTTTTAGGCTGCAGATTGACTAATTGTGGGATGACCATTTAGGCCATGAATCTCCTCTTGGAGTGAGTGTTGTAATTGGACTACACTTACCAGGTTTATGAAGTGGATGCTTCAAATGTGAAAAACACTTCCTCTCCTTCCATAGATGAGAAGAGGGCATGGTTAGGATCTATGTCATTTTCTTGTTCCAGAGACATCCCTTGCATTTGAGTGGTGAGTACCAAATTTTCCAGTTGCAGAGAGGCATATACATAACCCCCATTTTCTGACATTGTGCCCTGGTCGCGTTGCTCCACCACCTTCTATTGTAGATTGTCATGTGGGTAGTTTCGGGGCATATGTGAATTGCCACAAGGGAAACACCAGGGTTTTCCATCGTCGACCAAATTGTTTTTCTCTGTAGTTAGCTCTTTGTTTGAGCTTAGGTTGGAATTCTGTAATGGAGTGGGTATCGGTACTATTTGATTTGTTATTTGTGCCTAAGGATTTGTGCGAGTACCTCCTTGGAACTAGTTTTGTTGGTAAGAGGACCTTTTTCCTTGATAATTCTGATAGGTTAGCTTTGGAGGAGCATCTTGGTTGTGCTTGATGATAGTTATCTCATTGGTCATAGACCGTAACATTTCCTTTATGTCACTCATCTCATCCTTCGAGGCACCAAATGTGGAAGCAATGCTCTACAGTACACTTGCATATGTATACATGGATTGAGGAGGAGCATATGTAGTGGTAGGCGACATCACCTGGGTGGGAACTGATAACTCAGGGAATATAGGCATGATCTGCTGAGGTGACAACTTTCTAGCATCAATTAGATTGTTCTTTGCTTTAATTGTGACACTATATGCATCTGGTAGAGTGGTTCTCCTGAGTGACTGGATCATCATTAAGATATCAACATTCATGGACTTTAGGTAGAACATAAATTCCAAGTCTGGCATCGGGTAGATTGCAGCCTGAATTATTTGCCAAGTTATGTGGAATTAGGTGTTGAAGTCAGTTAGGGCCTCATATGGAGCTTACTTGATGATCTCTAGTTGGTGATACTAGGAAGACTTATCTCTGTTGTTTGAGATTCTTTCATAAAAAGGATCTCCTAGCTGATCCCAAGTATCAATAGTGTTAGTTGGCAGAGTGTGATACCAATCTAATTCTTTTCCTCAGAATGAAGTTGCGAGCAACCTTAGCGCTATGTTATGGTCTGTAACTTTGTGTACCAAACGTACATCTTCCACATCTTTTAGATGTTCAGATGGTGTTCTTGAGCCATCTCTGGTGAATTTATGAATAGACTTGAGGGAAGAGACCAGAATGGGGGCCCAAATGATAGGTGTGACTAGGGCAACAAGGGGACTCCTGACATCCCAAGCCACATAATTTTGATTAGCGATTGGTATCATCGTTGGTACAGTAGTCAGAATGTCCATGCAATGGGTTCTAGTTGGTATTGTTCCTAGTGGTGGTACCAACAAACCGAAGTTATTTGTTATTTGTTATCTTGTGACAAGTCGATGGATCATATACTTGTTCAAGGCTTAAGCACATTTAGAAGTTCCCACCAAGCGTGGTAGGAAAAAGAAAACTATTGATGCCAAAATTTGACAAGGTAACAACCCTTTGTGGAAAACTCAGTTAAAGGGGGGACCTATTGCGCTAAACTGAGTAACCTCTTGATTTTAAAGAAGCCAACTTCTTCTATAATTGGGGTTTTGAATGGGAAAAGGAAGCAAATATAAAAAATAAAAGGATCTAACTAGGGAAATGTGCCAAGATTTAGATGTAAGGAACGATAAATCTATCTTTTGGATACGATTTAAGGGCCTGTTCAATAGTCTTCTATGTCCTAGAATGACAAAAATAAAGATAGAAGCCTGAATGATTCACCCAATGACATACAATAATATTTATGCACATTTACTGAAAAGAGGAGTGAAAGACATGATCTAAATCAACAAACTTGCATTAAATCTATAGAAGTTTTGCAAATGAAACATTTAGTACCATAATGGCATAGTAAAACTTATCAAATATCTTAATAAAATAGAAGGGCCGAGTAGTGGCATAGTTTGTAAGTTCTTTACAATAATATAAAAGAAATAAAAGCTCTGGTTCTTCCACCAATTTATTTATCAAAAATTGAACTCTTTTTATGAATAAAAGAAGCAGGATATATAGCCAAAGGCTTTCATCACTTGAAATCCTGTAACAAAAAAAATTCCCTTATCATAAGCAATGATTACTGTGACAATGACTGATCATGGCCATTGTAACATACAATATTCCAAAGAATGAATGTAGTCATCTGTGAGCCAGATGCATTTTTCCAAATGATGGCAGTGGTACGGGCCTACCCCGTGCAAACAAATGTCACCTCCCATTGATGGTAGTTAGAAAAAATGGTAGCATATGGCAACTTGGTGTTTGCACCACTCCTTCCTTTAATGAAGACCCACCCAAAGGACATGTGGTGGAATTTCACAGTTCATGGTTCATCCTCCCCATCCCTTGATAATAGCTTTTGATGAAAAGACACGTGGCAGTATACTTATTATCAGCCTCACTTGTGAGGTCTGCCAAAGCTTTGCACAAATGGAGTCTATGTGGCATGTCATTAGTGCCCAAAAAAGGTCACAGGAACATAGGCACAATAAGACCTATCTATTGACATGTGGGTGTAGAATGGGGCTCAAAGGAGAAAGGAAAGGAAGCTCCCCTTCAATGAGCGATTGGATGACATGTGGTGACAATGAGCCGAGACATTGAAAAGATGGTTGGAGAGCTCTTAGAAATATTGGTGCAGTCAGAAGTGAAGAAAATAATCCAAACAACTTGAAGGGATCATGGGATATATTTAATATCCACAAGATTGACCACTAGGAGTTACACACACTTTGCAACTTGATCAGAAGATTACAAATACAATGAAGTTTTGTTACCACAATTCACTCTTCCACACTCATATTTTCTCACTTGTTTTCACACTCTTCTCTTTCTTGAACGAATGATGGATGGATACTAAATTCACCACAACTTAACTTTCTTTCATACCATCTTCAACCTTAGAAACATTCACCAAGGTCAGCTATAAAAATTTGAATTACAAATTCAAACTATGTCGGCTACTCAACATTCTTGTGGTGGATAAGAATGTGAGGGGACCAAATACATATTTAATTTAGGACCCAAAAAAAATCTTGGATGACACACACACTTTATTAGATCTATGCAAAAAACAAATGTAACGTGTAGACACCAATTCGGCCATACCTAATGAAAACACCGATGATCTTTGAATTACACATATCAATAGAAAGATAATCACATGTGGGTTGCTCAAAATGCTTCACCAGTCATTTTTCCATCTCTGAGAACAACTTAGATACATCTGCAACACCTTCAACAAACTTCATTCACAGAGAACACTTCACGAATTCAACTGGGACAACCAGCAAAAACATAGGAGCCTCAAGCAATTCTTCCAGAGCATGAAACTACAATAAATTTTGTCAGAACATAGAAACCATCAGAAAGAGTAATATCCCAGATTTGCATGATCTGAGACCAAATACCAGAGGATTGTAGAGCTAAAACATTTCTCCTAGATAACTCCGACAAACCAGTTCACACACCAATGAACATAACTTTTAGTCTCGATCAAACTAGAGGATGAAACTTGGAATATGCAATCCATTTAAGCTCATGAACACACCTTCAGATCCACATAGGCATTGGATCAACATAGAGAAAATTTGGACCACATTACCAAAGCACACTTAGGACACAACTTTCATTATTTCTTAAATTTTCTCAAAAGCACTTGGAAAATACACAACTTACTCAACCTATAAAGTGTTGACATCAATGAAAAATTTAATGAAAACACCACCAAAAACATCCATACTTGTAAAAATCTCCCCCTTTTTCATTGATGGCAACACATGACATGAAAAATCATCAAAGACAACAAACATGATTCTTAGAAGTGACAACCTACGAAGCATAAAATTTTCACATGATTTTCTCTCCCTCTTTGAAATCAATGGAAAAGGAAATTCTTTCCATATAAAGCTTTGTTCACTACCCCTAAGGAGTACTTCCACATCACATACTGCAACAATGAAAAAGTCTCTACTCCCCCTGAGGAGTAGACCTCAATCATCAGTCTAGAACAAAAGAGTCTATCAATCCACTGGACTGATGCACCTTCATGTGCACTTAGTTCAAATAAGGAGGGTTAGAAAACCCTAACTTCCCTCTGAGGTAATCAAAAGTATCCTTTGGAAGGTCCTTAGTGAATATTTTTGCAACTTGTTCTTTGGTATGTACATATTCAAGTCTTCATTCCTCAATACCTTCTCCCTCGAGAAGTAATACTTGATAGATATATGCTTTGTTCTAGAATGCATCACTAGATTCTTTGAATTTTTTATAGAACTTGTATTGTCACAAAAAGATAGAAGTAGGTTCATCACTCACCACACCTATGTCCATTAAAATTTGCTTCATCCACAATACCTGTGTACAACAAGATGCTACTACAATATACTATGCTTCTACAGTGGATAAAGAAACTCAATCTTGCTTCTTTCTCAACCATGAAACTAATATTCCTCCAAGAAAGAATGATCCTCCACTTGTACTCTTTCGGTCATCTACACATCTAGCCCACTCAGCATCAGTGTATGCATTCAAAGTGAAATCATTGTCGTTTAGATACCATAGCCCATAGTCTAGAGTTCCTTTAAGATATCTGAATATCCTTTTCACAACTGTAACATGTGTTGTCTTAGGTTCTGCTTGAAATCTTAAAACTAAAAATAATGCATACATAATGTCTGGTCTAGTAGTAGTAAGATACAACAATCCACCAATCATGGATTTGTACATGATTTGATCAACTTTAGTAGATCCATCATCCTTACTCAGCTTGCATCAAGTTACCATAGGGGTACATACTGGTTTAGAGTCATCCATTCTGAACTTCTTTAACAATTCCTTAACATACTTAGATTGTGAAATGAATATCCCTTTGTCAATTTGATTAACTTAAAGTCCAAGGAAGAAATTCAGTTCACCAATCATTAAATTTCAAATTTTTTTTGCATCTCTTCAAAAAAATTCTTACACATACCTTCATTTCCACCAAAAATGATGTCATCAACATATACCACAACTATCAGTATCTTGTCTTTCTCAACCTTGAAGTTGAGATTGTTGTCTGTGAATCCTTTGCCAAATCCCTGCTTTGTCAATTATCTAACCAATCTAGCATACCAAGCTCTGGGAGATTTCTTTAGTCCATATAATTATTTCTTTAATTGAGAAACCATGTTCGGTTTGTCTAATAGTAAAAAACCTTATGGTTTCTCCATATATACTTCTTCTTCGAGTTCCCCATTCATAAATGCAGACTTGACATCCATCTGATATACTTTGAAGTCTTTATGAGTTGTAAATGCCAAGAACATCTGAATGGCCTTCATTCTTGCTACAGGTGCAAGAGTTTCTTCAAAATCTATGCCTTCAACCTGTGAATATATTTTACATACAAGTATTGCTTTATTCCTTACCACTTCACCATTTTCATTCAATTTGTTTATGTATACCCGTTTTGAACCAATTACATTTTTGTTTGCAGGTCTAGGGACCAATTCCCAAGTCTCATTCTTTTCTGTCTGTTGTAGTTCTTCTTTCATTGCTCTCATCCAAATCTCATCATTACATGCTGCATTGACAGTATTTGGTTCAATTTGAGAAAGTAAACACAAGTTTACCTCAACCACTTTGCTTCTTGTCTTCACTTCTTCACTTTTTTCTCCAATTATCTATTCCTCCAAGTGATTTCTTTGATTATATTTAGGATTTTTAGGTGTAGGTTCTAGAGTCCCTTCTTCTTAACTTTGTTTTTTCTCTTCCTTTTCTTCTTATTGCATTTGAATAGAGATAGGCTCATCAGGTTCAAATTCAGTTGTTTTTAATGGTATATACATAGCTTCATCAACCTTCACATTAGTAATTTCAATGATTTTTCTCAGTCTTTTATTAAAGCATCTGTAAGCCTTTCTATCATTAGAATAATGAAGGAAAATTCCTTCATCACATCTAGCATCAAACTTTCCAAGATTTTCTTCATCTCTTCTAATGCAACGTCTACTACCAAAAACCTTAAAGTATTTCTATAGTAGGAGTCTTAGTGTTGCTACCTTTGATTTGAACTCTGTTAAGAATGTAAACAACAGTGTGAATATCTTATCTCCAATACACATAAGGAACATTTGATTCTTTCATCATGGTTCTAGCTACCTCTTGCATAGTCTTGTTCTTTCTATCTACAACTCCATTCTATTGTGGGGTTCTAGGAGAATAAAAATATTTTTTTATGACATGCTTTTCACATAATGCATTGAACTCACCGGATGTAAGACCTCCACCTCTATTAGATCTTAAGCATTTGATTCTCAATTTTTCCTCATTTTCTTCTCTTGCCTTAAACACCTTGAATCTATCAAGAGCCTAAGAATTTTCTCTAATAAATGTAACCCATGTCATCGTATAGTAATCAATTAAAAGAATAAAGTACCTATCACCATTCAGGCTTTCTTTCTTGTAGGACCACCAAGGTCTGTGTGGATTAATTCAAGCATTATGATAGAAGATTGATCTTTTCCTTTAAAACTAGTTCTTGTCTGTTTTCCCATTTGACAACTTCTACAGATTGAATTTTGTGGATTAACCCTTGAAAGAGAGGGACAACTTTGGTGACCTATTTCATTCATCCTTTCATTAGGAAACTAAAACAATAGGAATAGGAAGAGGGGAGGAGCTTACCTTTAAGAAGATAAGGTTTCTACCTATTTTTCTCTCTTGTTTCACTCAAGGAAATGCTAGAGATCTCAATCCAAGGATGAAATGGATGAAAGAGATCTGCTAAAGGTTGTCCTAGGGTCCAATCAATGACTAAAGAAGGGTTCACCACCAAGCTAGGTCTTGGAAAGATAAGTATCATGCAAGACCTAATTATGAAACTTAACGATATGCAAGAGTACACTAAATGATCTATAAATGAATGCAAAATAGAATAAGAAACTAGAAGAGCACAAAAGAGCACCTGGAAACCTATAGAAGCTTGATCAGAAGCCTGAAATGTTGAAAATACTAAAATTAATGGACACTAGGACTTATATGCCAGGCTAGGGGATTTAGTCATAGATTAGGGTTTCTAGGTAGGAACAAGAAATTGGCAGAGACAAGTCTGAAACATCTGAAAACTATAAACTCCACTATAATAGGACTCATACAGTAGAAGTGGCATATGAGTCTTCTTGGATTTTTGGAAGATTGGGATCCAAATATTCTCTCCAACCTCTTCTATGTCTCCTCAACCTAATTTATGGATCTAAATTGTTGAATCCTGCTTTGTAGTTGTCTTTTAATGATCTTCTAAACAAGGTGGTGACTTGGACAACTTAGCAACTTTGACAACTTCTTTTCAATATTTCTCTTCAATATGTCTTCAATATAGATCTAAAAATAACACACTAAAGAGAGGAAAAAATGTTGTTTTTTTAGTGCAAAGTGGTTTTCCTTGGTCAAACCTTGTAATGAAATGAAATGAAAAGGAGGAATGATGAATGAACAAGTATGCAATGTTGCAGTTCACCAAACCCTTAAATAAGATGCCACAAACATGTATGAAATGGCTCCAATGGATGTGGATCTTGAATCTTGCTTGAATGTTGTAGATCTTGAATTGAAGGCTTGCTTCAATCATGAAACCCTACATCATAAATGTTATCTCAAAAATAAACATGATGCATGATGACTTTGACATGATGCTTGATACTTGAATAATGCTCAAAAACACTTTATAAGCTCTTGAAGGCTCTTGTAAAGTCTTGTAAACTCTTTAATTCTTGTGTGAACTCAAATTTTCTATAATACATGATTACTGTAGTTGCTAAATTGATCTCATGAATGCTTAGGTGAAAATGAGTGTAATAACCTTGTATTTATACTTGTTTATGCCTAATTTCCTGAAATTACAACACTACAAGCCAACATTAGATCTAGGAGAATAAAATCTTACCAAGAATTTGATTTTTCTAAAATTTTAAGCCACATAGGACTCATATGCCAGAAGTGGCATATGAGTCCCATCACTTCAAGCTTTGGGACACATTTTTCAAGAAATGCTTAGATTCATGTCAAATCTAGATTGGGACTCCAAAACTTAGGTGGGACCTATATACCCAAGGTGGCATATGAGTTGCAGATCACTAAATATGGGCCATACAATCCAAAAACACCTAAATTATGATTGGATGTTGATTTATGTTAGGATTAATCTCAGAAAGATGCATTAATTAAGACTTGTGAGTGTAAAATAAGGCCAAATAAGGCATAAAGAATCCCCATTAATAATGAAACCCCTAAATTAGTGAGAAAGTGTTAGGATACACTTTAATACAACACCTTCAATAAGGTACAACTAGGTTCATTTAATTTACAAGGGCCCAAGACCTAATGTGAATGTGTTAAACACATTACAAAAATAAATCAAGGTGACCTTAAGCTCAATAAACAAGGAGGCCCTAAACTATCAAGAAAATGTAGAGGGATACTTTTTTGTTGCCACATTTAGCTCCCACTTTAGTGAGAGGAGGAACTTGCTTCAAAATCACACTAAATTAGACAAACTCCCCTCAAGAGGGGTCCTAATGGACCAATGCTAATAAGATAGGACAACAACGATCAAGAGGGATGATCAATCCCCCAATATCAAGATCCTATGACAAACCAACATAGACACATAATAACACACATGAAAATGATTTAAGGAGAAAAAACAAGGCACAAGAATACACTGCCAAAGGTAAAGAGAAAAACACAAATACTAGAGGGTGGATCAAGCTTCAGTCATTTGTCCTGCATGTTGTGGATGAGGTCTAGGCTATTTGTCTAAAAATGTATTCTCACTCTAAGGCATCAAAACTCTAGGCAATCTGCTAGGTGAGTATCCAAAAAGGTGAGTCACATACGCACATGACTAGTATGCACTCACACACACAAGAAAGTAGCTATGGTAAAGTCATTCCTAAGTTTGGATTCTTGTAAAACCATACCAAATTTATACCTCCTAATAGCTTTGATAAGGTGCCACACAATAATGAACTTTGAGCTTCATGAGGCAAGAAAAGCTTTGTATGCTTGATACTCATGAACAAAAAAGATGGCTCCATAGACAAGAAAAGTGTATTATGCAAGGTGGTCATATAACTGAATTTGAAAATGAAAAATAATGTAAGGTATTCTCAAAGGAGTTTTTCTTAGTCCATGTAAGGTCTTGACTTAGGAAACATTATGCCTAATGTCTCCAAGAGAGGACCAATCAAAGAATATAATATTCATAACTTAGGGGATGTAGTATGTTGCATCAAGAAACTAAGAGGAATGCATTATGCTAAGAGAGATCACATTCTTGAGTTACATCACACCCAATGTCACCACAAAGTGAAAGATGCATTGCATGAAGTGAGAACACTACATAACGAAACATGAAATGCAAAATAATAATGTCAATGTATGCACCCAATTTAAAGAAATTGCTAAACACCATGCTATGAGAAATAACTTTAAAGTAGCAAATGATAAATGCTAACAAATGAGAGATTATTTGGAAAGCCCTATGCTAAGTCATATGTTTCCAAATCAAGCTACGTCATGAAAAATAAAGCGGTTTCCCTCAAAACCAAAATTCCAAACACATGAGGGATCCATGGATTTGAAGTCAGCATGTTCTTGCTATAATGTTTTTAAAAAGAACTCAGAACAACCATAATTCGCAAAATACTCATAGAATAGGAAGAATGACACAAAGAGAGTAAAAACAAAGAATTGTTTTTGGTCAACATGAAGAGACATGAATGTCTCAACGCCCTGTGTCATCCCCAAAAGGAAAACACAAGACAAAAGAAAAGATGAATGTTTACGAAATTAGAAAAGAATGTAGATACATATAGAGGAATGCACAAAAAGAGAGATACATCAAAAAAAACTGTACATGGGATCACATTATGCACATGCAATCACATAAAGAAACATGAAAAGAAACAATGCAAAAGACCAGTAAGGAATATGTGAGTCAACCTATTAGAAAGTCATTTGCATCCCAATCATTTTCATCGTATATAGAAGGTTGAAAACTAGCCAAAGGGATAATAGCAAGTTCCAAACTAGGGTCATCTCCAATTTTAACACTCTACCTAGTATAATTATCACTTAAACTCATAGAAGAGGAAAACAATGTATTCAATTCATTATGCATTTCCTCATATTTTTTAGGAACCTCATCATTGTCATCCAAGTTAATTACAATGAGAGGTCAAATGATAATGTCTAAAGAAGGATTTAGCTCTTGTTGTGGTATAGGATCATTTTGTTGTGGCGAGAGAGACTCATCGTGTATTGCTTTACTCAAGTTCGGATTTTGATTTTCTTTGTTTGTTTCTTCATTTATCTTTCGAGCAAGAGCACGACATCTATGCCTATGCTCTCTAGCATTTCTATTTATTTTAGTTCGATTTTAAAGTTGTGCTTGTATAGGATAAATTTTATCAACCATAGGTTTATTTTCTTCCCTTAGGGGAGGAACAAAAGGAACCATGGAAGTTTGTTCAACCACTTTCTCTTTAGCTTTATAAACTTGTTTTATTTTAGGAGGGGTGATGGGATTGTTTTCGTTATCTCCTTGTATTTTTTAGGAAGTAGGAAAAGGGCCCATCTTAGGTTGGTCTAGTTTGTTTGGAATGTCTTTAGGTTCAATCATGGTTTTTTCAAGGATGGTAAGCTCGATCATAGGCTGAGGCATGTTTTCAAGGGATAGTTTTTCTATTAATTTCACCTTAAACTTTTGGTAGGATTTGAAAAAGAAGTCCTCATGAGGTTTATTAATTTTCATAGGCTTGATAGAAATAAATCTAATGAGAATTTTCCATGGGAAGAAAAAGTATTAAAACAACTATGGTGTACAACTGATGGAATGACTTCCATGGAGCATAACCATGGGTAACCAAGCTTCAAATGGAATTGGTCTAACATCGAGATGATGGAAAATGAGACATCTAATTTTTTTTGTACTACTTGTAAAGATAAGGTGATCGATCCCATTGTAGGGAAAGCAAAACCATTATGGATATTTATCCATTCTTTCAGGTTTATCATGTGTTTCTTGATAGAGTTCATGCACAAGTAGGAATTCCTCGATGATCACATTCTCTCCACAAACAGGATAAATTAGTATCCCATTAGTCGGCTTATCATAGATCCGGTTGGCTATGTAAACAGGACCATCAGGTGCATGTTTAAGTATATTGATAGATGAAAAAGCAATGCCAAGAGGGTTTTTAGTGAACGATCCTGATGATGTTGAGTTTCAATCAATGAAACCAAACCATCAATAGGGTTTTATTCATTAGGATATTGTTTATCAGTGTCCATGTTCTCATCATCCATGACGACATTCATTACATCATTCTTCGTAGTTTCGCCAGCTTTGATAAACAAAATATTATGATTTGGCATGGGATTGGTAAAGATTTGCAAGTTTTGGGTAGGAGGGGAAATAGACTTATTTCCTTGATCATTAAAACCACCAATTGAAAGATGACTAGAATCAATGAGGTCTTACAGAAGATGTTTAAGATGCTTACAATGTTCTATGTCATGTCCATTTTGTTGATGATAATAGAAATAAAAATTTGATCTAAAGTTTAGAGGTAAAGAATTATTAGGATCAGGAGTTTTAACGAGAGGCAGAGTGATCATTTTCTATTCTAAAAGTTATGAAATTGTGTTATGGAGGGTATTGGGTAAGGGTGTGAATTTCGTAGCTGGATCCCTAAATGCGAAAGGAGTTTTCTTACTTATAGTGGCCACTTGGGTATCAACATGTTGAGCTATTTTTTGAGGGGGATTAATTTGACGAAATCCTTTATTCTATTTTCTGAAAGGTTGATAATAGTTTCGGTCTGTAGATTCAAACTTTTCAAGTTAGCTAGAGGTGGGTTTTTTTTCATGACTACTAGCTGAATTTTGATAACCACAAAGGGCAGCACTTAAGTGTACAAAGGAAGGTAAATTCATCATGGTAAGCTTATCTTGTATCTTATTTTTAAAGTTCTCAATGAACATCCTTTAAAGGTGAGGTTCAGGAATCTTTAAATTGATTTGGGAATAAAGTGATTGGTAACATGAAATAAAGTCAGTAATCTTTTCATCATCTTTTTTATTGCATCTCATTAAATCAGCTAAGGTCATCTTAGGAGTCATATGCAACTGGAAATGGTTTATAAATGCCTCAAAAAGTTCATTAAATGAACAAACTAAGTTGTTCAGTAGTGAAGAAAACCATTCTAAGGAAATATCCTTCAAGGATCTAGGGAAAATCTTAGCCAAGAGCTTATCCTCAAGAATAAAGTCACTACATAGGGTAGTATAAGCCAAAACATGGTTAGAAGGATATCCTTTCCCACAATATTTCTCAAATATAGTAACCTATATACCTTGTGGCATCAACGTTCTTAATATTTCCAAAGATAAGGGATTTCTTTTGACATAGTATGTGGGTTGGCCATTCTGATTTTGGTTTATGGTGGAAACTTTCTTTTGAAGGGATGAATAGTTTGCAAAAGTTAATTTATGAGAGGATCATTGTTTGCATTATGAGATGGAGGTGAATAAGGTGGAGGTGCATATGTGTTTGAGAAAAGTGAATGGAATGATTATAGGAGGTAAAGTGGTAGGGGATATGACGTGTGATGCCACAAAGGTACTAGGGATGCTAGCGGAAATACCCAAGGAAGGAATCAGATTACTAATGGGTTTCATTATTGTTGTAACTTGAGGGTTTTTGTAGGTAGCAGTAGAGGAAATTTTTGTGGGAGGAGGATTTTGATTTCCTCCTTTGCTTGGGACATTTTTAGAAGGTAAAGCACAAATAGTGGCTAGGGTGAGATGTTTTCCAAAAATTTGAACTATGTTATGCACAAGGTCAACTCCATCTTCAATTTCAATCATGTGATGTATGTTATATATGGTTGAAATTTCCTCAGTACTTATTTGATTTATAGGTTTGATAAGTCTTCATGAATTTGTACTATGTTTTCTTGTGGAATACTAGCAACCATTGTCTCAACATTTGTCACACTATTCGAAGGCAAAGAGTTGTTAAGGGTATGGAACATACCTAGTGTACTAGTGTCAACACTAGTAGTGAAAGAGTTAGGTAACCTAAGATCCACAACGATTATGTTATCATGAGATGACATGAGTCTCGAACTTAGTCTGACTATAGTATTAGAAATAGGACACCAAGTTGAAAAACTCATGCAAGGGGAAATCAAGGAAATGCAAGATGTAATGAACACAAGATAAATGCTATGCTCTAAATCTTATTCAAATGTAATAAAATGGAAAAACAAATATTTACAAACTAAAACAACTAACTAATAGCAATCAATAGAAACACAAAAATAGAGCTTTGAATGCTGGAAAATGTAGTTTAAAATGTGAAACTTGACTAAATCACCTACAGGGGCATATGAGTCCCAATCAAGGTTTTTTAGAGGTTTAAATGTTGAATAACAGTCACCACAGAATACCCAAAAATTGGGAGAAATATCTTGTACTAGGACTAAATCATCTTGACGGGCATACGATTCCCACTTAAGGGTTTTTACACCGTTTTCAACAAATTCTATGTAAATGTTATGTTTTCGGTTTGGATGATGTCTAGGATAAGTTTAAATGCATATTTTAGATGATTTTAAATGATTCAAGATGCAAAACTACAACCTATATGCACTTTCACTAATGCAATATTTTGAAACCCTACATGCCAATTAACTACTACAAAACCTAATGCAATGCTAATGCAAGCTAGATCTAGGCTTATAATTTACTATAAATAAGAATTAAGATGTTCTAAATGTAGGTTCACCAAAATGAAACAATGGGAATAGGAAGATGGGGGCTTACCTTTAAGGAGATAAGGTTTCTACCTATTTCTCTCTCTTGTTTCACTTAAGGAAACCCTAGAGATCTCAATCCAAGGATGAAATAGAGGAAATAAATCTACTAAAGGTTGCCCTAGGGTACAATCAATGACTAAAGAAGGGTTCAAAAATAAGCTAGGGCTTGGAAAGACAAGTAGCATGCAAGACCTAATTATGAAACTTAATGATATGCAAGACTACACTAAATGATCTAGAAATGAATGCAAAACAAAATTTAAGAAATTGGAAGAGCATAGAGGAGCACTTGGAAACTTGTAGAAGATTGATTGGAGACCTAAATGTTGAAAATACAAAGATAATGCACACTAGGACTCATATGCCAGTCTAGGGGATTTAGTCCTAGATTAGGGTTTCTGGGCAAGAATAGGAATTTGGTAGAGACAAGTCTAAAACATGTAAAAACTGTAAACTCCACTGTATTAGGATGCATACACCAGAAGTGGCATATGAGTCTTTCTTTGATTTTTTGGAGGATTAAGATTTGAATCTGCTCTTTAACCTTTGCTCTATCTCCTCAACTTTATTTATGGATCTGAAATGCTAAATTCTACTTCGTAGTTTTCTTTTAATGATCTTCTAAATAAGGTGGAAACTTGGACAACTTAGCAACTTTGACAACCTCTTTTCAATATTTCTCTTCAATATGTCTTCAACCTAGATCTATAAATCACACACTAAAGAGAGGGGAAAATGTTGTTTTGCTAGTGGAATGGTGTTTTCCTTGGTCAACCCCTATTTTTCTAATCAAACTTGTAATGAAATGAAATGAAAAGGAGGAATCATGAATGAACAAGTATGCAATATTGTAACTCACCAAACCCTTAAATAAGATGCTACAAACATGTATGAAATGACTCCAATGGATGTGGATCTTTACTCTTGCTTGAATGTTGTAAATCTTGAATAGAAGGCTTGCTTGAATCATGAAACCCTACATCACAAATGTTATCTCAAAAAACAAACAAGATGCATGATGAATTTTACATGATGCTTGACACTTGAATAATGCTCCAAAACACTTGATAATCAACTCTTGAAAGCTCTTGTAAAGTCTTGTAAAATCTTGAATGCTCTTGTGAACTCAAATTTTCTATAATGCATGAATACTCTAGTTGCTAGATTGATCTCATGAATGCTTAGGTGAAAATTAGTGAAAACCCTAGATTAGTGTGAAAGTATTAGGATAAAATTTACAACACCTTAAATAAGGTATAAATAGGTTCATTTAATTTAAAAGGGAACAAGACCTAATGTGAATATGTTAAACACATTACAACACTAAATCAATGTGACATTAAGATCAATTAACAAGGAGGGCCCAAATAAGCAAGAAAATGTAGAGGGATACATTTTTTCATTGCCACAGAAACCAATATACCTCAACCAAGTGACTCAATTGAGGGACGAAGGTATTGAGATGTTTTTGTTAGGTGTGATTAAACAAATGGGTTCACCATTAAATGAAGCCTCTAAGGAGAAATGAAAATATGAATACACTAAACCCTAGAATCTTAGAATATGAAATCATATCACTAAAAAAAAAGATACAAAAAATGTTGAATACCCAAGATACTAAGAGGGGGGTGAAACAATATCTTCTAAAACTTATTGAACAAACACCATACAATTAATCTAATGCATATACTAGTAAAAATGAGAAAGAGCATTAACAAAACATAAAAGAACACAACAGAAGAACACCATGATTTTTACCTAGAAAACCCAAAATGGGAAAAACCACGGTGAGGATTAGCTCACAATATAGAATAATTGATTATACGATACTACAAAGGGTGGCTCACTGCCAGGAATCACTATCCAAAATGGGAGGCTCACTGCCTCTGAAAGATACAATAGCAAAATGGCTTACAACCAGAATATGAATTGATTAAGTTACACCTAACAAGTGTTGATTAAGTTCCTTTGATGGTCAGTAAAATCACATACCTGCAGACATATATTCACCTTGATTCATTTTTTCATTCATTCCATCTATTTTAATCTCAAAACCATCCAATATATATCTAACTCATCCATAGGCATTAATTAGGTCAACCTAATTAGATGCATCCCTTATTCACCAAAAAGATAACTCTAGGCTTCAAGCATGTACAAAATATTTCCAAAAACAATTCAAGCATCTAGCACACTACAACATGTCATCATGGACCAAAGATAGGTCACACATGAATCTTTAATACAAAACTTAATGCATTAGAACATCAACTATACATTAGGTCAGCAAGAGATAGAGTTAATAGAAAAATGTAACAATAGAGTAATGCCAAATCGCCATACTAGCACCTAAACACATGAAATTCTGAACTTACAAGCTTCCAACATCCAAAAACCATTTCCAAAACCTGTAAGCAATGATAATCATCAGTGGAGGATTGCACACCAAAATTCCAGAGGATAATGCCTGCATACCGATTTAGAATATCAGATCTACCTTGAACTTAAGCTTGCAGTTGCAACTCATTTAACATGGTGACATCAATGACAAAACAAAATATACATAATGATATGTTCTTCATTCTTCCAACAATCTCCCTCTATTTCATTGATGGAAACATGTGCCAAAATAGTTTACAAACCTGCTATGTACAATACTCTCCCCTTTTCTCTCCATAACATTCTCTCCCTTTTCTCTCCCCCTTTGACATCAAGGAAAAAGGGTTGTCCAAAAATAATATTAATATACATATATATACAAGGACAGTCTAGAACATTGTATGATCAAAAGAATCAAAATTATTAAATCCCCCTTAGGTGTTTGTCTCAAAAATGTGTAAAAGGTATTACTTGGAGGAAGGTAAGCTTTGAAGCTCCTTGAGAATACCTTGTCATGCAATCTTACCATTCTCCCAACTCTTCTTAGCAAATATCAACATCCTATTCAAAGATTCTAGTTCCATTAGACTTTCTTCTCCATCATTCTAAGTACCAAGAGTCAGATTGATCTTCTCTAATTTTATTGCATTCACCAAAGCATTGACAAGTGGAGTGTACTCCATTTTCACAAGGTCACCTAGCTGATCGAATCTTTTGATGATATCCTCCTTTTTTAGAATAATTTTTTTTTCTCTTTGAGTAGAGATAGCATTCTAGGTTGTCTTGTCTCTATCTTTGGATACATTATAAGTACTAGAGACAACAGCCAACTGGGACTCAATGGAATCCATGAGATCCTTGATATTCTAAGTGGCATCTGGTGACTTAATGCAATAAGTAAATACAAAATTTGCTTTTGAATCACAAGCCTGTACAACTTCCAGATTCTATTCAACATTGGTGTGTGCCAAAGCACACTTATCATAAAGTGCCAAGATCCTTTTCTCTGCCAATTTATCTTCAACCTCTTATCTTGTCTTCTCACCAAGTCTAGAGGAATACTCCTTAAAGGATTCCAATAGAAGTTTCAAAGTATCCATCAGAGTGATAGAAGTATCCATTGATGTACAAGGGTGGCCTCCTGCAAAGCTTTGATGACATCATCAATAAGCTCTATCCCCTTCTAATGTTTTTCCAAAATTTATCTTCTTCCGGATGCATGCAATGCATCCCCTGACAACAATTTATGAACTAGATAAATCTTATCTAGATCCACACTTCCTTGAATCATGAATAGTTGTAGAAGTTCTAGAGGAATCACTAGTTGGAACTTGATCTACTTGGATAACAAGCTTGTTGATGGTGTTTTGTACACAAAAACAACTCAGACAAAATATAATATCCTATCTCTCTTGAAAGTTAAATCTCTATTAGCAAGCCTCAAGAGATAATCCCAAGGTCTCTAATGTTGAAGATCTTGACGATGCCATAAAAAAACTGAGTGGTAAATGTGAGAATGTTGGTAATCAGAAGGGGCCTTATGAAACAACTACTGGAGGTTTCAAACTCATCAGATTTTGCAATATTTTGATGCTTTTGATCCTAAAACTAACCCAAATTTAAAAGAAACAACAAAAGTTAAGGGTTTAGAGAGAGATTATATTCTAAACTAACTCCTAAGACCAACAATGCAGATGGATCAACACTTGAAGTGGGCCAATCCTATAAAACTAAATTTTTCTAAACCCAAATTGAATCTGCAGTATCATAAAAGTAGTGCAATCTTCTAAGGAATGAAAAGATTTTCAAATCATAAGCATTCATACAATTCAACCTTATCCAATGATTGAAATGAATGAACACCCACAACTGAACTTAGCACATAGAATCAAGGCCCAGACTAACTTTGCACAACAACTTACAATCAACAAGCTGCTAAAAGTATGGACCCAAGGATCGCTCAGACACTTCAAATATTAAATCATAAACACCATTGCATCATATATAACTCTAACATCTAACATGCAACTGATAACTTTAAGAAAAAATTAAAAATATAGAATAACCAAAACCATGCAAAGTGGTACAAAATAAGAAAGAGCACCAGAAAACAATGTCTTTACTTTTTATTGAATCACCCCAACTATGCAACAATTAAGTATTCTCACTGTTTCAGCTCTTTCTCTAAGAAAACTAACTCCTAACTCGAATTCAGCTATTACAATAATGTCTAGCTCTTCTAGTAATGTAGAAACCCCAAAAATGAAGCCAAAGCCTCAATTTATAGCCCAAGAGTCCATTGGGCACCCAAAAATAATAGCCCACAGAGCCCAGTCAAACATGCATCTGAGTTTACTATATTTGGTTTGATCTAAATATGATTGGATGGTGTGGGTTGACTTCATTGCTAGATATTCCCTAGGTTAGGATTAACCTAGGACTCTTCATAACTTTGGCTGAGAAGTGGCACAATGAACATAACACCTTCCACTTATCCACTGGTGAGATGACAGTCACACCCGAGGATGTATACCAGATTTTGAGGATTCCTGTTATCGATGATTTTGTTGTATATGATTCCATCGAGCAGGGTGGTACAGATGCATTGCAGAGAGTGTTCGAGGATGATCAGATTTGTGGCTATGATATTCCATGGTGAGAGATGGTTGATGATGTATACACCTAAAATTGGTCTGGAGCATTCAATTAATTAAATACACATTATTTGATTAATTATTCTATTTCCTCTACTGTTTAAATAAATAAAATATTTATTTAATATAGTTCACATTCAAATTCATCTTAATTAAATAAACAAAATTAAATACTTTGTTTGATTTAATTATCAAATCTCTACTTTATTCTATCACATCATTCTCAAATTAATTAAATAAAGGTCAAACGCTTTATTAATTAATTACCATATTCCTCTATTTTAATAAAAAACTATCCTATAGTTCATTTTATTAAAATTATTTATCTCCCTTTTCTAATTTAAATAAATCAAAATATTTGAATTAGAGCATAAGGAATATTCCAATCTACATTTCCTCAAAAATGAATTAGATTTCCTATGTCTAATCTATGTATAAATTTGTCACAATTAATGCTTTGAAACTTCACAGGAAGTTTTTGAGACAAATTGGAGACAAATTTGGAATTTGATCTCTCAATCCTCCTCCATCAATCTTTCCTCTTCTCTTGCCTAGTGTTTTCATGGGTAGAGACAATCTCCATCTTTCTCTCAATCTCCTCCATCTCTCACCATTCAATCCTCCAGATTGAATCCAAGCCTCTCAAAGCTTTCCCTGTGCATTTCTACAGCCAGGAAATCTATAAGTAAAGCCTCATTGAACCAAGAAAAGGATCTAGATAATCAAGCTTTTGCACTCTTACTTTGCAGGAATCTAGACATCAAACATCAAGCATTCACATATCAAGTATCAAGCATTCAAGTTTTCAACAATGGCTGCCTCCTGTAGCTGCAATTATCAATTTCATATATGCTAGTTTATATTGTTTATCATTTAGCATTTCATTATCTTCATCTCATTCTTTAGATAGTCATTTTAATAGTCTTATTTTCTTACACAATCTGAGAGCAATCAAGATTTAATAAATCTTTGAGGATAGAGAGCAATACGACGCTTTCAATTGATTACTATTTTTAATTGATTCAATTTGTTTAATCTTTGATATAATGTCATATTAAGAAGTGTATTTATGTTATTTACCTCATTCCACTTACAATTTGGCGCCCACCATGGGGCATTAACCCCATTTTTATCAAAAAAATGCAATTTTCTGGAAAGTGTCATGCAGGTTCGCAGCGTGTTCTGTTTTAGCGCTTCCGTTAAAAAATTTGGCGCTTCCGGTCTCTGTTTTAGCGCATCGGGTGTTTTAGCGCTTTCCTTAAAAACTTCGACGCTTTCGTACCCTGTTTCGACGTTTTCGGGTTTTAGCACTTCCAAAACAAACTTCGACGCTTTCAGTCTCTGTTTTAGCGCATCGGATGTTTTAGTGCTTCCATGACAAACTTCAACGCTTTGGTACCCTGTTTCGGCACTTTCAGGTTTTAGCGCATCAGGTAAGTGTTTTGGCACTTCGGTGCAAAATTTCCAGCACTTTTGTAAAAAATCATTCTAGATCTAACGCAACCGCGGCCAGATTTCAATTTTTTTTTCATTATGGGATTAAAATGTACCAATCTAGGATAATCACTTCAAAGTTCTCTAAAAATTGATCAATCTAGGATAGTCACTTCAAAGTTTCAAAAGTTTTCTAAAATTGATCAATATAGGGTAGCCACTTCAAAGTTTCTAAAAATTGATCAATCCTAGGATAGTCACTTTCTTGTTTTCTTAAAAACAAATCTATCAATCCTAGGATAGTCACCACATTTTAAAGTACAAAGTTAAAAAGAATATCATGATTTCAGTGAAGCAACACCTTCACTTAGATTAAGAATATTTCTTTTTAGGCTTAAAACAGAACAAATCTATATGCTATGCTTGTAGTGATTAGGCTTATGCTCTCCCCTTAACTGGGTGACCAAAGTGCCAGATTCACTTTTATTTTCATGTTATTTACGCTTTATTAAATCCTTTAGCAGGCCTGCCATAGTGGGAAAAAGTACTCACCCTACGGGAACGACCTAAGTGGGAACAACCAAAGCCAGGTTTTCCAACCCACTATAATAAAAATGCAATTTTTTGATGAAAGTCCAAATTGACAGTAGTAGGCAAGATAACCATCCCCAAAATCTTTGTTCTAAAGATTGGTAGGTCTCTTGAGGGAGTTTATCTATTTGCCACACTGAACGAAACCCTATCTACGAACCATATAGTAGTTTCTCGCCGAGTCAGTATCCATACATTGTCATACTCACGGTGCAAGGGGAGGGAAGAATCTTCCCCCAAGACACTCACCATATAATTACCAAGGATTGATTGCTCAAGGGATTTGGTATCTACGTCCGTCACTTTGAGTACGCACCTGGCAACGACAAAAACATGGGCGTCCTCTAGGGGCTGACACTGCTGTGTGAGTCAACATAATTCAAGATGTGGGCTATGAGTATAATGATGACCTACTTGTCCTTAAGTGTGAGTCTGCTTGATTTGTGTACAATTGTTAAAACAACCTGTCAAAATCAATAAAAATCATTCGTGGTTTCTTGAACATACACGATCTATTCTATTTAAAACAAATATTCACAATTGCTTGCGATGTTTTCACAAAACTCATTTAAATCAGATTAAAGATCATCTTGAAAAGCAAACAATTCCAAAAGTCAGCTCCAGAATTTCATGATTCGAAAGTGGAAGTCCACCACGTTTGTCAAAAGAAAGATCAAAATCACCAAGCCCAAGAAACCACTTAGTCCTTGAGGTATCTTGAGAAAAAGACATTTCCTATATCTAAATCGCGATATCTTGTTACACCATAGGACCTTCATTCATAGGTATCATGACTTTGCTAGAGGGTACATAGACGATTATGCTATAGAACCACTCTACTCACAAGCCTTCTTCTAAAGGAGAGCCCTCACACAATATCACAACCGTAGTCAACACATTCGTCAGTCTTATTTTCCCCAACCCATGATAGAATATTCCACAAGACCAGATCAAATTTTACAGTAGAGAGTCTTTAGCGTCATGTTTTTTTTAGAAGCTCTGGAAAAACCTGTTTCAGTGCTTCTGGTCACTATTTTAGGGCTTCTGTGAAATAACACTTTTGGGCTCTATTTTAGCACTTACAGTCCTTAATTTAGTACTTCTAATAAAGTAGCACTTCCATCACTTTTTACGGTGCTTTCATGCACTATTTCAACACTTCAGGTAAAATAGTGCTTTCGGTCACTATTTTAGCACTTTGGGACTCTGTTTCAATGCTTCAAGTAAAATAGCATTTTCAGTTACTATTTTAGTGCTTCGGGACTCTGTTCTAGCGCTTCTAGGAAATAGTGCCTGTGTACTCTATTTTAGCGCTTTTAAAATAGAGAGTTCAAAAATCTTACCACTCAGTCTATCTATCATTTATCTGCAATCTTTTCCAGAAAACAATTTCCTTGTCATCAGAATCACAGTTTAAAGACCAAAATCGGAGAGGTTTATACAAATTTCCAAACTTATCAACTCAAACAAAATCTTGCAAATCAAAAGTGTCATATCAGAATACACAATCGATTACTACATGAAGGTTTCATTATCAGGATACTATCATCCTTTATCATGAAACCTAAGCATAGTGAATCAAATTTTTAACATAGTCTCATCAATAAGATCAGTCATCTTATTCAACTTGGTTAAAAATTCAAATTGACATCTTTCTAGCACAGAAGATCAACATTTTCGAAGGAAGTGTAAAAGTTTGTATGTCAATCTTTACTAGGTCCCAAAAACAGAGACTCTTAGAGGAAGAGCTAGAAACATCCCAAACAATGGCAGAAGAAAATCCTTGGAAAAATCTAAACTGAAATGACAAAAATGAAATAACTCAAGAAGACATTCAGGCAGCCCAACAAGATCCTAAATTCTATATATTCATGGAAAAAAATTTAGAACAAGATATGGAGAAGTATTTGTTCATGTTAGCTGAATCAGGCGCAAAGCTTCCCAAGGACTTTGATGTTAATCGTCTAAAAGAACCACCCACTACAAATGAAACTGAAATACCATCCCAAATGCCAATAATAGATCTTGTTGTTGCTTTAACATCTCAAATGCAAATATTACAACAACAGATACATGATATGACAAAGGGAAATAGCAAAAGGTATGCCTTATAGGACATTTGTCCATACCCTTTCCACTCAACAGTGGACATGGTTCCCTTTCCTCGGCATTGTGAATTCCCAAAGTATGATAAATACAATGGAAGAATGGATCCAATAGACCACATAAGAGAATTCAAAATGATGAGCTCAGAATTTGCACAAGAGGAAACATACCTCATGAGGCTTTTTCCCCGAAGCTTAGGAGGATCGTGTATGGAGTGGTTCTCAAAATTACAATTAGGTATTAAAAATTTTGAGGAACTTATCAATCGATTCATCTCCCAGTATTCTTTTAACATCCAACACGATGTTACAATAAAAGATCTCTATAAATTAAAACAAAATAAAGGGGAGACGTTCTTATCATTTCTACAAAGATGGCGACAATTGTTCACTAGATGTCCTTGATCCATTCTTGAGGAAGAGAAAATGGAGTTCTTCATTGACAAATTAACAGAAGAAATGAGTTATAGACTAGAATTACAATGTCCTTCTACATTTGAAAAGGTTGTAGAGAACGGTATTAAAATCGAAGAAGCATTAGTCAAAAGGGGAGTTATTAAACATTTTAATGATAAATCAAACAACACAAATAACTCCTCAAATCAATACTCAAGCAATGATAAACCAAAATTTTGGCAAAAGAATCAAAGTGCAAATACAAATGAAACAAAAAATGATTCTCAAAATGTCAAACCAGTTTTTAACTTAATAGCTTCTAACTCAACGAACCAAAGCAATGATCAAACTGTCAAGACCAATGTTGTACAAAATAATGAGACCACCAAATCGCAGTCCTATCAAAAACCATCAAATTGACGAAGGTTCACACCATTCGGACAAACAATGGAATCAACAATGAAAGAATTAGTAACTAAAGGTCTTATCACAGTGCGAGAGGCAAGATTTTGGGATCCAAAGGTTAAACCATCATGGTGGAATGACTAAGAGTACTGCAACTTCCATAACAATAAGGGTCACAAAATGAACGATTGTATGGAGTTAAAACATGTTGTACAAGATTTAATCGACAACAATAAAGTGTATGTGGAAGAACCCTAAACTAATAATGATCATTTTGCCTTCAAAGACCCTTTTCCAAACTATGATAAAGGTGCATCATCCTCAACAAACAACAAAGGTAAGAATGTTAATCACGTCTATGATACAACGATCCTTTATCTTTCTGAAGTCAAGGATAATCATACAGTTCATCCTATCATCCACAAAACCAAAACCAATGACATTACCCCTTTGGATTTGTTCCCAAAAATGCAACACTCTGACAATCAAATCAATGTTTTAAAAATCAGAGATCATCAAGAGTATCAACTAGTAAACATCATGACTAGGGGGCAATCCAAGGTAATATTAAAAGGAATTGGATCCACACATGCAGTTCCACCTCCATCACATTATAACATTGTCAATCAACTTCAGAACATCCCCGCTCAAATATTGATACTAGAACTTCTGAAAATATCACTATCACATAAAGAAGTTCTAGAACAAGCACTAGTTGCCACTACAATATCAAAGAATCTAGATTTTTTCCAATTCCAAGCTATGGTGGGAAATTTGACTACCCCACATTGTTTATCATTCTCTGAACAAGATGATGTATCATTAAACGATCCCCATAATACTGCATTGCATATTGAAGTCCTAATCCATAATCAACGAGTAAAGAGAGTCCTAATAGATGGGGGAGCTGGTCTAAACATTTGTACTCTCAAGTTAATCTGTGCATTAGGATATTCAGATGAGGCTATTGATTCTCCACGGAAAATGACTATCAAAGCTTATGATGAAGAAGAAAGATAGTCTAAAGGATTGATTATGTTACCCATTCAAGTGGGGCCAATAATGAAGCATATAACATGTCAAGTATTATAAAGAGAATTAACATACAACATTCTCTTAGGTCGGCCATGGATCCATGACATGCAGGCAGTACCTTCAACATACCATCAATGTTTGAAGTTCCGAGTAAATGGACAAGAGGTGACTATATCTGTTGATTACAATCATCCTCAACATTGTAATACAATCAAAATATCCCAAGAAACCTTGGTACCTCACAATAGGGAAGCATCTAGTTCAAAATCATCCAATGAAGAACAATGTCCAACTATTACCACCAAGTGGGTTGAGAAAAAGGGTAAAGAAAAACAAAAAATTCCTGTTGAAACTAACTCAATAGATAATCTGGATCAGCAAAATTCCTTATCACAAAAATTTCAAGAGAAAGTCCATCTGACTGATAAGGGAATGGGAACATATTCAATGGAGCAATCACTTAACCTATCACAGTTAATGCCATCTCCTAGGACCTATGGACAACCTTCTTTGATAAAACCTCAAACATCATTACCAACCACAGTTTTGCAAGAAAGGTTTGTCAAAATGGGTACCATAGTAGATGAAACAGATGATAAAGCAATCTTGGATTGGCTCTACAAAGATGAGGAACCTTCTACATAAAATTCTAGTATCAAAGATGTCAACGTCAACAATGACAAATATGGAAAAGGAAAATCCATTTTAGAAAAAATGGGATATGAAGCACAAGGACCTATGGGATTGAGAAAGGAAGAAATCACAGAGCCTATTCAACCCCTCACCCTCCACTCAAAGGAGAAGCCGGGATTAGGATACTCTGACAAGGACAAACAAAAAAAGACAAGAAAAGTTGTTGAAAGAATCCTTCAGCTAAGGGAAAGTTCAAAAATAGACTCAAATGAATATGAGTGGGATATAGGCTTTGAGGTATCTTATACTGACATACAAGTCAATGTGATACAAACATATGCACCTAAGTGAGAGGAGGAACAAGGTTTGAGATCTATACCATTCATGGTAGAGACACTAAATATCGATGATTCAAGTGGGAACGATCAGACCTCGAGTGAACTAGATGATTTTGAAGAAAGTATCATCATGGACCTTGATATCCCATTAGACAACATTGACGAAATGGCCATCCAAACCCTTACATCCATCACTCTGAATGACTATGATAATCTCATGCCACTCATCCATCCTGAACTAATTGACTGGGAACCTGTGGAACCCTTAACTATGCCAAGCTTCACAGACGATGATGCTATAATAAATTTCCTATGTCATACCAAACCTGATACAAGTTCTGTTCATAATGCTCATAACAATGCAACTCAACAAGAGAGTGTCAAATCTTCCAGTTGCAAAGTTAAAAATAGGGAAAATAGATCTGATGGTGAAAACCATTCCATTGTAGTATCAGATCTCAAAAAAGATAAAATAAAGAATGCATCCAATAGTGAAAACCTTTCTGAGGCACTACGGATGGAAGATTTGACACTCTTCTGGAACACTATCATGAGCGATCATCAGTTCTGGTGGAACCAACACAGTCAATAAATATTGGCAATGAAGAAAGAGCAAAGATCCTGCATTTGGCTGAATCCATGACAAATAAAGAAAGATTGGATTTCATCAACTTTTTCAAAGAGAAAAGCATCAACTTCGCTTGGTCATATTCTGATATGCCAGGCTTAGACCCAAATTTACTCATGCATCATTTATCTTTACCAGTAGGAATCAAACCTGTTAAGCAAAAATTAAGGAAAATGCATCCCCATATAGCATTAATTGTAAAGACAGAGCTGAAGAAACTATTGGATGCTGGATTCATACAGTCAATCGACTATGCCAAATGGATATCAAATCTGGTACCTGTTTCAAAACCTGACAATAGCATCAGGTTATGTACGGATTTTAGGGATCTCAATAAAGCATGCCTGAAGGATGATTTTCCACTACCAAATATAGATATCATTGTGGACTTGACAATAGGGCATGCCATGTTGTCAATCATGGATGGTTTTTCTGGATACAATCAAATTAAAATCGCTCCCGAAGATCAGGAGAAGACAGCTTTCACGTGTCCATGAGGAACTTTCTGTTGGAATGTCATGCCCTTTGGTCTAAAAAATGCAGGTGCAACATATCAAAGGGAAATGACGACAATCTTCCATGATATGATGCATACCTTCATGGAAGATTATGTGGATGACATATTAGCAAAGTCTACAACAAGAGATGGACATCTGCATATCTTAGATAGAATCTTCACACGACTGGAGAAATTCAATGTTAGATTAAACCCTAAGAAGTGTGTCTTCGGGGTAACAACAGTAAAACTATTGGGGTACATTGTGTCAAAAAAAGGCATTGAAGTGGATCCCGTGAAAGTCAAAGCAATAATGGAGATGCTGCCTCTGAAGAATATCAGTCAGCTCAGATCACTACAGGGAAGGCTTCAATCGATCAAAAAATTCATCTCCCAGCTGGTAGACAAAAGTCATCCATTCAATCACCTTCTACATAAAAATATAGTTTTCAAGTGGGATGAGGGGTGTGAAACAACTTTCAAACAAATCAAACAGTATTTGATGTCACCACCTATTCTCATACCACCAACATAAGGGAAACCTTTAATATTGTATATTGCTACAACTAATATCTCTTTGGGAGCGCTCCTGGCACAAGAAGATCATGAAGGTAAAGAGCATGCCATCTATTATATCAGCAGGACATTGAATGGATATGAAATTAATTACACTTGCATAAAAAAATCTTGCTTGGCAATGGTATTTGCTACTCAACAGCTGTGACATTATATGCTGACCCACACAATCAGATTAATAGCAAAAATTGACCCATTAAAGTATCTACTAAGTAAAGCTGCCTTAATAGGTAGACTGGCAAAATGGGTCATGCTCTTAAGTGAATTCGACATACAATATGTGGAAAGAAAAGCTATCAAGGGTCAGGCAATTGCTAAACAATTAGTTGAAGCTCCTTTACCAGATAATCGACCAATGACCATGGAGTTTCCAGATGCAGACATTCTCATAGTAATGCCCCAACAATGGGTATTATACTTTGATGGATCATACACACAACGTGGATCAGGAGCAGGGATCTTGTTCATATCTCCCCAAGGACACACCATTCCTAGATCATACAGACTAATGTTCTAGTGCACAAATAACATGGCGGAGTATGAAGCATTAATCATTGGGGTCAAAATAGCCATTCAATGGAAAATCACGGACTTACAGGTATATGGGGACTCACAACTAGTCATCTATCAAGTAAATGATGAATATCAAACAAAAAATGAAAAATTGATGCCCTACAAACAACACATTGAGGCTCTGAAAAAGTTCTTTGTCAGTATCAAGTTTGATCAAATTCCAAGGGCAGAGAACAAAGTTGTAGACACTATGGCCACCATCGCTTCATTACTACAATTGCCTGAGAAACATGTTTGTTATGAGTTTATGGTGGAACAAGTATCATGCCCTTGCCATAATAATTCAAAAACCGCCACTATCTGCCATCTAGAAACGATTGAAACCTCCATCTATAAAGAAACCTATGCTTATCTGAAAGATGATATCCTCCCTCCTGACCTTTCCAGGAATCAAAAAATGAAACTTTATCGTCCAGTCCGCATGACATACACTAATCACTGACATCCTATATCGTCGAGGTCTTGATGGTACTTTACTTAGATGTCTAGAACATGACGAGTCTGAAACGGCCCTACGAGAGGTTCACGAGGGTATTTGTGGCACTCATTCGAGTGGGATAACTCTAGCCAAGAAACTCCTCCATTTGGGATACTATTGGCCATGCATGGAGAAAGAATCTTATCATTTTGTTAAGAAATGTCAAAAGTGTCAGATTCACTGCAATCTGATTCATACACCAGCACAAGAACTACATCCTTTTACAACCACATGGCCTTTCTCTCAATGGGGCCTAGATCTGGTAGGAAAAATCAATCCATCTTCATCTCATGGACACAAGTTCATTATCACAGCTACATAATATTTTACAAAATGGATTGAAGTAGTGCCACTTACAACCATCACTGGGAAGCAGATCTCCTCCTTCATCTTGAACTATATCATATGTCGGTATGGTATTCCTCAATCCATTATCACAGATAATGGATGACCTTTCAAGAATCAAGATGTCCAAGAATTATGTGAAAAGTTCCATATCCAACATTGTTTTTCCACACCATACTATCCTCAAGGGAATGACCAAGTAGAGGCCTCAAATAAGACAATTCTCAAAATTCTAAAGAAAATGGTAAACGATGTTGGAAGGGATTGGCATGTTCAACTCAATCCTGTATTATGGGCTTACAGAACAAGTATCAAGACACAAACGGGAGCAACACCATATGCTTTAGTATATGGATCAGAAGCCATATTTCCCATTGAAGTTGAGATTCCATCACTTTGTGTCTCACTCAGAGGGATCATTTCAGATGAAGACTATCAGGTATCAAGACTACAAGAACTGGAACTATTAGATGAGCATCGTCAACAAGTTGTTAATCATCTAACGACTTATCCATAGAGAATGTCAAGGAGTTACAGTCACCGGGTAAAATCGAGGGTCTTTTAGGTTGGTGACTTGGTACTAAAGGAAAACCCTAGGAATCAGCAAGACAAGGAGAAAAAAGGAAAATTTGAGCCTAACTGGCTTGGTTCGTTTGTTGTCATATCAGTGTATAGATCAGGAGCATATCAGCTATCAACGTCAGAAGGGGATCTATTTGATGAACCTATCAGTAGTATCCATCTTAGAAGGTTCTATACTTGACTCTCCTAATGCATGGGTTAAAATTCTGGACATAGTTTCCTTGATGAAAACTTGGCAATTAGGCATCTTGGTAACACAAAATACAAAAAAAAATAGAAAATATAAAAAGAAAAAAAAAAAAGAAAAATGAGAAAAATGAACAAAAACAAAGAGTGTAATCAAAACATATGGTGAAAACCTGGAAACAGGCATCGTATGTGATTCTATGATCAACTTTCTCATCTATTATGAGCATATCTGGATCATTAGTTTGGTAGTCAGTACCGTTCCATATCATGTCAGTCATCTTGCCATCATTGCATCCATTATGAAAGTCATGTCACATAATCACCATATCACTCCATAGCTTGGGGGCAATATCTGGATGTCATTAGGGGCAATTATGTAAAGAGCGGAAAATTCCATAAAAACAATTCGACAATACTTAAAATAAATTCCATTATATTCCAAATAAAGTCATCATTTCATTCATATATTCATCATAAAACAAGTCGATTACATACAATGACATAAAAGTTGAAAAGATAACATCATATTATTCAGTCTAAATCTTACAAGTGTCGAAATACACATTTCCAATAACAATTACAATGGAGGATACATATCCCGTTTACAAATTCGAGACTTAGGCAGTCAGTCGCCATAAGCTCGTCAATATATACATCATGAATAATAAAGCATTTTAAAAGAAGAATCAGTCAGTCGATCTTCTATCCATAAGCAAATCTTCAAACGAAGACGAGAACAAGGATCAGGCGCTTTTCCGCCCAACCTTGAAGCTTACGCTTCCCCGAAATTTCTTAGTCAATCAAGAAATACCCGACCCTGCACGAATTGCTTAGCAAAAAGCAGTCTACAAGCAAGATGGAATCTGGTGCAAGCCTAGTACTACTAGTAATCCACAAGCATTTTCAGTTTTCTAATTCAGTTAAGAAAAAAACAAGTTCGGTACTAGGATATGGTAGAGAGCTCAAATAACCCATCTATTTCAATGGTACAAAATAATTACTTGGCCAAGTAAGATGTCATGCACGACAATAAAACATAGTTTTGGAAAAAGAAAAACCACTCTCTATTTACCCATATTCGGCATCCGTCCTGGAAGGTAACTTTCCCAAAAATAACACATGCATAATTATCTATCATTCATGCATGGTTCAAACAGTCAAACACAATCTTTCGCAATCTTTCAACATTTAACTGAATACAGTGTTTAAAATGAATACAGTTTATAAAACATCACTTTTCGTTGTTCCAATTCACAAAAAGACATAAAATCAACATTTTAAACTCAGTCATTTAAATAATCAAATAAATTTCAAAAACTAAGGTGTATCTCTAGTATGTCAAAATACATATAAAAATGAAATTTATAAGAGTACACATTCAATCGTTTATACTCCTGTTAATTTAATGTTGTTTCGAAGTCATTCTGGAGGTTTTCAATTAATCAAATTTGAAGTTAATTCTTTCTTTTATTTTCAGTTTTCAAACATTATTTTTATAATCAGCAAAATATATCTATTTTCTATTCATAATCGTTTTTGTTTTCTAAAATGATAAATATCGTTTCTAGATTTGATAGATTCTTCTAAATTTCATTTCTCTGTGTAATGCATAATTTTAAATCAGTAAATCCTAAATTCTCAGCAAAATAAACAAATTTCTATTTTTGTGTTTCTGCTGTCAACAATTTGTGTTTCCTCTTAGCATAATTCAACTAATTTGTATCAGCATATTTCATTTCTCTCAATATGATCAGTTTGTTTCCAAGTTGAATTTGGTTTTCTAATTTTTAGTTCATTCTTTTATGGATGATTTAAATGAAGTTTATCAAAATTTCTTAGCATAAAATTATATCCAAGTTTCTAATCTTTTCTAGAATTCTGGAAATCAAAAACACAGTTGAATTTTTCTAACATAAAGATTTTATCAATTGATTTTCTATTTAATCTTTGTCTAAATTTTTGTTTATGATTTTGGAAATCAATTCAATTTGTTTCAGTTTTCTTGTTTTGACAAATTGCAAGTATTATTTGACAGTCATTGTTTTTGTTTGATTCTTTATTACTAATTTCCTTAATCAATCAAGATTTTCTTACATTCTTAACATTCATTTCCAGAATTTATTGAATTTCAAATTGAAGATCAAATTTATTATTTTCAAATCACAAGTTCCTACCTGGAAAATTTGTTTCCTAATACTCTCTGCTTTTTTTCTCCTCTGTTTTCTCAACTCTTTTCTTGTTGCTATTGTTTGCTCTCTCTTTCTTGTTGCTGTTTGCTCTCTCTTTCCTGTTGCTGTTTGCTCTTTCAGCCTGTGGATGGAGTGGGAATTAATTCCCTTTGCTGCATAAGGAGTGAAGGCTCTTAAACTAACCTCCACTGGCTCCTCCTTGCTCCTTCCTCGAGTGGGTGAAAGAAGCTTTGGTTTGCTGCTATGTCTTCTTCTCACCTCTCTCACCAATTCACAATTTTCAGTGAATGAAAAATAGTAAAAAGATAAAACAATCCCCAAACAAACTATTATTTCTTCTCTATTTCCTAAATTCAAAATTTTTGTTTGTGCAAATCTTCTGTGTCTCCCCAATTTCGGATTTCTCCTTGAATATATCATTCTTTCCATGCTTCATGCAAAACTTAGATCCACCATTTACTCAATTTGATCTTCAGATCAAATTTAAACTCTCTGTTTAAGATATTTTTAAGATATTTTAAATCTTCCACTTTTGCTGAGTTCAAATTTGCTTGCAATTTCCAATTTCGAATTTTGAACTAAATTTATTTCCATTC
>CM021100.1:191224595-191305899 GCA_007115665.2 Sequoiadendron giganteum | reverse complement strand
ACTAGCTGAATTTTGATAACCACAAAGGGCAGCACTTAAGTGTACAAAGGAAGGTAAATTCATCATGGTAAGCTTATCTTGTATCTTATTTTTAAAGTTCTCAATGAACATCCTTTAAAGGTGAGGTTCAGGAATCTTTAAATTGATTTGGGAATAAAGTGATTGGTAACATGAAATAAAGTCAGTAATCTTTTCATCATCTTTTTTATTGCATCTCATTAAATCAGCTAAGGTCATCTTAGGAGTCATATGCAACTGGAAATGGTTTATAAATGCCTCAAAAAGTTCATTAAATGAACAAACTAAGTTGTTCAGTAGTGAAGAAAACCATTCTAAGGAAATATCCTTCAAGGATCTAGGGAAAATCTTAGCCAAGAGCTTATCCTCAAGAATAAAGTCACTACATAGGGTAGTATAAGCCAAAACATGGTTAGAAGGATATCCTTTCCCACAATATTTCTCAAATATAGTAACCTATATACCTTGTGGCATCAACGTTCTTAATATTTCCAAAGATAAGGGATTTCTTTTGACATAGTATGTGGGTTGGCCATTCTGATTTTGGTTTATGGTGGAAACTTTCTTTTGAAGGGATGAATAGTTTGCAAAAGTTAATTTATGAGAGGATCATTGTTTGCATTATGAGATGGAGGTGAATAAGGTGGAGGTGCATATGTGTTTGAGAAAAGTGAATGGAATGATTATAGGAGGTAAAGTGGTAGGGGATATGACGTGTGATGCCACAAAGGTACTAGGGATGCTAGCGGAAATACCCAAGGAAGGAATCAGATTACTAATGGGTTTCATTATTGTTGTAACTTGAGGGTTTTTGTAGGTAGCAGTAGAGGAAATTTTTGTGGGAGGAGGATTTTGATTTCCTCCTTTGCTTGGGACATTTTTAGAAGGTAAAGCACAAATAGTGGCTAGGGTGAGATGTTTTCCAAAAATTTGAACTATGTTATGCACAAGGTCAACTCCATCTTCAATTTCAATCATGTGATGTATGTTATATATGGTTGAAATTTCCTCAGTACTTATTTGATTTATAGGTTTGATAAGTCTTCATGAATTTGTACTATGTTTTCTTGTGGAATACTAGCAACCATTGTCTCAACATTTGTCACACTATTCGAAGGCAAAGAGTTGTTAAGGGTATGGAACATACCTAGTGTACTAGTGTCAACACTAGTAGTGAAAGAGTTAGGTAACCTAAGATCCACAACGATTATGTTATCATGAGATGACATGAGTCTCGAACTTAGTCTGACTATAGTATTAGAAATAGGACACCAAGTTGAAAAACTCATGCAAGGGGAAATCAAGGAAATGCAAGATGTAATGAACACAAGATAAATGCTATGCTCTAAATCTTATTCAAATGTAATAAAATGGAAAAACAAATATTTACAAACTAAAACAACTAACTAATAGCAATCAATAGAAACACAAAAATAGAGCTTTGAATGCTGGAAAATGTAGTTTAAAATGTGAAACTTGACTAAATCACCTACAGGGGCATATGAGTCCCAATCAAGGTTTTTTAGAGGTTTAAATGTTGAATAACAGTCACCACAGAATACCCAAAAATTGGGAGAAATATCTTGTACTAGGACTAAATCATCTTGACGGGCATACGATTCCCACTTAAGGGTTTTTACACCGTTTTCAACAAATTCTATGTAAATGTTATGTTTTCGGTTTGGATGATGTCTAGGATAAGTTTAAATGCATATTTTAGATGATTTTAAATGATTCAAGATGCAAAACTACAACCTATATGCACTTTCACTAATGCAATATTTTGAAACCCTACATGCCAATTAACTACTACAAAACCTAATGCAATGCTAATGCAAGCTAGATCTAGGCTTATAATTTACTATAAATAAGAATTAAGATGTTCTAAATGTAGGTTCACCAAAATGAAACAATGGGAATAGGAAGATGGGGGCTTACCTTTAAGGAGATAAGGTTTCTACCTATTTCTCTCTCTTGTTTCACTTAAGGAAACCCTAGAGATCTCAATCCAAGGATGAAATAGAGGAAATAAATCTACTAAAGGTTGCCCTAGGGTACAATCAATGACTAAAGAAGGGTTCAAAAATAAGCTAGGGCTTGGAAAGACAAGTAGCATGCAAGACCTAATTATGAAACTTAATGATATGCAAGACTACACTAAATGATCTAGAAATGAATGCAAAACAAAATTTAAGAAATTGGAAGAGCATAGAGGAGCACTTGGAAACTTGTAGAAGATTGATTGGAGACCTAAATGTTGAAAATACAAAGATAATGCACACTAGGACTCATATGCCAGTCTAGGGGATTTAGTCCTAGATTAGGGTTTCTGGGCAAGAATAGGAATTTGGTAGAGACAAGTCTAAAACATGTAAAAACTGTAAACTCCACTGTATTAGGATGCATACACCAGAAGTGGCATATGAGTCTTTCTTTGATTTTTTGGAGGATTAAGATTTGAATCTGCTCTTTAACCTTTGCTCTATCTCCTCAACTTTATTTATGGATCTGAAATGCTAAATTCTACTTCGTAGTTTTCTTTTAATGATCTTCTAAATAAGGTGGAAACTTGGACAACTTAGCAACTTTGACAACCTCTTTTCAATATTTCTCTTCAATATGTCTTCAACCTAGATCTATAAATCACACACTAAAGAGAGGGGAAAATGTTGTTTTGCTAGTGGAATGGTGTTTTCCTTGGTCAACCCCTATTTTTCTAATCAAACTTGTAATGAAATGAAATGAAAAGGAGGAATCATGAATGAACAAGTATGCAATATTGTAACTCACCAAACCCTTAAATAAGATGCTACAAACATGTATGAAATGACTCCAATGGATGTGGATCTTTACTCTTGCTTGAATGTTGTAAATCTTGAATAGAAGGCTTGCTTGAATCATGAAACCCTACATCACAAATGTTATCTCAAAAAACAAACAAGATGCATGATGAATTTTACATGATGCTTGACACTTGAATAATGCTCCAAAACACTTGATAATCAACTCTTGAAAGCTCTTGTAAAGTCTTGTAAAATCTTGAATGCTCTTGTGAACTCAAATTTTCTATAATGCATGAATACTCTAGTTGCTAGATTGATCTCATGAATGCTTAGGTGAAAATTAGTGAAAACCCTAGATTAGTGTGAAAGTATTAGGATAAAATTTACAACACCTTAAATAAGGTATAAATAGGTTCATTTAATTTAAAAGGGAACAAGACCTAATGTGAATATGTTAAACACATTACAACACTAAATCAATGTGACATTAAGATCAATTAACAAGGAGGGCCCAAATAAGCAAGAAAATGTAGAGGGATACATTTTTTCATTGCCACAGAAACCAATATACCTCAACCAAGTGACTCAATTGAGGGACGAAGGTATTGAGATGTTTTTGTTAGGTGTGATTAAACAAATGGGTTCACCATTAAATGAAGCCTCTAAGGAGAAATGAAAATATGAATACACTAAACCCTAGAATCTTAGAATATGAAATCATATCACTAAAAAAAAAGATACAAAAAATGTTGAATACCCAAGATACTAAGAGGGGGGTGAAACAATATCTTCTAAAACTTATTGAACAAACACCATACAATTAATCTAATGCATATACTAGTAAAAATGAGAAAGAGCATTAACAAAACATAAAAGAACACAACAGAAGAACACCATGATTTTTACCTAGAAAACCCAAAATGGGAAAAACCACGGTGAGGATTAGCTCACAATATAGAATAATTGATTATACGATACTACAAAGGGTGGCTCACTGCCAGGAATCACTATCCAAAATGGGAGGCTCACTGCCTCTGAAAGATACAATAGCAAAATGGCTTACAACCAGAATATGAATTGATTAAGTTACACCTAACAAGTGTTGATTAAGTTCCTTTGATGGTCAGTAAAATCACATACCTGCAGACATATATTCACCTTGATTCATTTTTTCATTCATTCCATCTATTTTAATCTCAAAACCATCCAATATATATCTAACTCATCCATAGGCATTAATTAGGTCAACCTAATTAGATGCATCCCTTATTCACCAAAAAGATAACTCTAGGCTTCAAGCATGTACAAAATATTTCCAAAAACAATTCAAGCATCTAGCACACTACAACATGTCATCATGGACCAAAGATAGGTCACACATGAATCTTTAATACAAAACTTAATGCATTAGAACATCAACTATACATTAGGTCAGCAAGAGATAGAGTTAATAGAAAAATGTAACAATAGAGTAATGCCAAATCGCCATACTAGCACCTAAACACATGAAATTCTGAACTTACAAGCTTCCAACATCCAAAAACCATTTCCAAAACCTGTAAGCAATGATAATCATCAGTGGAGGATTGCACACCAAAATTCCAGAGGATAATGCCTGCATACCGATTTAGAATATCAGATCTACCTTGAACTTAAGCTTGCAGTTGCAACTCATTTAACATGGTGACATCAATGACAAAACAAAATATACATAATGATATGTTCTTCATTCTTCCAACAATCTCCCTCTATTTCATTGATGGAAACATGTGCCAAAATAGTTTACAAACCTGCTATGTACAATACTCTCCCCTTTTCTCTCCATAACATTCTCTCCCTTTTCTCTCCCCCTTTGACATCAAGGAAAAAGGGTTGTCCAAAAATAATATTAATATACATATATATACAAGGACAGTCTAGAACATTGTATGATCAAAAGAATCAAAATTATTAAATCCCCCTTAGGTGTTTGTCTCAAAAATGTGTAAAAGGTATTACTTGGAGGAAGGTAAGCTTTGAAGCTCCTTGAGAATACCTTGTCATGCAATCTTACCATTCTCCCAACTCTTCTTAGCAAATATCAACATCCTATTCAAAGATTCTAGTTCCATTAGACTTTCTTCTCCATCATTCTAAGTACCAAGAGTCAGATTGATCTTCTCTAATTTTATTGCATTCACCAAAGCATTGACAAGTGGAGTGTACTCCATTTTCACAAGGTCACCTAGCTGATCGAATCTTTTGATGATATCCTCCTTTTTTAGAATAATTTTTTTTTCTCTTTGAGTAGAGATAGCATTCTAGGTTGTCTTGTCTCTATCTTTGGATACATTATAAGTACTAGAGACAACAGCCAACTGGGACTCAATGGAATCCATGAGATCCTTGATATTCTAAGTGGCATCTGGTGACTTAATGCAATAAGTAAATACAAAATTTGCTTTTGAATCACAAGCCTGTACAACTTCCAGATTCTATTCAACATTGGTGTGTGCCAAAGCACACTTATCATAAAGTGCCAAGATCCTTTTCTCTGCCAATTTATCTTCAACCTCTTATCTTGTCTTCTCACCAAGTCTAGAGGAATACTCCTTAAAGGATTCCAATAGAAGTTTCAAAGTATCCATCAGAGTGATAGAAGTATCCATTGATGTACAAGGGTGGCCTCCTGCAAAGCTTTGATGACATCATCAATAAGCTCTATCCCCTTCTAATGTTTTTCCAAAATTTATCTTCTTCCGGATGCATGCAATGCATCCCCTGACAACAATTTATGAACTAGATAAATCTTATCTAGATCCACACTTCCTTGAATCATGAATAGTTGTAGAAGTTCTAGAGGAATCACTAGTTGGAACTTGATCTACTTGGATAACAAGCTTGTTGATGGTGTTTTGTACACAAAAACAACTCAGACAAAATATAATATCCTATCTCTCTTGAAAGTTAAATCTCTATTAGCAAGCCTCAAGAGATAATCCCAAGGTCTCTAATGTTGAAGATCTTGACGATGCCATAAAAAAACTGAGTGGTAAATGTGAGAATGTTGGTAATCAGAAGGGGCCTTATGAAACAACTACTGGAGGTTTCAAACTCATCAGATTTTGCAATATTTTGATGCTTTTGATCCTAAAACTAACCCAAATTTAAAAGAAACAACAAAAGTTAAGGGTTTAGAGAGAGATTATATTCTAAACTAACTCCTAAGACCAACAATGCAGATGGATCAACACTTGAAGTGGGCCAATCCTATAAAACTAAATTTTTCTAAACCCAAATTGAATCTGCAGTATCATAAAAGTAGTGCAATCTTCTAAGGAATGAAAAGATTTTCAAATCATAAGCATTCATACAATTCAACCTTATCCAATGATTGAAATGAATGAACACCCACAACTGAACTTAGCACATAGAATCAAGGCCCAGACTAACTTTGCACAACAACTTACAATCAACAAGCTGCTAAAAGTATGGACCCAAGGATCGCTCAGACACTTCAAATATTAAATCATAAACACCATTGCATCATATATAACTCTAACATCTAACATGCAACTGATAACTTTAAGAAAAAATTAAAAATATAGAATAACCAAAACCATGCAAAGTGGTACAAAATAAGAAAGAGCACCAGAAAACAATGTCTTTACTTTTTATTGAATCACCCCAACTATGCAACAATTAAGTATTCTCACTGTTTCAGCTCTTTCTCTAAGAAAACTAACTCCTAACTCGAATTCAGCTATTACAATAATGTCTAGCTCTTCTAGTAATGTAGAAACCCCAAAAATGAAGCCAAAGCCTCAATTTATAGCCCAAGAGTCCATTGGGCACCCAAAAATAATAGCCCACAGAGCCCAGTCAAACATGCATCTGAGTTTACTATATTTGGTTTGATCTAAATATGATTGGATGGTGTGGGTTGACTTCATTGCTAGATATTCCCTAGGTTAGGATTAACCTAGGACTCTTCATAACTTTGGCTGAGAAGTGGCACAATGAACATAACACCTTCCACTTATCCACTGGTGAGATGACAGTCACACCCGAGGATGTATACCAGATTTTGAGGATTCCTGTTATCGATGATTTTGTTGTATATGATTCCATCGAGCAGGGTGGTACAGATGCATTGCAGAGAGTGTTCGAGGATGATCAGATTTGTGGCTATGATATTCCATGGTGAGAGATGGTTGATGATGTATACACCTAAAATTGGTCTGGAGCATTCAATTAATTAAATACACATTATTTGATTAATTATTCTATTTCCTCTACTGTTTAAATAAATAGAAATATTTATTTAATATAGTTCACATTCAAATTCATCTTAATTAAATAAACAAAATTAAATACTTTGTTTGATTTAATTATCAAATCTCTACTTTATTCTATCACATCATTCTCAAATTAATTAAATAAAGGTCAAACGCTTTATTAATTAATTACCATATTCCTCTATTTTAATAAAAAACTATCCTATAGTTCATTTTATTAAAATTATTTATCTCCCTTTTCTAATTTAAATAAATCAAAATATTTGAATTAGAGCATAAGGAATATTCCAATCTACATTTCCTCAAAAATGAATTAGATTTCCTATGTCTAATCTATGTATAAATTTGTCACAATTAATGCTTTGAAACTTCACAGGAAGTTTTTGAGACAAATTGGAGACAAATTTGGAATTTGATCTCTCAATCCTCCTCCATCAATCTTTCCTCTTCTCTTGCCTAGTGTTTTCATGGGTAGAGACAATCTCCATCTTTCTCTCAATCTCCTCCATCTCTCACCATTCAATCCTCCAGATTGAATCCAAGCCTCTCAAAGCTTTCCCTGTGCATTTCTACAGCCAGGAAATCTATAAGTAAAGCCTCATTGAACCAAGAAAAGGATCTAGATAATCAAGCTTTTGCACTCTTACTTTGCAGGAATCTAGACATCAAACATCAAGCATTCACATATCAAGTATCAAGCATTCAAGTTTTCAACAATGGCTGCCTCCTGTAGCTGCAATTATCAATTTCATATATGCTAGTTTATATTGTTTATCATTTAGCATTTCATTATCTTCATCTCATTCTTTAGATAGTCATTTTAATAGTCTTATTTTCTTACACAATCTGAGAGCAATCAAGATTTAATAAATCTTTGAGGATAGAGAGCAATACGACGCTTTCAATTGATTACTATTTTTAATTGATTCAATTTGTTTAATCTTTGATATAATGTCATATTAAGAAGTGTATTTATGTTATTTACCTCATTCCACTTACAATTTGGCGCCCACCATGGGGCATTAACCCCATTTTTATCAAAAAAATGCAATTTTCTGGAAAGTGTCATGCAGGTTCGCAGCGTGTTCTGTTTTAGCGCTTCCGTTAAAAAATTTGGCGCTTCCGGTCTCTGTTTTAGCGCATCGGGTGTTTTAGCGCTTTCCTTAAAAACTTCGACGCTTTCGTACCCTGTTTCGACGTTTTCGGGTTTTAGCACTTCCAAAACAAACTTCGACGCTTTCAGTCTCTGTTTTAGCGCATCGGATGTTTTAGTGCTTCCATGACAAACTTCAACGCTTTGGTACCCTGTTTCGGCACTTTCAGGTTTTAGCGCATCAGGTAAGTGTTTTGGCACTTCGGTGCAAAATTTCCAGCACTTTTGTAAAAAATCATTCTAGATCTAACGCAACCGCGGCCAGATTTCAATTTTTTTTTCATTATGGGATTAAAATGTACCAATCTAGGATAATCACTTCAAAGTTCTCTAAAAATTGATCAATCTAGGATAGTCACTTCAAAGTTTCAAAAGTTTTCTAAAATTGATCAATATAGGGTAGCCACTTCAAAGTTTCTAAAAATTGATCAATCCTAGGATAGTCACTTTCTTGTTTTCTTAAAAACAAATCTATCAATCCTAGGATAGTCACCACATTTTAAAGTACAAAGTTAAAAAGAATATCATGATTTCAGTGAAGCAACACCTTCACTTAGATTAAGAATATTTCTTTTTAGGCTTAAAACAGAACAAATCTATATGCTATGCTTGTAGTGATTAGGCTTATGCTCTCCCCTTAACTGGGTGACCAAAGTGCCAGATTCACTTTTATTTTCATGTTATTTACGCTTTATTAAATCCTTTAGCAGGCCTGCCATAGTGGGAAAAAGTACTCACCCTACGGGAACGACCTAAGTGGGAACAACCAAAGCCAGGTTTTCCAACCCACTATAATAAAAATGCAATTTTTTGATGAAAGTCCAAATTGACAGTAGTAGGCAAGATAACCATCCCCAAAATCTTTGTTCTAAAGATTGGTAGGTCTCTTGAGGGAGTTTATCTATTTGCCACACTGAACGAAACCCTATCTACGAACCATATAGTAGTTTCTCGCCGAGTCAGTATCCATACATTGTCATACTCACGGTGCAAGGGGAGGGAAGAATCTTCCCCCAAGACACTCACCATATAATTACCAAGGATTGATTGCTCAAGGGATTTGGTATCTACGTCCGTCACTTTGAGTACGCACCTGGCAACGACAAAAACATGGGCGTCCTCTAGGGGCTGACACTGCTGTGTGAGTCAACATAATTCAAGATGTGGGCTATGAGTATAATGATGACCTACTTGTCCTTAAGTGTGAGTCTGCTTGATTTGTGTACAATTGTTAAAACAACCTGTCAAAATCAATAAAAATCATTCGTGGTTTCTTGAACATACACGATCTATTCTATTTAAAACAAATATTCACAATTGCTTGCGATGTTTTCACAAAACTCATTTAAATCAGATTAAAGATCATCTTGAAAAGCAAACAATTCCAAAAGTCAGCTCCAGAATTTCATGATTCGAAAGTGGAAGTCCACCACGTTTGTCAAAAGAAAGATCAAAATCACCAAGCCCAAGAAACCACTTAGTCCTTGAGGTATCTTGAGAAAAAGACATTTCCTATATCTAAATCGCGATATCTTGTTACACCATAGGACCTTCATTCATAGGTATCATGACTTTGCTAGAGGGTACATAGACGATTATGCTATAGAACCACTCTACTCACAAGCCTTCTTCTAAAGGAGAGCCCTCACACAATATCACAACCGTAGTCAACACATTCGTCAGTCTTATTTTCCCCAACCCATGATAGAATATTCCACAAGACCAGATCAAATTTTACAGTAGAGAGTCTTTAGCGTCATGTTTTTTTTAGAAGCTCTGGAAAAACCTGTTTCAGTGCTTCTGGTCACTATTTTAGGGCTTCTGTGAAATAACACTTTTGGGCTCTATTTTAGCACTTACAGTCCTTAATTTAGTACTTCTAATAAAGTAGCACTTCCATCACTTTTTACGGTGCTTTCATGCACTATTTCAACACTTCAGGTAAAATAGTGCTTTCGGTCACTATTTTAGCACTTTGGGACTCTGTTTCAATGCTTCAAGTAAAATAGCATTTTCAGTTACTATTTTAGTGCTTCGGGACTCTGTTCTAGCGCTTCTAGGAAATAGTGCCTGTGTACTCTATTTTAGCGCTTTTAAAATAGAGAGTTCAAAAATCTTACCACTCAGTCTATCTATCATTTATCTGCAATCTTTTCCAGAAAACAATTTCCTTGTCATCAGAATCACAGTTTAAAGACCAAAATCGGAGAGGTTTATACAAATTTCCAAACTTATCAACTCAAACAAAATCTTGCAAATCAAAAGTGTCATATCAGAATACACAATCGATTACTACATGAAGGTTTCATTATCAGGATACTATCATCCTTTATCATGAAACCTAAGCATAGTGAATCAAATTTTTAACATAGTCTCATCAATAAGATCAGTCATCTTATTCAACTTGGTTAAAAATTCAAATTGACATCTTTCTAGCACAGAAGATCAACATTTTCGAAGGAAGTGTAAAAGTTTGTATGTCAATCTTTACTAGGTCCCAAAAACAGAGACTCTTAGAGGAAGAGCTAGAAACATCCCAAACAATGGCAGAAGAAAATCCTTGGAAAAATCTAAACTGAAATGACAAAAATGAAATAACTCAAGAAGACATTCAGGCAGCCCAACAAGATCCTAAATTCTATATATTCATGGAAAAAAATTTAGAACAAGATATGGAGAAGTATTTGTTCATGTTAGCTGAATCAGGCGCAAAGCTTCCCAAGGACTTTGATGTTAATCGTCTAAAAGAACCACCCACTACAAATGAAACTGAAATACCATCCCAAATGCCAATAATAGATCTTGTTGTTGCTTTAACATCTCAAATGCAAATATTACAACAACAGATACATGATATGACAAAGGGAAATAGCAAAAGGTATGCCTTATAGGACATTTGTCCATACCCTTTCCACTCAACAGTGGACATGGTTCCCTTTCCTCGGCATTGTGAATTCCCAAAGTATGATAAATACAATGGAAGAATGGATCCAATAGACCACATAAGAGAATTCAAAATGATGAGCTCAGAATTTGCACAAGAGGAAACATACCTCATGAGGCTTTTTCCCCGAAGCTTAGGAGGATCGTGTATGGAGTGGTTCTCAAAATTACAATTAGGTATTAAAAATTTTGAGGAACTTATCAATCGATTCATCTCCCAGTATTCTTTTAACATCCAACACGATGTTACAATAAAAGATCTCTATAAATTAAAACAAAATAAAGGGGAGACGTTCTTATCATTTCTACAAAGATGGCGACAATTGTTCACTAGATGTCCTTGATCCATTCTTGAGGAAGAGAAAATGGAGTTCTTCATTGACAAATTAACAGAAGAAATGAGTTATAGACTAGAATTACAATGTCCTTCTACATTTGAAAAGGTTGTAGAGAACGGTATTAAAATCGAAGAAGCATTAGTCAAAAGGGGAGTTATTAAACATTTTAATGATAAATCAAACAACACAAATAACTCCTCAAATCAATACTCAAGCAATGATAAACCAAAATTTTGGCAAAAGAATCAAAGTGCAAATACAAATGAAACAAAAAATGATTCTCAAAATGTCAAACCAGTTTTTAACTTAATAGCTTCTAACTCAACGAACCAAAGCAATGATCAAACTGTCAAGACCAATGTTGTACAAAATAATGAGACCACCAAATCGCAGTCCTATCAAAAACCATCAAATTGACGAAGGTTCACACCATTCGGACAAACAATGGAATCAACAATGAAAGAATTAGTAACTAAAGGTCTTATCACAGTGCGAGAGGCAAGATTTTGGGATCCAAAGGTTAAACCATCATGGTGGAATGACTAAGAGTACTGCAACTTCCATAACAATAAGGGTCACAAAATGAACGATTGTATGGAGTTAAAACATGTTGTACAAGATTTAATCGACAACAATAAAGTGTATGTGGAAGAACCCTAAACTAATAATGATCATTTTGCCTTCAAAGACCCTTTTCCAAACTATGATAAAGGTGCATCATCCTCAACAAACAACAAAGGTAAGAATGTTAATCACGTCTATGATACAACGATCCTTTATCTTTCTGAAGTCAAGGATAATCATACAGTTCATCCTATCATCCACAAAACCAAAACCAATGACATTACCCCTTTGGATTTGTTCCCAAAAATGCAACACTCTGACAATCAAATCAATGTTTTAAAAATCAGAGATCATCAAGAGTATCAACTAGTAAACATCATGACTAGGGGGCAATCCAAGGTAATATTAAAAGGAATTGGATCCACACATGCAGTTCCACCTCCATCACATTATAACATTGTCAATCAACTTCAGAACATCCCCGCTCAAATATTGATACTAGAACTTCTGAAAATATCACTATCACATAAAGAAGTTCTAGAACAAGCACTAGTTGCCACTACAATATCAAAGAATCTAGATTTTTTCCAATTCCAAGCTATGGTGGGAAATTTGACTACCCCACATTGTTTATCATTCTCTGAACAAGATGATGTATCATTAAACGATCCCCATAATACTGCATTGCATATTGAAGTCCTAATCCATAATCAACGAGTAAAGAGAGTCCTAATAGATGGGGGAGCTGGTCTAAACATTTGTACTCTCAAGTTAATCTGTGCATTAGGATATTCAGATGAGGCTATTGATTCTCCACGGAAAATGACTATCAAAGCTTATGATGAAGAAGAAAGATAGTCTAAAGGATTGATTATGTTACCCATTCAAGTGGGGCCAATAATGAAGCATATAACATGTCAAGTATTATAAAGAGAATTAACATACAACATTCTCTTAGGTCGGCCATGGATCCATGACATGCAGGCAGTACCTTCAACATACCATCAATGTTTGAAGTTCCGAGTAAATGGACAAGAGGTGACTATATCTGTTGATTACAATCATCCTCAACATTGTAATACAATCAAAATATCCCAAGAAACCTTGGTACCTCACAATAGGGAAGCATCTAGTTCAAAATCATCCAATGAAGAACAATGTCCAACTATTACCACCAAGTGGGTTGAGAAAAAGGGTAAAGAAAAACAAAAAATTCCTGTTGAAACTAACTCAATAGATAATCTGGATCAGCAAAATTCCTTATCACAAAAATTTCAAGAGAAAGTCCATCTGACTGATAAGGGAATGGGAACATATTCAATGGAGCAATCACTTAACCTATCACAGTTAATGCCATCTCCTAGGACCTATGGACAACCTTCTTTGATAAAACCTCAAACATCATTACCAACCACAGTTTTGCAAGAAAGGTTTGTCAAAATGGGTACCATAGTAGATGAAACAGATGATAAAGCAATCTTGGATTGGCTCTACAAAGATGAGGAACCTTCTACATAAAATTCTAGTATCAAAGATGTCAACGTCAACAATGACAAATATGGAAAAGGAAAATCCATTTTAGAAAAAATGGGATATGAAGCACAAGGACCTATGGGATTGAGAAAGGAAGAAATCACAGAGCCTATTCAACCCCTCACCCTCCACTCAAAGGAGAAGCCGGGATTAGGATACTCTGACAAGGACAAACAAAAAAAGACAAGAAAAGTTGTTGAAAGAATCCTTCAGCTAAGGGAAAGTTCAAAAATAGACTCAAATGAATATGAGTGGGATATAGGCTTTGAGGTATCTTATACTGACATACAAGTCAATGTGATACAAACATATGCACCTAAGTGAGAGGAGGAACAAGGTTTGAGATCTATACCATTCATGGTAGAGACACTAAATATCGATGATTCAAGTGGGAACGATCAGACCTCGAGTGAACTAGATGATTTTGAAGAAAGTATCATCATGGACCTTGATATCCCATTAGACAACATTGACGAAATGGCCATCCAAACCCTTACATCCATCACTCTGAATGACTATGATAATCTCATGCCACTCATCCATCCTGAACTAATTGACTGGGAACCTGTGGAACCCTTAACTATGCCAAGCTTCACAGACGATGATGCTATAATAAATTTCCTATGTCATACCAAACCTGATACAAGTTCTGTTCATAATGCTCATAACAATGCAACTCAACAAGAGAGTGTCAAATCTTCCAGTTGCAAAGTTAAAAATAGGGAAAATAGATCTGATGGTGAAAACCATTCCATTGTAGTATCAGATCTCAAAAAAGATAAAATAAAGAATGCATCCAATAGTGAAAACCTTTCTGAGGCACTACGGATGGAAGATTTGACACTCTTCTGGAACACTATCATGAGCGATCATCAGTTCTGGTGGAACCAACACAGTCAATAAATATTGGCAATGAAGAAAGAGCAAAGATCCTGCATTTGGCTGAATCCATGACAAATAAAGAAAGATTGGATTTCATCAACTTTTTCAAAGAGAAAAGCATCAACTTCGCTTGGTCATATTCTGATATGCCAGGCTTAGACCCAAATTTACTCATGCATCATTTATCTTTACCAGTAGGAATCAAACCTGTTAAGCAAAAATTAAGGAAAATGCATCCCCATATAGCATTAATTGTAAAGACAGAGCTGAAGAAACTATTGGATGCTGGATTCATACAGTCAATCGACTATGCCAAATGGATATCAAATCTGGTACCTGTTTCAAAACCTGACAATAGCATCAGGTTATGTACGGATTTTAGGGATCTCAATAAAGCATGCCTGAAGGATGATTTTCCACTACCAAATATAGATATCATTGTGGACTTGACAATAGGGCATGCCATGTTGTCAATCATGGATGGTTTTTCTGGATACAATCAAATTAAAATCGCTCCCGAAGATCAGGAGAAGACAGCTTTCACGTGTCCATGAGGAACTTTCTGTTGGAATGTCATGCCCTTTGGTCTAAAAAATGCAGGTGCAACATATCAAAGGGAAATGACGACAATCTTCCATGATATGATGCATACCTTCATGGAAGATTATGTGGATGACATATTAGCAAAGTCTACAACAAGAGATGGACATCTGCATATCTTAGATAGAATCTTCACACGACTGGAGAAATTCAATGTTAGATTAAACCCTAAGAAGTGTGTCTTCGGGGTAACAACAGTAAAACTATTGGGGTACATTGTGTCAAAAAAAGGCATTGAAGTGGATCCCGTGAAAGTCAAAGCAATAATGGAGATGCTGCCTCTGAAGAATATCAGTCAGCTCAGATCACTACAGGGAAGGCTTCAATCGATCAAAAAATTCATCTCCCAGCTGGTAGACAAAAGTCATCCATTCAATCACCTTCTACATAAAAATATAGTTTTCAAGTGGGATGAGGGGTGTGAAACAACTTTCAAACAAATCAAACAGTATTTGATGTCACCACCTATTCTCATACCACCAACATAAGGGAAACCTTTAATATTGTATATTGCTACAACTAATATCTCTTTGGGAGCGCTCCTGGCACAAGAAGATCATGAAGGTAAAGAGCATGCCATCTATTATATCAGCAGGACATTGAATGGATATGAAATTAATTACACTTGCATAAAAAAATCTTGCTTGGCAATGGTATTTGCTACTCAACAGCTGTGACATTATATGCTGACCCACACAATCAGATTAATAGCAAAAATTGACCCATTAAAGTATCTACTAAGTAAAGCTGCCTTAATAGGTAGACTGGCAAAATGGGTCATGCTCTTAAGTGAATTCGACATACAATATGTGGAAAGAAAAGCTATCAAGGGTCAGGCAATTGCTAAACAATTAGTTGAAGCTCCTTTACCAGATAATCGACCAATGACCATGGAGTTTCCAGATGCAGACATTCTCATAGTAATGCCCCAACAATGGGTATTATACTTTGATGGATCATACACACAACGTGGATCAGGAGCAGGGATCTTGTTCATATCTCCCCAAGGACACACCATTCCTAGATCATACAGACTAATGTTCTAGTGCACAAATAACATGGCGGAGTATGAAGCATTAATCATTGGGGTCAAAATAGCCATTCAATGGAAAATCACGGACTTACAGGTATATGGGGACTCACAACTAGTCATCTATCAAGTAAATGATGAATATCAAACAAAAAATGAAAAATTGATGCCCTACAAACAACACATTGAGGCTCTGAAAAAGTTCTTTGTCAGTATCAAGTTTGATCAAATTCCAAGGGCAGAGAACAAAGTTGTAGACACTATGGCCACCATCGCTTCATTACTACAATTGCCTGAGAAACATGTTTGTTATGAGTTTATGGTGGAACAAGTATCATGCCCTTGCCATAATAATTCAAAAACCGCCACTATCTGCCATCTAGAAACGATTGAAACCTCCATCTATAAAGAAACCTATGCTTATCTGAAAGATGATATCCTCCCTCCTGACCTTTCCAGGAATCAAAAAATGAAACTTTATCGTCCAGTCCGCATGACATACACTAATCACTGACATCCTATATCGTCGAGGTCTTGATGGTACTTTACTTAGATGTCTAGAACATGACGAGTCTGAAACGGCCCTACGAGAGGTTCACGAGGGTATTTGTGGCACTCATTCGAGTGGGATAACTCTAGCCAAGAAACTCCTCCATTTGGGATACTATTGGCCATGCATGGAGAAAGAATCTTATCATTTTGTTAAGAAATGTCAAAAGTGTCAGATTCACTGCAATCTGATTCATACACCAGCACAAGAACTACATCCTTTTACAACCACATGGCCTTTCTCTCAATGGGGCCTAGATCTGGTAGGAAAAATCAATCCATCTTCATCTCATGGACACAAGTTCATTATCACAGCTACATAATATTTTACAAAATGGATTGAAGTAGTGCCACTTACAACCATCACTGGGAAGCAGATCTCCTCCTTCATCTTGAACTATATCATATGTCGGTATGGTATTCCTCAATCCATTATCACAGATAATGGATGACCTTTCAAGAATCAAGATGTCCAAGAATTATGTGAAAAGTTCCATATCCAACATTGTTTTTCCACACCATACTATCCTCAAGGGAATGACCAAGTAGAGGCCTCAAATAAGACAATTCTCAAAATTCTAAAGAAAATGGTAAACGATGTTGGAAGGGATTGGCATGTTCAACTCAATCCTGTATTATGGGCTTACAGAACAAGTATCAAGACACAAACGGGAGCAACACCATATGCTTTAGTATATGGATCAGAAGCCATATTTCCCATTGAAGTTGAGATTCCATCACTTTGTGTCTCACTCAGAGGGATCATTTCAGATGAAGACTATCAGGTATCAAGACTACAAGAACTGGAACTATTAGATGAGCATCGTCAACAAGTTGTTAATCATCTAACGACTTATCCATAGAGAATGTCAAGGAGTTACAGTCACCGGGTAAAATCGAGGGTCTTTTAGGTTGGTGACTTGGTACTAAAGGAAAACCCTAGGAATCAGCAAGACAAGGAGAAAAAAGGAAAATTTGAGCCTAACTGGCTTGGTTCGTTTGTTGTCATATCAGTGTATAGATCAGGAGCATATCAGCTATCAACGTCAGAAGGGGATCTATTTGATGAACCTATCAGTAGTATCCATCTTAGAAGGTTCTATACTTGACTCTCCTAATGCATGGGTTAAAATTCTGGACATAGTTTCCTTGATGAAAACTTGGCAATTAGGCATCTTGGTAACACAAAATACAAAAAAAAATAGAAAATATAAAAAGAAAAAAAAAAAAGAAAAATGAGAAAAATGAACAAAAACAAAGAGTGTAATCAAAACATATGGTGAAAACCTGGAAACAGGCATCGTATGTGATTCTATGATCAACTTTCTCATCTATTATGAGCATATCTGGATCATTAGTTTGGTAGTCAGTACCGTTCCATATCATGTCAGTCATCTTGCCATCATTGCATCCATTATGAAAGTCATGTCACATAATCACCATATCACTCCATAGCTTGGGGGCAATATCTGGATGTCATTAGGGGCAATTAAGATGTATCAATTTCACCAGTCTGGGAATATGGCAGTATGGCAGAAAACCAAAAACAAAGATCAAAGCACAATAACAATCATCATCAAAAAAGAATCAAACATCCATATCATATCAAAAATCCAAAAAAAAAAAACATGTCCAAAAAGTAAGTCTAAAAAAGCAACTTTAGAAAACATAGGTCTGTGTCAGTCGAACTATGTGGTCTCTACATGTGTAACATAGGCAAGGCTAATCTTAAATCAGCCCCTGAGACCCCTAAGATAAGTTAGTAGGTTAGGTCTTCTTTACTCAAAAATCTCAAAAATCCAAAAACATGTCAAAATCAGGATGGATGATCTAAAATCTGAATAATGAATGGAACACTCCAAGTAAACAATGGATAAATTGTACTTTTTTTTATTATCATTTCTTTGGAGTAACTCAATGATGTATTGAACTAGAGGAACAAGGAAAAAGAATGATATTTTTATTGTTTACCATATGTACGTTAATCATATAAATGTGTGAATTATTGAGGGATGTGCTATGCAAATGTATCACCGATGACATTCAGAATTCACGCATTGAAATGATTACTCACTGCTTGTTTATGCAATGAATGCTCAGGTCATCTCGGTTCAATTATACCTTGATGCTTGTGTTCAATTGCAATATCAAAAATCATGAAAGTAGTACTCAGGTCGTCATTGGATTAACACAACCATCGATGCTTGTATTCACTTTCAACATTCAATAAAGCTCTATGATGATACCAAGCACAAAAAGACTATTAAAATGACATCTTTTTGCATATCATTGCATGATTAAATTAGATTGCATTCATCATCATTCATTATCTACAAAGTATTTGTTGCATAAAGGATTCCAATCAATGATTATATAATCTACAAATAAGAATGAGTATACTTGACATAAAATCCAAAATCATCATCTCATCATTAAAATTTTCATCATTTCATCATCCATATACATTTTTGCATCATAATAGACATACATTTATCAAATACATCATGCCTTTACATCATCACTTTCATTACATCTTTTATCATCTACATCATAAAACATCATTACAATCATGTATCCATACATTTAATAAATAAAATCACATCATTACACCCATCAAAGATCATCCATCATAAAGATCATTCCATAAAATAAAAAGCATTTATCCATCCATCCATACATGTTATCACATCTTGATCACATCATATATCCATGTAACATATATTCTACACATACATTTTATCATTGCATCATTGCATTAAAATAAATAATCATTTATATATACATCATCACATCTAGAATTATATCATCATAAAATCATATAAAAGCATGCATAAAACCATCATCATATCACAACAACTGCATCTCATATATATATCACAAAATGTCAAGAATACAATGAAGTTTGGTCTACAAAATACATCATCATACAATGAGCTACATCATAAAATACAGCATGGAGGATCAAAATGGCATCTACGACCTGCTACTGCCAGAGTGAGCAGGCCTAACAGGACCTATACCACTACCACCACCACCACCCCTTGAAGGACCCAGATCTCTAGAATCTCTGCGTGGAGGCTGTCACCCCCTCACTAATTGTTCGTGTGTGAGTCCGCCCAGATCTCGATGGGGCATAACTGACTCGACGCTCGACAGGCACTGCATCATGCTAATGGCCCCGATAGAACTCTGCCTCTCAGCCAACCCATAGAACCTCTCTCATATAATCACCAATAGAGGTGCCATCAGCCAATCTCTGGAGGGTATCTGCTGTCTCCTATACCCTCTCGTCTATTTGCCGAGCACTGTCTCACTTGACTATCAGGGTATCAACCTATGTCTGCATACCAACTAATTGCCCTTGTACCTGTGCGTGAGCCTGTGCCTGGGTCTGTATCTATATTTGAGTCTACACAAGCATACCCCGAGCCTATACCAACTGCCCCTGCAAAGTATGGACCTGTGCCTGGAGCCCAACTATCTATCTCTGCTGCCCGACTGCTGGCACTATCACTACCTGCCTCTTATGAGGCCTACTGGAAGAAGGTGCACTGTGGATGTCTGGCCCTGCCCCTCTGTATCCTCCACTCCCGCCATCACTATCATCGCTGCTACTGCTATCACCACTACTGCTCTCTGAGCTACTACCAGATGAAGGATCATCTCCACCCCCGCTATCTTCAAAACCCTCAGCTACATCCCCCTCTATAGGTAAAGGTGCTGGCTCATCGAGGATAGTAATATGAGGATGGGGGACCAAGGCCAGGAAAGCTGCATAATCCTCTGTCATGGCTGCCTCAAAATTATCTCTCCGCATGTCCCAAGGAGATGGTTGTAAAGCTCTGTAACCCTCTACAATAACATCGTAGGACAGTGTTGGACCCCAATCAGGAACATCCATTTGGCGCCTGGCGTAGTGAGCTACTCCCTGTGGCATGCACTGAACAATGCCATACTGTCTGTATACTCGACAGAGTAGGAATCTCTCTAAAACAAAGGGAGTCCAGCCAATGAGGTACATGGAATCACACAAAAACCCCAACACTGCACCATCCTCATCCCACTCCTTGTAGTCAAGGTATGCGTGCCAGAGAACTATCTCCATGTCATTAAAAACTCATCTCTAATGCTCTAACTTGCCCATCCAGGCCTACGTGAATCGACCACTATATCAGAAAACATACGGTCGGCCAACTGGTCTATCTGCAACTAGGAATGACCGACAAATAGCAAAATGCTCCCAAACCCATACCTGTAACAGGGTCACCCTTGGTGATAAATTACGTGCACTAAGGTACACAACCGAGTGTAGATCATGATAAAGATGTGCTAACATGCACATCCTCCACACATATCTGGTACCATGTACCATCATGCTCTCTAGTGTCTTGCCCTAGCCAATGAGGAATCCCTTTGACCTATGATCAGGGCAAAGGAAACCTCCAATGAATCTAGCTAGCACTATTGGAAGTGTCACATACGCACCCGCAATCCTCTACAATGGAACGTTTGGACCCTCTATGTCCTAATCTTGAAATAATCAGCAGAGGGCATCTCTGTTGCTAGTCCCATGAGAATCATATGTAACAATCTCCCCGATGAATGAAATTCATAATATATGCCACACATCCTCTGGAGTGACTATCATCTCATCGGTAGGTAGGTGAAAGGTGTTGTGGTCACTATGCCACCTCTCAACTAACGTGGTCAACAAACCTCAATTAATCCTAATCTGGGGCATCTCAAGTAAGCTCGTAAGGTCGCACTGGCCTATGATCTGAAGCTCATCAGGTGACAGAAAGGGTATCAAATCTGTCGTCTAAGGAAATCTCTCTCGTATCTGGAGAGTACCCAGATCCTCCTATCATCATAAAGAAAAATCTACAGTTAGTAAACTATGTCAAGAATCAAACGCCATTCTACTATCAAGTCTATTTCAAAAGTTGTGGTATGGATTTTTTATCAAAATTCATAGGCAAACATCAAACCTCACCTATCATGAGGTTCTCACATCATCAACAAACCTTACCTATCATGAGGTTCATCAAAACATTATCTAGATTTTTCCTATCATGAGATTTATCAGGTATTGAATCATTTCCTCGCCTATCATAAGGATCATCAAGAAATAGGATTTCTTCTCGCCTATCATGAGAGTTAGTCTTATTTAAATCATCAAATCCAACATCAAGAATTTGGATTATCAAATCATACCAATCAGAAGAATGGACATGATCGGAATTGATGAAATCAAGGTTCACTAAGTCAAAATCTACAATTCTGACCAAAAGCGCTAAAATAGGGACCCAAAGTGCTAAAATATTGAAAGCGCTATTTCAACACTCTGAAGTGCTAAAACAAGCTTCTGAAGCACTAAAAGCCGCAAAGCGCTACTTTTCCACATCAAAGCGCTAAATAGGCTGTCAAAGCGCCGCTTTACCAGAAGCGCTAGAACAGAGTCTGAAAGCGCTAATCCACTGACTCAAAGCGCTAGAAAAAACTTTGAAAGTGCTAAATTTTGACACCTAAGTGCTAAATCACTGAAAGCGCTATTTTACCGACCAGAAGCGCTAGAGTTTTTAAGGCAAGTGCTAATAATCAAAGTGCTAGACTACTTACTGAAAGTGCTACATTAGAATGTAAGTGCTACAACATGGCTTGAAAGTGCTAAAACACACTTGGACATGCCTAGACGCTAAAAAGCATAAAAAATAGAAATACACAAATTACGAGGAGGTCAAGGGGTACATACCAGAGGTCCATATGTAGGTGGCCACCTATGACATCAAACGTGCTCAAATCAGTGAGTGTGGTAAGGGATAGGCATCTCGCTCCAGCTGGTAGAAAAGCCTTAATCACTAAGAATTTTGAACTCAAAAAGCAAATATGACTTTGAAAATGACCTTTTAGCACTATTTATAGTTTTTGAAAAGGTATTTTTGGTGGATTTAATTATATTTTGATTAATTTTATCCATGAAATTAATTAAAACTCATCTGAGGGCTCATTTCTTCATCATTTATCGGGAGATAAATTATTTTATTATCGAAACATCATCAAAACATCGAAAAATCATCAAATTTTTGAAAATTTCTAAAAATCATGACATCATTAATTTATCTCTCGAGGGGGCATATTGTGATCAAATCATCTAAATATCAAAATCTGGGGCATGTCTGGGGCATATGGAATTATTTTTCAAAATCATCAATCCTGGCAGTAGCAGCAAAATTTTCTTTGAACCAATGCGTAAACACATCACTTCGAAGAGGGGCAAAATTTATACACCTAAAATTGGTCTGGAGCATCTGATTAATTAAATACACATTATTTGATTAATTATTCTATTTCCTCTACTGTTTAAGTAAATAGAAATATTTATTTAATATAGTTCACATTCAAATTCATCTTAATTAAATAAACAAATTTAAATACTTTGTTCGATTTAATTATCAAATCCCTACTTTATTCTATCACATCATTCTCGAATTAATTAAATAAAGGTCAAACGCTTTATTAATTAATTACCATATTCCTCTATTTTAATAAAAAACTATCCTATAGTTCATTTTATTAAAATTATTTATCTCCCTTTTCTTATTTGAATTAGAGCATAAGGAATATTCCAATCTACATTTCCTAAAAAATGAATTAGATTTCCTATGTCTAATCTATGTCTAAATTTGTCACAATTAATGCTTTGAAACTTCACGAGAAGTTTTGGAGACAAATTGGAGACAACTTTGGAATTTCATCTCTCAATCCTCCTCCATCAATCTTTCCTCTTCTCTTGCCTGGTGTTTTCATGGGTAGAGACAATCTCCATCTTTCTCTCAATCTCCTCCATCTCTCACCATTCAATCCTCTAGATTGAATCCAAGCCTCTCAAAGCTTTCCCTATGCATTTCTACAGCCAGGAAATCTATAAATAAAGCCTCATTGAACCAAGAAAAGGATCCAGATAATCAAGCTTTTGCACTCTTACTTTGCAGGAATTCAGACATCAAACATCAAGCATTCAAGTTTTCAACAATGGCTGCCTCCTGTAGCTGCAATTATCAATTTCATATATGCTAGTTTATATTGTTTATCATTTATCATTGCATTATCTTCATCTCATTCTTCAAATAGTCATTTTAACAGTCTTATTTTCTTACAAAATCTTAGAGCGATCAAGATTTAATAAATCTTTGAGGATACAGAGCAATATGATGCTTTCAATTGATTACTATTTTGAATTGATTCAATTTGTTTAATCTTTGATATAATATCATATTAAGAAGTGTATTTATGTTATTTACCTCATTCTACACTTACAGATGCATATGCCACATTTCCATGTGTTTTGGTTGAATTTATTAGAGGATTCCTATATCCCGACGGTAGGTCGAAGGGACTCTCAGTTGGATGGGGTCAGACATTAGAGAGCATGATCACACGACAGACTCGATATGCATGGGGATCCTACATGCTCACTCATTTGTACCATGATCTTCACCATTTTGTCTACCTCAGAGCATCTAGTTTATTAGTTGGGGTTACCTTGTTATAGATATGGGTGTGGGAGCACATAGCTATCTCTCGACCTATTGTAGAGAGACAATGACCTAGTTGGTGTGCCTTACATTCATGGATACACCAGTCCAATTGTCCAGCATAAGCTGGGAAAACTAGAGAATTGGTAGAGAGTTCTTGATGATTTGTATACTGTGACATGGAGGCCTTATCTTGACTGTGAGTTGTGGCCAAAGGATGATAATGAGATGCCCTATGTGTGCATAGCCATATATTTGATTAGGAGGACACCATTTATCATTGAGAGATTCCTTCTGGGGAGAGTACATCGAAAGTATGGTTGGTTATAGGGCATGCCACAGGGTGTGGCTCATTATGCACAAAGATGATAGGATATACCAGAGTGGGGACTTGTTTTAACTTACGATGCTTCTTGCCAAGATTACTATGGACTAAAACCAGTGATTTGGGAGTATCATCCTAAGATCATAGAGATTTCCCTATCAAAGGACAATACTCAATATTTCCTTACCCATCCTTTTTCACCAATATAGAGTCGAGATGAGCCTGTGCCATTATTAGATGATGATGAGAGGGCACCACCACATGCACCTAGGTGGAGGAGAGATGAAGGAGATGATCTAGAGGAGGGATAGAGCAGTGATGGGGATGTAGATGATGGTGGTGGTGCAAGTGGTAGACTAGAATTTGATGTGAGATTTTATGGTACCTCAGAGGAGGATATCTCTAGTGGACATAGCATATCAGCATGTGTAGATTGGGTTTCCCTCACAACAACAATAGACATAGATAGTTGCTTTACAAGTTCAGGTTCAAACATTGCATGGTCAACTGGCATAGGTTCAGGCATTGTTGGCACAAGCACATTGATAGATAGCCACCTTTCCAAGCAAGCAAGATGCAACGAGACAATGGGGAGAGTAGGTAGATGCCTTGGATGACAAGATGCAAAGAGTGGTAGAGGGTACCACCATAGGTGATATGCTCAAAGAGGTCACACGGGTTACTAGAGAGGATAAGTATTACAAAGGCTGATATCATGTGGTTGTGCCTACAAAGTAGAGGGTTAGCTATGCACAGTCTAGATTAGGATGGAGTTAGTCTTGTACCACTAGCATGGGTGTGGTAGGTCCACCTCACAGAGATCCACCAGGTAGGGACCTAGGTGTAAAACCGCTAGGCGGTGCAGCAGGAGGGTTAGCGATGCCAGTGATGTCTGGGGGAGCACCTTAGAGCCTTGTGAGCACGTTTGATGCATTTGAGACATTTGATGTATACACCAATTTAGATAATTGATGGTTTACTACCATTTTTGATGATTTATCTCCTTACATGTATTTGGATATCATTGTACTCTTGAAATTCTTATTTTGAGATTTATATGATATGCAATGAAGATGGTTGGTCTATATGTTTATGATGGATGCCTATGATGGATGCATTTGATTTCTATGTTTATATGCTATGTGATGCTTTAATATAATGATGTTTTCATGATTATGTATGGATGCAATGATGATAAGGTGATGCATAGATTATGATTCTATAATGTGTTATGGACAATGCTTTATACTATGAGATGGATGCAAATGAAATTTGATTATGCAATTTATTTTTGTATATTCCTTATGCAAATGTATGATATTGTTACACTATATGAGATTAATTGAATTATGAAAATTTGATGCAATTCACTTCTTTTTCTATTTTCTAATGAGAATATTATGATGTAATGTATGGATAGATGTATGATATGCAAATGATTGTGCAACTACATCAGCATGATATTTTTTCTGTTAATGTCAAGTATACTCAATGTATTAATGATAGAGGTAACATTGTTTGAAAATTGTTCCAGCCTTGGAAAATCCCAAAATACAAATGCAAAACTAATATAAATGCAATCTAATCTAGCCATGAAAATCTAAAATGCAAATTTGTCATTCCATCAGTCAATTTGTCATGATTTTATCATCATTGAGCCTTTATTATGTTGAATGTTTGTACAAATACTGATGGCATAATTAGACCATGATGACCTGAGTACAATTTCCATACAACTTCCATTGAGTTTTGATAGTGCAAGATAACACAAGCATCTAGGTTGAATGAGACCGATATGACCTCAACATCTCTCACATAAACAAACAAGAGTTAACCATTTTTCCATGCAAATTCAGAATGTCATCAATGATACTCTGTAGAGCATGTATCTCGACAATTTGCACAGTAGTAATGATCAACTCACATACAATAGACAAAGAAAATATCATTCTCCTTCCTAGCCCCTCTAGTTTAGGACATCATTGAGTTTCTCAAGAGAAATGATAACAACAATCAAGATACAACAATTGAACATACGTGCTAAAGTGATCAAACCATGATTCAGAAGTTGATCATCCATTGAGATTTGATTTGTTTGTCTTGATGTTGATTTGGATGGTTAATTATATGATTGATTGCAATTGATGTTTAGTTTGATGTTGAGTACGATTGTTGTTTTCACTGAGTTCTCTTGTTGTTGTTCGCCTATTGTTTTAAGCTCAAAGCAGTTTTCTCCTAGTAAGTTCATGATTTTTCCCCCAGTTATAAACAAACCAATTATTATGGATATGCATATTGATAACCAAGTCAAGGTGGGACACAACTGCAGTAGGCAGATATGTACATGAAGCTCATTTTATGATAGGTATGTATGTGTAATGATAGAAAAAGAAGACGACCAACACACGTTCCAATAGATGGAGAAGCCAATTCATCACAAATAGTTCATGTTTTCCAGGTTTTCACTATTTTCTTTTAATGCACCTTTTTAGATTTTATGATTTTTTTGCTATTACCAAGATGCCTGTTTGCTAGGTTTTCACCAAGGTAATGATTTTTTCTAATTTTTCACCTTTTTTTGTATTTTTCTCCTTTTGTTTTTTCTATGTTTTTCTCTTTTTCTGATTTTTTTTGGATTTCTTCAGGACTTTTACTGATTTTTTTAATTTCTATAGGAGTTTTAACATGCACTGGGTGATTTAGGTGTAGAAATTTTTGAGATGGATTCTATTCATAGGTTGCTCAAATAGATCCCCTTTAGGTGTGGATAGTTGATATGCTCTTGATCCATAGATTGATTACAATGATGAAGGGTCCTAGCCAATTCAGTTCAAAGTTTATTTTCTTTTCTCTGTCTTGCTGATTGCATGAATTTTCCTTCAATACCAAATCATTGACTTGAAATGTTCTTGGTTTAACCTTGTGATTATAAATTCTTGACATTGTTTGCTGATATTATTTTAGGTGATCAACTACAAGCTGATGACATTCATCCAATAGTTCCAACTCTTGTAATCTAGATACCTAGTAGTCTTCATCTGAGATGATGCCTTTTAATGAAACATAGAGTGATGGTAGCTCAACAAAAATGGGAAAAACAACCTCTTATCTGTAGATGAGAGCATATGGTGTGGCTCCTATCGGGGTGTGGATAATGGTAAGGTATGCCCACAAGGCAGGGTTCAGTTGGACATGCCAATCACATCTACCCTCATTGACAATTTTCTTTAGGATCTTTAAGATGGTTTTGTTTGAGGCCTCTGATTTGCCATTTCCTTGAGGGTAGTATGGTGTAGAAAAATGATGCTAGATATGAAACCTTTCACAAATTTATTAGATGTCATGATTCTTGAAAGGTCCACCATTGTCGATGGCAATGGACTAAGGAATGCCATACCTAAAAATGATGTAATTTAGAATGAAGGATGCAATTTTCTTACCAGTGATGGTAGTTAAAGGAACAACTTCAACCCACTTCATGAATTAATCAGTGGTTGTGATTATGAATTTGTGCACATTGGAAGAAGATGGATGGATTTTCCCCACAAGGTAAAATCCCCACTGACAAAAGGGCTAGGTTGATGCAAATGGTTGGAGTTCCTATATCGGTGCATGTATGAGGTTACCATGGATCTGAAACTTCTTGCATTTCTTGATAAATTGGAAAGAATCTTTCTCCATATTCAAAAAGTAATACCCCAAACATAGCAGTTTATCTGCTAGGGTAATACCACTTGAATGTGTTCTATAGGTAACTTCATGAACCTCATGTAAGGCCACTTCAGACTCATCGCATTCTAGACATTGAAGGAGATTTCCATCAAGACCTCATTAGTAAATTACATCTGTGATAAGGGTGTGTCGGGCGGCTTGATGGATGAAGTTTCATTTTTGGTTTCGTGATAGGTCGGGTGGAAGGGTGTTATCTTTTAGATAGGTGTACATCTTCCCATAGATTGAGGTATCAATTTCAAGTAAATGACAAACAACTTGGGACTCAGGATTGTCATAGGCAAGGGTAAAAAATTGTTCCACCATGAACTCATAACAACTCTGTTTATCTGGAATTTGCAACAAAGAAGCAATAGTGGCCATAGTGTCATCAACTTTGTTGTCTATTCTTGGGATTTGTTCAAATTTGATATTAAAAAAGTATTTCTTAAAGTCATGAATCATTCTTTTGTAGGGCATAAATTTTTCATCCTTTGTTTGATAGTCGTCATTGACTTGATTTATGACCAGTTGAGAATCTCCATAGACTTGCAACTTTGTGATTTTCCACCCTACAACTACCTTGATGCCAATGATGAGTGCTTCATACTCTTCCATGTTGTTGGTGCATGGGAACATCAGTCTGTATGATTTTTGAGTGGTATGCCCTTGACGGGCAACAAATAAAATTCCCACTCACAATCCATGTTAAGTGTATAATCCATCAAAGTATAATATCCATTATTTTGCTATTATGGTAAGGACATCAATGTCTGGAAACTCAATGTGTAGAGGATGATTATCATGTATTGGTGTTTCAGCTAGTTGATCTATGCTGGCTTGACCCTTCATGGCTTTCCTATCAACATACTAAATGTCAAACTCACTCAGTATCATTACCCACTTTACCAATCTTCCTATTACGTTTGCCTTGTTGAGCAGATATTTCAATGGATCAATTTTGGCTATTAACTTAATGGTCTAAGTTAGCATATAATATTTCAATTGTTGAGTGGTGAACACTACTTCCGGACAAGACTTTTCAATAGATGTGTAATTGATTTCATATCTATTTAATTTTTTTTCTGATATAATAGATCACCCTTTCTCTTCCCATTGAATCCTCTTGTGTTAGAAAATCTCCCAATGATGCCTTGGTTGTTGCTATGTATAGTAAGAGTGGTTTTCCTTTTTCCAGTGGTACTAAGATGGGTGGTCTCATTAGATATTATTTCAATTGGTTGAATGTAGCTTCAAATTTCTCATCCCATCTGAAGGAAACATTTTTGTGTAGCAAGTGAGTGAAAGGATGGGTCTTGTCTGCCAGTTGTGAGATGAATATTTGGATAGACTGAAATGTTCCTTAGAGTGGTCTTAGTTGATTGATGTTTTTGGAAGGCAACATTTCCATGATTACCTTAAATTTCACGGGATCCACCTCAATGCCTTTTTTTGAAACTATATATCCCAAGAGTTTTGTCGATGTCACCCCAAATACACATTTTTTTTGATTCAGTCGTACATTGAATTTTTCCATTCTGGTGAAGATTTTATCTAGGATCTCTAGGTTTCCTTCTCTAGTGTATGATTTTTCCAATAGATCATCTACACAGTCTTCCATGAACGTGTGCATCATATCATGGAAGATTGTTGTCATGGCTTGTTGATAAGTAGTTCTCACATTCTTCAGTACAAAGGGCATGACGTTCCAATAGATTGCACCCTAGGGGCATGTGAAGTTTGTTTTATCTTGATCCTTAGGTGCAATTTTTATTTGGTTATATCCTAAAAATCCATCCATAAGTGACAACATGGAGTATCTAGTTGTTAGGTCCATGATGATGTCTATGTTGGGTAGAGGAAAATCATCCTTCAAACAAGCTTTATTGAGATCTCTAAAATCTATGCAAATCCGAATACTATTGTTAGGTTCTGAAACTGGTACAATATTGGAGATCCACTCAGCATAATCAATTGGTCGGATGAACCCTACATCCAATAATTTCTTCAGTTCTACTTTCACCAAGAGGGAAATATGTGGATGCATTTTCCTTAACTCTTACTTCACTAGTTTTACTCTTGGTGGTACAGATAAATGATGCATGATTATATCTAGATCTATCCTTAGCATGTTTGCATAAGACCAAGCAAAATTGATTTGTCGCTCTTCAAAGAATTTTGTGAAGCTTGGTTTTTCTTGTTCTGGTAGGGATGCTACTTGTATACACCTAAAATTGGTCTGGAGCATCCAATTAATTAAATACAAAATATTTGATTAATTATTCTAATTTCCTCTACTATCGAATAAATAGAAATATTTATTTATATAGTTCACATTTAAATTCATCTTAATTAAATAAACAAAATTAAATACTTTGTTCGATTTAATTATCATTTCCCTATTTTATTCTATCACATTGATCTCAAATTAATTAAATAAAGATCAAAACGCTTTATTGATTAATTGCCATATTCTTCTGTTTAATTTAATAAACAACTTCTATAGTTCGTTTTATTAAATTATTTATCTCCTTTTTTGCTAAATTAAATAAATCAAAAATATTTGAATAAAGGCATAAGGAATATTCCATCTATATTTCCTAAAAAATGAATTAGATATCCTATGTCTAATTTATGTCAAAAATATGTCACAATTAATGCTTTGAAACTTCACGGGAAGTTTTGGAGACAAATTGGAGACAAATTCCAAATTTATCTCTCAATCCTCCTCCATCAATCTTTCCTCTTCTCCTGCCTAGTGTTTTCATGGGTAGAGACAATCTCCAAAATTCTCTCAATCTCCTCCATCTCTCACCATTCAATCCTCCAAATTGAATCCAAGCCTCTCAATACCTTCCCTGTGCATTTCTACAGCCAGGAAATCTATAAATAAAGCCTCATTGAACCAAGAAAAGGATCCAGATTATCTAACTTATGCACTCTTACTCTGTAGGCATTCAACATTCAAGCATTCAATATTCAAGCATCCAAAAAATCAATATTTCATATCATGGATGCCTCCTGTAGCTTTGTTTATCATTTTCATGTCAATCCATGCTAATTTAGTTTCATTTATTCATATACATGTTATCAGCATCCATCTCGTTCTTTGAATTGTCATTTTAACAATCATAGTGCACTCACAATCTGAGAGCCATTGCGATTTAATAAATCTTTGGAGATAGAGGGAAATATGACGCTTTCAATGGATCATTGTGTTGAATTAGTTCAATTTGCTTAATCTTTGATATAATTTCATATTAAGAAGTGTATTATTCTTGTTTACTTATTCACACTTACACTACTAAATGTAGTCTTCACTATTTCTACTGTGCCAATGTTGATGGATTGGGTGGGATCAATCAATAATTTTGATCTCTCTTGAAAGTGTTTGGGGAGAGTGTCAAATCTCTCATCGTTCGGTGCCTCAAAGTGGTTTTCATCATTGGATTCACTCTTTATTTTTACTTTTTCCTGATCTAATATTGCCATAGAATGGTTTTCACCATTAGATCAATTTTTTGTATTATTCATTTTCTAGCTGAGAGATTTCACACTCCCCTAAATGGGAGCTTCATTATGAGATTCAGTGGTGTATTATGTTTTGAGGTTGTTAGAATAGAGGAAGTTGACAATGGCATCATCGTTTGAAAAGACAGGGATGTCGGGAGGCTCGGTTTGGTCCTAATCGATAAGTTTGGGATGTACTAGAGGTAGGGAATCATTATATTGGTTTAAGTCAAAGGAAGTGAGGGTCCTTATGGTGATGTATTCAAGCAATCCAATAGCAATGTCAAGGTCTATGATATAACTCTCCTCTAAATTATCTATCTCGCTAGGAGTCTGATTGTCCTTGCTAGAGCCATCAATATGTTGTGATCCAAATTCAAGTGGTCTTAACCTCTAACTTTGTCCCTCCTCATGTATGGGTGCATACTTTTTTATTACATAAATTCCCTTGTCATGAAAAGACTCTTCAAATAATGAATCCCACTCATATTCATTTGAGTCAGTTTCATAGTCATTATTAGCTTGTAGTTGCAGGATTCATTCAACAACCTTTTGGGTGGCTTCTTCTTTTGTTTCCTCTTTATATCCCAACCCTGTCTTGTCTTTAGGATTGGTTAAGATGGGTTGGATTGGTTCCATGGTGACTTATTTTCTCTTTCCCATGAGACCTTTTCCTCTGTATCCCATTTTCTCCAAGATTGAAAACCCTTTGCCATATTGTGTTGTTTGTGTATTAGTTGTTGCTACTTGAGATTCAACTTCATCCGTGTAAAGCCAGTTTAAAACATTTTTGTCTTATTCTTCATCAACTATAGTGCCTGCTTTCACAAATCGGCCATCAAAAAGCATGACAGATTGTGAGGACTGTTGTGTTGAGGTTGATGGTTGACAATAGGACTTTGGGGAAGATAATTGTGAGACATAGGGATTGCTCAATAGAATATTCACACACACCTTTATCTTTGACTTGGACCTTTTTATCAAATTGTTTGGATAAAGTGTTGAGTTGGGCTTCATGATTCGTTGAGGTAGATGGGGTAACTTCTTCCTTTTTCACAGGTTGTTTAGATGAGGAACTTGGTTGGCTTTCTTTATTTAAGGATGTGGCAAGCATTTTTGACAAGGAATTTGATTGGCTTGAATTACTTGGGATGGCGGATGTGGAAGCGAGAGCTTCTCTGTTGTGGGGCATGAAGACATCTTGGACCGAATTGAGGGTGTTGCAATACTGAGGACTATTAGAATCATCTAAAATGGCGATCTCTTTCCCATTATGTTGAAATCATAATTTTCATAAAAATTCTAAGTATTTTATGAATTAAAATCCAAAATTCCCACTCTTATTTTCATAATAAATCACATTATCGCCATTCACAAAGTCATTTTCACCCTTGACTGCGATACCACTATCACATTAGTCACCCCTCATAACATTCCTACCATACATATCTACCACAACTCATCCCCAGGAAGCTTGTGGTAGGACGGTGAGTGGAGCCACTACCATATGCTACACCCTACACACTATACCGCTATACCTTGGGGGGTCAAGACATAACCCGCAGTAGAGCGGTACATTGAAGAAAGGTACTAAAGACACACCGCAGTACTGCAGGGGAGTGAAAAATGACATGAGGTAGTGCAGTAACTAAGTTGTTGGGTCATTTAAAACATACCAATCACATCAGTCAACATCAAAATATAAAATTGAGATCAACACATAGATTTTAATTGTGTGAATTTATGATCCAGCAGTAAACATATCTTGGTGTTAGAAAACACAAAACAAATTGAGAATTTTTCACTCGTAATAGCTGAAACCAAGTTATAGACAAGCTCAAATTGTAGGAGTATAAGGAATTCTTCAAAGTGAGTTCTATCCTCGAGTAAGCTTTTCTCATCATTCTCTATGAATTTCATAAAATGGCACCAAAGAAGAATGAAGTAGGAGTTAAAAGTGATGAAACCAAAACCAGTAAACCCTCCTTGGAATCCCCATTTCTCTCCTTGTTGTCTAGTTCAGTAGACAAAGGACCTAAAAATGTTTTTAGAGACTTAGGACAAGGCCGTAGAGACCCCATTATACCTCAGTTGGGTTGGAACCTTTATTGGTACTTCTATCGAAATAGGGATGAAAAGGTTCTGGCATCAAACCCATAGACCCTAGATTTGGCTAAATTGATTGCTCCTAATGTTTTCATTGACATTGAACTGATTAAAGCCTTTTTCCCACAACTACCATGCCTGAACCAAAATTGTTAGGCTTCCAAATGTTGAGTGCTTAGTTGATGTCACAAGAGATGCAATTATAAAGTGTTTCAAGCTGAATAAAAAAGCTATAATGGAGGTGAATTTAGTTAAACTAGAGAAGGGGTATAAGAGGTTGAGAAGAACGTACTGAAGTGATGAGCCCCCCCTACACATGAAGAGGGGTGATGATAATAGAAAAATCCCCATCCCTTCCTCTAAAATGGAACCTTTTCAAGTCTCAGACTTTCAAATTTATTTCAAAATAACTTATTATGCATTGTTTCAAGTATTGGGGATAGATGCAGAGGAACATATGTTAATGGGATTGATGAGAATGTCTATGATAATTCAACATTCTAAGTCAAATATAGAGTTTGACTTTGCATCTATAATTGAGGAACAAATACATGAGGTCTTGCTACAAGTTAGGGAAGCTAAGGCCCCCATTACTTTTAGGAAATATTCTTTATTGTGTCACTTAATCCTATGTCAGAATGAAATTAAGTGGAACAAAAGAATGAAATTGTGTACGCAAGAAAGTGGAGTAAGACTCCCTATACAAAATTGGTGTTACATTTGCGATAGTAGATATATAGAATGTATTTCATAGTGTTTCAAGATGATTTTGTTGTTAGACTGATAGCTTCCCTTGGTTACCCAACACCAAGATTTATTGAATCATTGATGAAAGTTATGAGGCCTGGACAATATAGGTCATATTAGGGTTGTACCCATAACTATGATGACTGGTTTTTTATGGCTCAACACACAATTATCAGAGTATATGGATGCAACCAAGCACCACATGTTTTTCCTCAGTTTGCACCTACAAGGGTATGTTTTTTGGATTTTATGTGGCAGATGATTTGGATGGAGCATGATTTGATGAGAAATCAACAGAAAGGTACATTTTTACTGATTTGACTATATTTGAAGAGTTGGCTATGAGTCTAACATGCTAGAGGAATTTTAGAGGTTTATGAGGGTTAACTATCCCCTCAAATATAGAAAAGAGAGAGTGTGTGACCCAGAGGGTCATATCAACATGATCATAGAACCTTGTTGACAAAGAGGACCATCTCACATGAGTTTGATCCTAAGGAGGATGTCATAAGAAACCTGGTGTATTTTTTTGATGTAATGAAAACCAAAAAGAGGTGGATAACAATGATGAAGTTAGAGAATCATAAGAAGGAGAAGGATAGAATTTTCAGAGGGTTTTTTGCAAATGAACCCAACCTTCTAAAAAGGATGCAGATGATCCTTAATAAATTTTATGAATTGTACAAAATGGCCCAAGATGAGGGGTTGATCCCACTTCCCACACCTCACCAACCACCACATGAAGCATCCACATCATAGAAATCACCCCCATCACCTACACATCCATCCCCTCCATCTCCTACTCATGAACCATAAGCTAAAAGATAGAAGATTGGGCCATTGTTTGAGTATGACTCAAGTGATTATGAAGAAGAAGAAGCAGTCCTATCTCTAACTAAAATAAAGGAGGTAGCAAAACAGCAAAGAAATCAAAAGCCTCATGATCCTAAGATTAGGCTTTCAAAGGAAGGAGCTAATGAAATTCAAGAAGATGAAAGGGTAGTGGCCTCTCTAAGGTTCATCCAAGATGATAATTTTATCCACACCAATGAATTTAAGGAATTTTGGATTAAAATGAAAATGAAACAATTTGATGAAAAGTTGAAAATCAATCTTATTGGAGTTGATGAGTCAAAGCAAGCTGGGATCCAGGCTAAAAAATTTAGAGATTTAAGTGTTGATAAAATTAATGTCACCCCCAGGAGGCGAGAGAAATGGTATTGAAAAGTGATATGCTAATTATATGAATGATGGATCTATCTAAAAGATTTCTTGTAGATCAGATCAGAGCACATGATGACCCCATGTTGGTAGTAGAATTTGATTCAAAAGATGGTTTCTTAGGAACAAGGTACAATCCTACTACCCAAACACTTGCTTTGTGGACAAAATAGAAAAATAAAAGGAAGCCTCAACTCTTGGATGTAGTAGAATAATTGAGGGGGTTAGCTATGGTCTAAACAATGAGAGACACAACTCCCACAAAATTTTCCACTATGACTATGCATTTTGCAATGCTCACCAAGGATGGAGTAGAAAATATGGAGAAGAAGATTAATGAATATGAGAAGAGATTGAAATTATCAAATGATGAGGTCAATAAGTTGTTTATCAAAATATCAAAGCTAAAACAACAGTTTCAGCAAGCCACCATAGTAAGAGGAGATGAATTAACTGTCTATCACCCACTTGTCCAGGAAGAGGATCTACAGATGCAACAAATGAGAGATGAAATTGATAAGCTAAAGAAGCATAACATGGAGGATGTAAAGCATCATATCATAGAGAATGTAAGGATGATATTAGAGCAAAGAGTTAGGATATTAAAAGAGAAGATAAATGGAGTACATGAAAACTTCAGTAATCTGGTTAAAGCTTTGGAACAAATAAACACTAACTTCCCTATCGTTGAAGAACTCCAAAAAGAGATGGAAACCCACTTTCCATATACTAACTACTTTATGCAAAGCTACACACAGGGATCTAAATGCCCCATCAAGGCTCAAACCTACACAAGAAATGGTAAAATGTGTGATTGATGACTATAAGTATTTGGTGGATATAAGGAATAAAGTGGAAAGTAGCAGGAGTGCATTTGAATCCATCAAATACCTCTTCAACCCATTAGTCTTCAAAGATGACAATCAGTTAAAAGGTATAGATGAATGGAGAGAAGAATTTGATCAGATGATTCTTGAATGCTTGGAACATATACAGGATGATGGGGAAATTAATCTCAACAAGTTCCATATTTTACTCGATGGGATCATCATGTTGGACAGTGGATATACAAAGTTCATGGTGGATGTCAGAAACCTCCTGGATAATAGATGGAAGAGTCACCTTACAAATTTTGTAGCTACACAGGAATTCAAATGGCCAAGCGACCTGACAACTAATAAGTGGCAAGAAAAATACTTGGGCTTTGAAGAAGATTGATTATGTACATCGCAAAGAGGAAGTATCTTGAACAGTTCTTTGATGACCACAGGTAGTTCTATGGAGATTAACCAAGTGGGCATATTTGTCTAATTATTTCTTTAATTCATGTTTTAGTTATGTCTAAAAAACTTTATAAAAAGGAATTTTGAAATGTTGTAACCGATCTAAAGCTTGTTGCCTCTCGTATATATAAGAGACACCAAGACCAAAATAAATTATTAGATATATGAAATAGAAAAAGATAGTAGTAGAATAAGGATAATTAATGGATGGCAGAAAAGTTCCATAATGTTTATATTCTGAAAGACTATGTTGCAAGCATCATTTTGAAGAAATCGATGAAATATCTCTAATTTTGTGGTGTTATCCTGGTATAAATTGTTTGTTGAAGTTATTCAAATATTTGGTTACATCTCCATTTTAGTGCTTATTTATTATCTAAATTGGTATATCAAGTATATATTCAATTTATCAATGCACATTTGTTGTGTTCATGTGATATGATTAATTGGTTTCCAAAAAGGAATTAAAATCCTTCTAGTCAATCACAATAATCTGGAAGTGTTATTTGGATTGATAAGAAGAACCATATAATTAGGATTGTCAATTTGTCTCCAATTTGGTGTTATCTATGTTCTTGCATAATTTATTCAAGTGGTTCTTTCAAGTAAAGATTAAAATCCTTTTGATAAATTATAAGTGTATACACCCAAAAATGGTCTGGAGAATCCGATTAATTAAATATGAATTATTTAATTGATTATCCTAGATTCCTCTACTATTTAAATAAATAGAAATATTTATTTATATAGTTCACGTTCATATTCACATTTAAATTCTTCTATTTTTTCTATTATCTCATCTTAATTAAATAAATAAAATTAAATACTTTTTTTGATTTAATTATCATTTCCTTATTTTATTCTATCACATCAATCTTAAATTAATTAAATAAAGATTAAACACTTTAGTGATTAATTATCATTTTCTTCTATTTAATTTAATAAACAAATTCTATAGTTTGTTTTATTAAATTATTTATCCCTCTTTTGCTAATTTAAATAAATCAAAAATATTTAAATAAAGGCATAAGAAATATTCCTCTATATTTCCTCAAAATCAAATTAGATATCCTATGTCTAATTTATGTCTAAAATCATGTCAAAATTAATTGATTGAAACTTCACGGGAAGAATTGGAGACAAATTGCAAATTTATCTCTCAATCCTCCTCCATCAATCTTTCCTCTTCTCTTGCCTAGTGTTTTCATGGGTAGAGACAATCTGCAAAATCTTCTCAATCTCCTCCATATCTCACCATTCACTCCTCTAGATTGAATCCAAGCCTCTCTTTTCCATCCTTGTCCATTTCTACAGCCAAGAAATCTATAAATAAAGCCTCATTCAACCAAGAAAAGGATATAGATTATCTAACTTATGCACTCTTAATCTGCAGGAATTCAAGCATCAAGCATCTAGCATCCACACACACAACATTAAAGCTTTCATATCATGGTTGCCTCGTGTAGCTTCATTTATTAGTTTTCATGTCAATCCATGCTAATTTAATTTCTTTTATCATCTAGACTTTATCACATTAGCTTCATATCATTGCATTAGTATCATTCCATTCTTTAGATTGTCATTTTAATAGTTATAGTGTTATTTAAATATGAGAGAGCAATAGCTTAATAAATCTTTGAAGATAGGAGACAATGAAACACTTTCAATTGATTATTAGCTTGATCTTTGATGCAATGTTTCATTAAGAAGTGTTTTTATGACCTGTTTCGGCGCATCGGTCACCCATTTCTAGAAAAGTTGATTTAGCGCTTCGGTGTTCTATTTCAACACTTTCGATTTTAGTGCATCAGGTAAAAACTATAGTGCTTTAGTGGACTGTTTTAGCGCTTTTGTAAATTCGATCTAGATCCGTTGCGACCGCGGCTAGAATTTAATTTTTATACAGTTAAATTAAAAATTTATCAATCCTAGGGTAGTCACATCTAATTTAAATTTATTATCAATCCTAGGGTAGCCACATCTAGTTTTAAAATTTATCAATCCTAGGGTAGCCATCACATTTTTGCAGTATCAGTTAAAAATAACATCATGATTTTTGTGAGGCAAAATCTTCACATAGATTAGAAAATTTATCTTTTTGGGCTTAAAATAGAACAATTTATCTGTTGTGCTTGTGTGGTGATTAGGCTTATGCTCTCCCCTTAACTGGGTGATCAAAGCACCATATTCATCCTTTCTTTTCATGCTATTTATGCTTTATTAAATCCTTTAGAAGGCCTGTCATAGTGGGAAAAAGTACCCACCCTACAGGAATGACCTAAGTGGGAATGCCTAAAGCCAAGGATTCCAACCCACTATAATCAAAATGCAAGTTGTTGATGAAAGTCCAACTTGACGATAGTGAGCAAGATAACCATCCCCAAAATATTTGTTCTAAATATTGGGAGGTCTCCTAAGGGAGTTTATCAATTACCACACCACACAAAAGCCCTATCTACGAACCATAGAGTAGTATCTCGTCGAGTCAGTAACCAAACATTGTCATACTCATGATACAAGGGGATGGAAGAATCTGCCCCCAAGACATTCACCATATAATTTCCAAAGGACCATTTGCTCAGAGGACGAGAAATCCAACTCTGAGTACGCCCCTAGAAATGACAAAAACATGGGCGACCTCTAGGGGGCGACACGGCTGTGTGCGTCAATGCAATTTCAGGATGTGGGTTGTTCAGTATAACGATGACCTATTTGACCTTAAGTGTGAGTCTATCTGATTTGTGTACATTTTTCAAAGCAACCCATGAAATCAATAAGGACCATTCATGGTTCTTGAATATACATGATCTATTCATAATAAAACAATTCTTCTACAACTTGCTTGTTGTGTTTTCACAAAATCATTAAAATCATATTAAAAGATCATCTGAAAAACAACAAGTCAAATTAGGTCAAGAAATTCATGATTCGAAAGTGGAAGTCAACCACGTTTTTCAAGAGAATAATCAAAATCACCAAACCCAAGAGACCACTTAGTTATCGGGAGGCATTTTCTATATCAGAATCGAAAGATATTTTTACAACATAGAACCTTCATCCATAGATATGACAACTTTGCTAAAGGTCATAATCTTGATTATGCTGTAGAGCCACTCTATTCATGAGATTTCTTCCAAAGGAGAGCTCTCACACAATATCACAACCATAGTCAATTCATACATCAGTCCTATTTCCCACAACTCATGATAGAATATGCCACAAGGCCAGATCAAGTTTTACAATAGGGAGTCTTAAAAGTCCTGTTTTTAGCACTCTAGAAACCTGTTTCAACACTTCGGGTCACTGTTTTAGCACTTTCATAAAATAGCACTTTCAAGCACTTATAGTCACTATTCTAGCGCTTTCATCATCTTTTTGAGCGCTTTCAAGCACTATTTTAGCACATCTGTAAAGATAGCGCTTCCATCACCTTTTTCAATGCTTTCGAGCACTATTTTAGCGCTTCTGTAAATATAGCACTTCAATCACCTGTTTCAGCGCTTTTGAACTTTGTTCTAGCACTTCTATGAAAAAGCACTTCCATCACCTGTTTTAGCACCCTTGAACTCTGTTTTAGCGCTTTCAAAATAGAGAGTTCCAAATCATACCAGTCAGTCTATCTATCATTTATCCACTGTTTTTATCAGAACACAAGTATCTTTTTATCAGAATCACTGTCTAGAAACCAAAATCAGATAGGTTCATACAAGTTTCCAATCTTATCAACTGAAAAGGTAGATCTTGAAAATTAGAAGTGTCAAATCAAATACACAATCGATTATTACACTGAAGTTTCATCATCAGGATATTATCATCCTTTATCACGAAATGAGGTATAGTAATCAAATTTTTAACCTAGTCTTATCAATAAGATTAGTCATCTTATTCGACTTTGTTAAAAAATTACTTGACATTTTCCAGCATATAAGATCAAATTTTAGAAGAAATAACAAAAACTTGTATGCCAATCTTCACTAGGTCACAAAAAAAGAGACTCTTAGAACAAGAACTTTAAACATCACATACAATGGTAGAAAAAAATCCCTGGAATAGTCTGCATCAAAATGATAAGAATGAAATAACTCCAGAGGACATTCAAATAGCCCAATAGGATCCCAAATTCCATAAATTCATGGAAAAGATCTTAGAACAAGACATGGAGAAATATCTCTTAATGTTGGCTGAATCGGATGCTAAACTTCCTAAGGACTTTGATGTAAATCATCTAAAAGAAGCACCTAAAATAAGTGAGACTAAAATACCACAACCCACACAAGCAATAGATCTGGTTGTTGCTTTAACATCCCAAATGAAAATCTTACAACAACAGATACATGATATGACTAAAGGGAGTACCAAAAGTTTATGCATTATAGGACATTTGTCCTTATCCTTTCGACTCAACAGTCGATATGATACCTTTTCCATGACACTGTGAATTCCCCAAATATGACAAATACAATGTGTAGACATGGAAAATGTATATTTTCGATTAGCACACTTGATCCTGATTACTAACGGCATTTCCTCCTAAATCATAATCCCAACATTTCATCATATTTTGTCTCTTAATTTAATAAATCATTATTTATTTAATTAAGTCTTTCTCCTCCATTGATTAAATTAATCAATTTAATTTAATTAACCTTATATTTTTGTTTAATTAAATAAATCATTTTATTTAATTAAAGTCTCTAAAGTCCTCTTATTAAATTAAATAAATTAAACCCTTCCTCTTAATTTGATTTAAATCAATTCATAAATTCAAGTCAAAGTTGTCACATCTCCTAATTCTTCATTAAATTAATTAAGCTTTGATTAATTTAATCTTAATCTATGTCACATCCTCTAGAGAATGCAACTTGCACAATAAATCAATTACTTTGATTTATTAATTCATCTATTTTCCCTCACATGGCATAAAAAGGGAATATTCCCTCAAGTTTGAATTCAAAAAATGCAAGTGGATGGGTACTTCCAACAAGGCATTGAAGTCCTCTTACATGTCCTTGTGCATTGAGCCAAGTGACATTAACTTCATTTCTCTTTCCCTCTCACATGTCACATTCAAATTTCAAATTTGAATCCAATGGCATTTATCATGCACATTGACCAAAATGTGCTCATTCCTCCTCCAATCACATGTGGACAAGTGGCCTCTTCTCATTGGTTGGTCTTTTATCCCACATTCATCCAAATCCCTCATTCTTCCAAATTGAGAATCTATAAATGAGAGACTCTTCCTCTCATTCTAACATCCACAATTTGAGTAAACTTATTATACTCAAATCCATCTTCAAGTATAGCCATTCTCATCTCTTTTTATCAAGTTCTTAGCTAGGTTATGCAGGAATTCAACCAACAAAGTGGATCAAATCATCAAGCTTACAAAGGAGTTGGGAAAGGGCTGATTTTGACATATCAATCGGCACCAACTCTCCCATGGGATCTCTAGTTTGCTCACTTAATTAGGATTTACATGCTTTCTCATATTTTATTCTTCATTTTTCCTATTTTAAGTTTTGTAAATGGATTTCATGGGAAATCCTTGTTTCTTGCTTGCATATCATCTAATATTGTGATTTTTTGATTTGTTTATGCAGGTATGAAATTAGGGGTTCACACAATGGATGAACAGATCTGATCGGTCATATCCAGGAATTCAAAACCATGAGCCTAGAATTTTCCCAAGAGGAAACTTACCTAATGAGATTATTCCCAAGAAGCTTGGGAGGTTCATGTATGGAATGGTTTTCAAAATTACAACTAGGTATCAGGACTTTTGAAGAACTTGTCAATAGGTTCATCTCCTAGTATTCTTTTAACATCCACCATGATGTTATGATAAAGGATCTATATAACCTAAAGAAAAACAAAGGGGAGATGTTCTTGTCCTTTCTACAAAGATGGTGACGACTATTCTCTAGATATCCTTGATCTATTCCTGAGGAAGAGAAAATGGAGTTGTTCATTGACAACTTGATGTAAGACATGAGTTACAGAATTGAATTGCAATGTCCTCCTACTTTTGAAAAGGTGATAAAAAATGGCCTTAAGATTGAAGAAGCACTAGTCAAAAGAGGAGTTATTAAACATTTCAATGATAAATCAAATAACACAAACTCCTCCAATCAATACCCAAACAGTGATAAACCAAAATTTTGGCAAAAGAATCGAAACACAACTACCAACAAAACAACAAATGATTCTCAAAATGTCAAACGGTTTTTAACTTGACAACATCTACTTCGAAAACAAGTCAAAACAATGATCAAATTGTCAAGTCGAATGTCATACAAAAAAATGAAATCACAAAATCAAAACCATACCAAAAGTCATCAAATCGGCATCGATTCACACCTATAGGCCAAACAATCAAATCATCGATGAAAGAACTAGTCACTAGTGGTCTTATCACTGCACAAGAAGCAAGATTCTGGGATCCAAAGGTCAAACCACCATGGTGGAATGACTCAGATTACAACAACTTCCATAATAGTAAAGGCCACAAAACTAATGATTGCATGGAGTTGAAACACACGGTTCAAGATCTGATCGACAATAACAAGATATATATGGAGGGACCCCAAAACAATAATGATCATTCAACCGTCAAGGACCCTTTTCCAAACTATGATAAAGGAGCATCATCACCTGCAAACAACAAAGGTAAAAACATCAATCATATCTATGATAAAACAATCCTTTGTCTTTCCAAAGTAGAGAGTGATCATACAGTTGATCATAACATAGATGAACACAAAACCAATGACACTACCCCTTTGGATTTTCTCCCAAGCATACAAGTCTCTGAAAATCAAATAAACATTTTAAAAATCAAAGACCGACAGGAATATCGACCAGCAAGTATAATGACTAGGGGGAAATCCAAGGTAGTGTTAATGGGAGTTGGGTCTAAAAATGCATATCCACCTCCATCTCATTACAACATTGTCGATCAACTTCAAAACATTCCAACACAGATATCGATACTAGAACTCCTCAAACTATCACCATGGCATAAGGAGGTTCTAGAACAAGCACTAGTTGCCACTATGGTACCAAAGAATCTAGATGTTTTCCAATTCCAAGCTATGGTGGGGCATTTGACTACTCCACATTTTCTATCATTCTCTAAATAGGATGATGTCTCACTAAACCATCCCCATAACACCGCACTCCATATCGAAGTCTTGATCCACAATCATCGCGTCAAAAAAGTCTTAATAGATGGGGAGTTGGTCTGAACATTTTCACTCTAAAGTTAATCCATGCACTAGGGTATTCCAATGATACTATTGATGCTAGAAGGAAAATGACTATAAAAGGATATGATGAGGATGAAAGATCTTCAAAGGGACTAATTGTGTTACCCATTCAAGTGGGACCAATGATGAAACACATAACATGTCAAGTATTAAAAGAAGAGTTAACTTACAACATACTCTTAGGATGCCCATGGATCCATGAAATGAAGGTCGTGCCTTCCACATATCATCAATGCTTAAAATTCCCAATAAATAGACAAGAGGTGACTATATCTGCTGATTATAATCATCCTCAACATTGTGACACACTTAGAATCTCTCAAGATACCTTTGTGCCTCATAACGGGGAAGCATCCAGTTCAAAATCATCAAGTGAAGAAAAACGTCCAAGTATCACCACCAAGTGGGTAGAAAAGAAGGATAAAGCGAAAGAAACAAGTCTGGATGACACTCAATCAATGGACAATCTAGATCCCCAATCTTTTTTATCACAAAAATTTCAAGAGCAAGTCCAGTTGACAGACAAGGGAATGGGGCAATATTTTATGGAGCAATCACTTAACCTTTCATAGCTAATGCCATCTCCAAAGACATATGGTCAACCATCCATGATCAAACATCAAACATTACTACCTGCCATAGTTCTTGAAGAAAGGTTTGTCAAAGTCAGTACCATAGAGGATGAATCAGACAACAAAGCAATCTTGGATTGGCTATACAAAGATGAGGAACCCTTGACATCAAATATCAGTATCAAGAATGTCAATATCAATATAGAAAAATACGACAAAGGGAAAGCTATCCTAGAAAAAATGGGTTATGAGGGACAAGGACCTATTGGATTAAAGAAGGAAGGTATCATAGAGCCTATTCAACCCCTCACTCTCCATTCAAAAGAGAAGATAGGACTGGGATACTCTGAAGAACAAAAATAGGAAATGACAAAGAAGGCTATAGAAAGAATCCTTCAGGTTAGAGATAGCTCTAAACCAGATTCAAATAAATATGAGTGGGATCTATGTTTCGATATATCTTACACCAATATTCAAATAGATGTAATACAACAATATGCACCTATGCATGAGGAGGGACAAAGCTCTGGGTCTAGACCATTCGTAGCAGGATCACTAAATATCGATGACTCAATTGGGGGGGAACAGACTTCAAGTGAACTAGACGATCTGGAAGAAGGTACCATCATTGATCTCGATATCCCTAATAACAAATATAATGAAATTTTTGTCCTAACCCTTACCCCCATCAACCTAAGTCAATCTGATGACTTCATGCCTTTAATCCATCCTGAGCTTACTGACTGGGAACCTATCGAACCTATGAATGTACCTATATTTGCAAACGATGATGCCATTGTGAATTTCCTATGTAATGATGAACCTGGTATGAGTTCTATCTGTAATACTCATATCAACGTGACTTGGTAGGAGGGTGTCAAATCTTCTAGTTGCAAAATTAAAAACAGGGATAATAGATCTAATGGTGAAAACAATTCTATGGCAGCATTAGATCTAGAAAAAAAAAAAACAAAGAACGCATCAAACGGTGAAAACCTCTCCAAGGCACCAAAAGATGGGATATTTGACACTCTTCCAAAACATTATCATGAGTGGTCATTAGTTCTGGTAGAACCAACATAGTCTATAAACATCGGCACTGAAGAGAAAGAAAAAATACTACATCTGGCAGAATCCATGACAAATCAAGAGAGACCAGAATTCATCACTTTCTTTAAAGAAAGAAGCATCAACTTTGCTTGGTCATATTCTAATATGCCAGGCTTGGATCCAAATCTACTCATGCATCATTTGTCTTTGCTTGCAGGAATCAAGCCTGTAAAGCAAAAATTGAGAAAAATGCATCCCCATATCGCATTAATGGTAAAGACTGAGCTAAAGAAATTGTTGGATGCTAGATTCGTAAGGTCTATTGACTATGCCAAGTGGATATCAAACATTGTACCTGTTTCAAAGCTAAACAATAGCATCTGGATATGTACGGATTTTAGGGACCTGAATAAAGCATGCCCAAAGGATGACTTCCCATTACCAACCATAGACATCATTGTGGACTTGACAGCAGGGCATGCCATATTGTCAATCATGGATGGTTTCTCAGGGTACAATAAAATTAAAATAGCTCCAGAAGATCAAGAGAAGATGGCATTTACATGTCCATGGGGAACCTTCTACTAGAATGTCATGCCATTTGGTCTGAAAAATGCAGGAGCCACCTATCAAAGAGCGATGACAATGATCTTCCATGATATGATGCACACCTTCATGGAGGATTATGTGGATGATATCCTAGCTAAATCTTGTACTAGGGAAGGACATCTACATATCCTGAGCAAAATCTTTAGATGGCTAGAGAAATTCAATGCCAGGCTAAACCCCAAGAAGTGTGTCTTTGGGGTCACATCAGCAAAACTGTTGGGATACATTGTCTCAGAAAAGGGCATTTAGGTAGATCCAACGAAAGTCAAGGCAATAATGGAAATGTAGCCTCACAAAAATATCAGTCAACTCAGATCACTACAGGGAAGGCTCCAATCAATCAGGAGATTTATCTCCCAGTTGGTGGACAAAAGTCATCCATTCAATCACCTGTTGCATAAAAATGTTGTTTTCAAATGGGATAATGGGTGTGAAACAATTTTCAATCAAATAAAACAATATCTAATGTCACCGCCAATTCTCATGCTGCCAACAGAAGGAAGACCTCTGATATTGTACATTACAACATATATCTCTTTGGGGGCATTATTAGCAGAAGAGGATTATGAAGGAAAAGAACACGCCATCTACTATATAAGTAGAAATTTAAAAGGATATGAATTAAACTACACTTTCATAGAGAAATCTTGCTTGGCAGTAGCATTTTCTACTAAATAGCTGAGACATTATATGCTGACTCATATAATTAGGCTAATAACAAAGATTGACCCTTTAAAATATCTACTCAGTAAAGCCTTAACAAGTAGACTAGAAAAGTGGGTCATGTTATTAAGTGAATTTGGCATTCAATATGTGGAGAGAAAAGCCATCAAGGGTCAAGCAATCACTAAAAAATTGGCTGAGGCTCCTTTACCAGATGATCGACCCATGACAATGGAGTTTCCAGATGCTGAAATTCTGATAGTGATGCCTCAACAATGGATATTATAATTTGATGGATCATACACACGGCGAGGATCTAAAGTAGGAATATTGTTCATCACTCCCCAAGGACACCATTCTGAAATCATACAGATTCATGTTTCAATGTAGAAATAATGTGGCGAAATATGAAGCATTGATCCTTGGGGTCAAAATAGAAATTGAATGGAAGATCATAGACTTGCAGGTATATGGGGACTCTCAACTAGTCATTTATCAAGTGAATGACGAGTATCAAACAAAAGATGAAAATTTGATGCCCTGCAAACAACAAATAGATGATCTAAAATAGTTTTTTATCAATGTCAAATTTGATTAGATTTCAAGGGCGGAGAACAAAGCTGTGGATGTTATAGCCACAATTGCTTCACTATTACAATTGCCAAAGAAATGCGCTTGTTATGAGTTTATGGTAGAACAAGTATCATGTCCTTCTTAAAATAGTTTGGAATCCAATACCATATGCCATCTAGACACCATTGAAACCCCCATCTATGAAAAAACCTATGCTTATCTGAAAGACAATATCCTCCCTCCCGATCTTTCCAGGAATCAAAAATGTAGTTTCATCCGCCAATCCGCCCGACATACTTTAATCGTCAACATCCTTTATCATGGAGGTCTTGATGGTACCTTACTCCAATGTTTAGAACATGATGAATCTGAGATGGCCTTATGTGAGGTTCATGAGGGTATTTGTGGCACTCATTCGAGTGGTATAACTCTAGCGAAGAAACTCCTCCATTTAGGATATTATTGGTCGTGCATGGAGAAAGAATCTTATCAGTTTATAAAGAAATGTCAAAAGTGTCAGATTTATGCACCAGCTCAAGAACTGCATCCCTTTACAACAACATGGCCCTTTTGTCAATGGGGATTAGATCTAGTAGGAAAGATATAGCCTTCTTCATCCAATGGACATAAGCTCATTATAGCAGCTGCAACATAATTCACAAAATGGATAGAAGTAGTACCTCTTACAACCATCACTAGGAAACATATCTCCTCTTTCATATTGAATTACATAAGCTATCGATATGGCATCCCTCAATCCATTATCACTGATAATAGACGGCCTTTCTAGAATCAAGATGTCCAAGAACTATGTGAGAAGTTCCATATCCAACATCGTTTTTCAACACCGTACTATCCTCAAGGAAATGGCCAAGCATAGGCCTCTAACAAAATGATTCTAAAAATTCTCAAGAAGATGGTTAATGATGTTGGACGTGATTGACATGTTCAACTCAATCCTGCACTATGGGCCTATAGAACCAGTATTAGAACACCAACAAGAGCTACACCATATGCCTTGGTATATGAATCAGAGGCCATACTACCCATCAAAGTAGAGATTCCATGACTCTGTGTATCACTCAAAGGAATCATTTCAGATGAAGACTATAGGGTTTCTAGACTTCAGGAATTGGAATTGTTGGATGAGCGTTGTCAACAAGTTGTTAATCATCTAATGGCTTATCAACAGAGAATGTCGAGTTACAATCATAGGGTAAAACCTAGGGTCTTTCAGGTTGGCGATTTGGTTCTAAAAGAGAACCCTAGGAATCAGCAGAACAGGGAAAAGAAAGGGAAGTTTGAGCCCAACTGGCTAGCTCCTTTTGTCATCATATCAGTATACGGATTAGGAGCATATCAACTATCAACGTTAGAAGGGTATTTATTTGATGAACCTATCAACAGTATCTATCTTAGAAAGTTCTATACCTGAGTCTCCTAGTGCATGGATCAAACATCAGAAAAATAGTTTCCTTGATGAAAACCTAGCAAATAGGCATCTTGGCAACAAGAAATACAAAAAAATACAAAAAAAATAAAAATACAAAATACAAAAAAGAAAATTCAAAAACAGAAAAAGAGAAAAATGAGAAAAATATACAAAACAAAGAGTGTAATCAAAACATATGGTGAAAACCTGGAAACAGGCGTCGTATGTGATTCTAAATCATCTTTACCATCTATTTTGATACATGTCAGGATCATTAATTTGGCAGTCAGTAACATTTCATATCATGTCATTAGTCTTCCCATCATTGCATCCATTATCAAATCATTTCACATAGTCAAGTCTCACTCCAAAGCTTGGGGGCAACATCTGGATATCACTAGAGGCAACCAAAACATTGGTTTCACCAAAATGGGAGAGCAATAGTATGACAAGAAAATGAAAACAATGATCAAAGCGCAACATCAATCATCATCAGAAAGGCATCAAACATCTGTATCATATCAAAAAATCCAAAAACATGTCAAAAGGTCAGCCTAGAAAGGAAAAATCCAAAAAAATGAGTCTATGTCAGTCGAACTACGTGGTCTCTATGTGTGTAATGTAGGCAAGGATAATCTTTGATCAGCCCCTAAGAGCCCTAGGATAAGTTAGTAGGTTAGGTCTTTGGTCAAAATCTCGGAAAATCCAAAAAAAATCACAAAATCGGGATGGATGATCTAATCTGAATAATGATTGAAACACTCTAAGTAAAAGGTGGAAAAATTGTGTTTTTGATTAATTATTATCATTTCTTTGGAGTAACTCGATGATGTATTGAACTAGAGAAACAAGGAAGAAGAATGATATTTTTATTTGTCTGCTATCTATAAATTAATCATATAAATGTGTGAATTGTCGAGGGATGTGCTATGCAAATGTATCACCGATGACATTTAGAATTCACATAATAAAATGATTAATCTCTGTATGTTTATGCAATGAATGCTTAGGTCATCTCGGTTCAATTATACCTAGATGCTTGTGTTCACTTGTAATATCAAAAATCATGAAAGTAGTACTCAGGTCGTCATTGGTTTAACACATACCATTAACACTTGTACTCACTTTCAATATCCAATAAAAGCTCTATGATGATACCAAACACAAAAGTACTATTAAAATGACAATGGTTTGCATATAGGTGCATGCTAAAATTAGACTGCATTCATCATAAATTAATTATCTGTAGAGTGTTTGTTGCATAAAAGATTCCAATTAATGATTATCTTTTCTACAAATATGACTGAGTATACTTGACATAAATCAAAAATCATCAAAAACATATAGAAGTCATCATCTCATCATTAATTTTTCATTATTTCATCATTCATGCATTTTACATCAAATAGTTATGCATTTATCGTACCATATTTTTCACATCATATCATAAATAAATACATCATGTTCATTTACCATAACATTCATTACATTATTATCATTTGATCAAATACATCATTTGTCATCCATGTAGTATATCACAAAATTATTATCATTATGTTATCGTTCATCATACATCATGATTTTTTTATCATCATCACATTTAAAATAAAATAAATTCATCATTTAGAACATCCATACATTTCATTACCTTAAAATATATGCAAGTCATGTCATTATTATCCATACATCATAGATCATCATTTAGAACTTCATACATTATTATCCATACATCCATACATCATATATTTTGCATATGCATTCATCATAGAATCATCACATGAAATAAAAGCATACATCACATTATACATTATCAAAATAAATAAATGCATCCATCATCATAAATCATAAACCATCATAGACCAATGAAAATCAACTATATATCATATATATCATCAATGTCAAGTCTACAATGAAGTCTGAAATAAAGATACATCATCAAAAATGAGCTAACTCGAAGTATACATCATATCTCAAAAAGAATGACTCAAAATCAAAAATAGCATCTATGATTTGCTACTGCCAAAATGTGTAGGTCCAACAGGACCAGTACCACCACCACCCTCGGAAGGACCAGGATCTCTAGGATATCCTTGAGGAGGTTGTGTCACACCCTCACTAACTGTCCAGGTACAAGTCTGACCTGATCTTGATGGGGCATAACTGACTCTACGATCAGCAGGCACTGCATCATGATACCAACCCCTATAAAACTTTGCCTCTCAGCCAACTTGCAAAACCTCTCTCATGTAATCTACCACAGAAGTACCATCGGCTACTCTCTGTAGTGTCTCACTCATCTCCTGTGCCCTCTCGGTGATCTGTCTGGAACTGTCTCGCTCAGCTATCAAGGTAACAACCTAAGTCTAAAAAATGGCTAGCTATCCTTGTACCTGCACTAGTGCATGTGCATGGGCCTGTGCTTGGGTCTGTATTTGAGTCTGCATCTGTACCAGTAAACCCTAGGCCTGTAGCAACTGCCCTTGTAGAGTTTGTACTTGTGTTTGAAGACTAGGAATTTGTCTCTTCTGATTAACTGATGGCACTGCCACTGCTCACCTCTTGCAAGGCCTACTAGATGATGGACCAACACTGATAGGCCCAACCCCTCTGCCACCTCCACCACCACCATCACTTTCATCACTACTACTGTCCTCACTGCCACTCTCAGTACTACTGCCTGACGAAGTATCACCCCGACTATCCTCAGAACCCTCGGCATCCTCCTCCTCCATGGGTAATGGTGTTGGCTCATTTGGAATAGTAATGTGAGGATGTGGAGTTAATGCCAAAAATGTTGCATACTCCCTTGTCATTGCCGCCTCTGTAATATCTCTACGCAAATCCCAGGCTGAAGGCTGTAGAGCCCTGTACCCCTCTACTATGGTCTCATATGACAGACATGGCCCCCAATCCACTACATCACTTCGTCACCTAGCATAATGGGCTACCCCCTGAGGCATGCACTGTACAATGCCATACTGCCTATACACTCGCTGCAGCAAAAATCTCTCCAAAAAAAAAGGTGTCCTACCAATCAGGTACATAGAATCACATAGGTATCCAAGTACTACATCATCCTCATCCCACTACTCACAGTAAAGATAGAGCCATCAGAAAATGCTCTCTATTTCATCCAACACTCATCTCCAATGCTCCAACTTACCCATCCGAGCCTGGGTAAGTCGACCTCTATACCTGAAAACATACGGTCTGCCTGCTGGTCTGTCAAGAATAGGAAATGGTCGAGCAATGGAAAAATTCTCCCATGCCCACACCTGTAGAAGTTTCATCCCTACTGATAAAGTGCATGCCCCCAAATACACCACTGAATGTAGATCGTGGTAGAGATGTGCTAGCATACACATCCCCCATGCATATCTCGTGCCATGCATGACCATGCTCTCCAAAATCTGGCCCCAACCCACAAAGAATCCCTTTGACCTGTGATCAGGATAGAGGAAACCTCCAATAAATCCAGCTAACACTACTGGTAGTGAAGCATAGGCGTCAACAATTGTTTGCCATCAGACACTTAGTCCTACAATGTGCTGATCCTAAAAAAATCTGTGGAGAGCATCTCTCCCACCAGACTCATGAGAATCATATACTACAATCTCTCCCAAAAATGGAATTCACAAAATCCGCCACACATCCTCGGGTGTGACCATCATCTCACCAGTGGGTAGATGAAAAGTGTTATGGTCACTGTGCCACCGCTTGGCCAAAGCAGTAAGGAGACCCCGATTAATCCTAATCTGGGGCATATCAAGTAGACTGGTAAGACCGCATCGACCTATGATTTGAATCTCATCTGGAGTCAGATGAGGTATGAAATTGGTGGTCCACGGAAACCGCTCTTGCATCTAAAGAGTACCCAAATCCTCTTATTACAATAAAAAATCTATAATCAATGCACTATGTCAAGGAAATCAAAAGTCATTCTACTATCAGATCCAATCAAACTTTGGTATGAATTTTTTGATCAAAATTCATGAAAAAACATCAACAAACCTCACCTATCATGAGGTTCATTACAAACATTATCTAATCTCGCCTATCATGAGGTTTATCAAATATTGAATCATTCCTTGCCTATCATGAGGATCATCACAAATAAGGTTTTTTCTTGCCTATCATGAGAGTAAGTCTTATTAAATTATTAGAATCAATCATCAGGATATTTGGATTATCAATCATACCAAACCCAAAGAATGGACATGATCAGAATTGATGAAATCAAGGTTAACTATGTCAAAATCGGCAATTCTGACATGGATGCGCTAAAACAGGCATCCAAAGCGCTACTTTATGAATCAAAGCGCCACTCTACTCGAAGCGCTATTTTGGCACTTCGATGTGCTCTAATAGGTATCTGAAGTGCTACTTTACCCAAAGCTCTGTTTTAATGCATCGATGCGCTAAAATAGTCCATCAAAGCGCCACTTTAATCAAAGTGCTATAACAGACCATCGATGCGTCAGTTTATTTCATCAAAGTGCTAGAGCATTCTAGGCACTAAGATCCAGCATCAAAGCGCTAAAACTAACTACTTAAGCACTAAATTATCTAATGAAAGCGCTAGAGAAAATAACACAAGCGCTAAAACAAACAACAAATGCACTACACCAGAGTGCAAAGTGCTACAATGCGACCTTGATGCGCTAAACTAAGGAAAAAATGTGAAAGCATGAAAAATACATTAAAAAAAAAATGCATGAAAAACGAGATGGATTATGGGTACATACCGGAGGTCTGTAGGTGGCCGGCCGCTGGTGACGTCGCACGCGCTCGAAATGGTGAGTATGGTAGGGGATAGGAATCTTGCTCCAGCTAGCTCAAAAGTCTCTATCAGTGGATGTTGAAAGTCACAAAGTGCAAATGACTTTGAAAATGACCTTTTGGACCTTATATAGTTTTTTTTGAAAAGGGATTTTTGTGGGTTTTATTGTATTTTGATTAATTTTATTCATTAAATTAATTTAAATTCATCCGCGGTTCATCAATGTCGCGAGATAAATCAAATTTTCATCAAATCATCAAATCATCATGAAAACTCAAAAATTCTAAAAAAATTTACACCATTAATTTATCTCCTGAGGGGGCATATTATCAGCAATCATCTGAAAATCAATATCTGGAGCATGTCTAGGGCACACTGAATTTTTTTTTAATCATCGATACTAGCAGTAGCAGCAAAAAATTTCTTCGAAGCGTAAACACATCACTTCAAAGAGGGGAAAAATGTATACACCTAAAAATGGTCTAGAGAATCTGATTAATTAAATACGAATTATTTAATTGATTATCCTAAATTCCTCTACTGTTTAAATAAATAGAAATATTTATTTATATAGTTCACGTTCATATTCACATTTAAATTATTCTATTTCTTCTATTATCTCATTTAATTAAATAAACAAAATTAAATACTTTGTTTGATTTAATTATCATTTCCCTATTTTATTCTATCACATCAATCTTAAATTAATTAAATAAAGATTAAACACTTTATTGATTAATTATCATTTTCTTCTATTTAATTTAATAAACAAATTCTATAGTTTGTTTTATTAAATTATTTATCCCTCTTCTGCTAATTTAAATAAATCAAAAATATTTAAATAAAGGCATAAGGAATATTCCTCTATATTTCCTCAAAATCAAATTAGATATCCTATGTCTAATTTATGTCTAAAATCATGTCAAAATTAATTGATTGAAACTTCACGAGAAGAATTGGAGACAAATTGCAAATTTATCTCTCAATCCTCCTCCATCATTCTTTCCTCTTATCTTGCCTGGTGTTTTCATGGGTAGAGATAATCTCCAAAATCTTCTCAATCTCTTCCATCTCTCACCATTCAATCCTCCAAATTGAATCCAAGCCTCTCTTTGCCATCCCTGTGCATTTCTACAGCCAGGAAATCTATAAATAAAGCCTGATTCAACCAAGAAAAGGATCTAGATTATCTAACTTATGCACTCTTACTCTGCAAAAATTCAAGTATCAAGCATCAAGCATCCAAGCATCCAACATCCCAGCATCGAGCATTCACGTTTTCATATCATGGCTGCCTCCTATAGCTTCATTTATCAGTTTTCATGTCAATCCATGCTAATTTAGTTTCTTTTATCATCTAGACTTTATCACATTAGCTTCATATCATTGCATCAATATCATTCCATTCTTTAGATTGTCATTTTAACAGTTATAGTGTTATTTAAATCTGAGAGCACAATAGCTTAATAAATCTTTGAAGATAGGAGACAATGAAACGCTTTCAATTGATTATTAGCTTGATCTTTGATGCAATGTTTCATTAAGAAGTGTTTTATTTCCTTTCTTCTTATTCACACTTACAATAAGTAACTTGGTTTTTTTCAGTTGGATAAGTAAGTAGAGTTTGTCAATCACTTGCCTACATGTTTATACAAGTTATAAACCAATATCAGTGTGTCAAACAATTTAAGTTACAACCAATATAAGTCATTCATTCTAGATCCTCATTTGACTCCATTTACCGAAAAAGGCACTGGTCTTATCCATTTCATCATTTAGTTTTATCAAATCTATTTTCAAAACCTTACATCTGTTAACTGAACATATTAAATTTCACCTTGATATTTCTTATACAATTCATAAAAAAATAGGATAACATCTCTCCACTCCCAATTTCCATTGTGGATAGATTTATTAAGTATGAAACACATAGTTTAAGTTTGCCTCATTTACATAGGTATACCCACCTAGGTCTGGCAGAGCCTAAAGAGAAGAATGTTCAAAAAAATTATTTGGCCTTGTTCATTAGCCTGAAATGTACCAAGAGCTTGGAAACCTCTTGAGGTTTTCCAACTAGCATTTTTGAGACCTAACACATTGCAAGGGAATTTTAAACATTGATGGTAAGTTGAGGGGATTGCCTACATCTCATGGATCCAAGGACGACCCAAGAGTATATTGTATGGCAAGTCTTTTTCTAGAACTTGGAAAATTACGTCTTTTTGAATCGGCCCCACCTGAATTGGAAACATAATTAGTCCCTATGAAGATCATTCCTCGTCATCATAGGCTTTGATAGTGATCATTTTCCTTGAATCTATTGCATTCTTTGAGAATCCTAGTGCACAGACAAGCTTTAAAGTACATATATTGGGACTGGCTCCTCCATCTATTAGAACACGCTTGACTCAAATTTTATGTATTAAGAACTCAATGTGAAGTGTTGCATTATTGGGATGAGTGATGGATGCATCACCATTTTCTAAGGATGGTGGGCAATGAGGTGCAATCAAATGCCCCACCATTGCTTGGAATGTGCAAACTTCCAAATTTGTTGGTACAATTGTGTCCACTAGGGCCTTTTCCAAAATTTGCTTGTGGGCGGGTGAGATCTTGAGGAGTTCCAATATAGATATTTGTATTGGGATCTTTTGCAATTGATCAACAATGTTGTATTAAGGTGACAGGGCAACAGGTGTTTTGGTTGTGCTTCATTTTAGGAAATATTTGGATTGTTCTCTTGTGGTCACATTTACGGGCATTTTTTCTTGTTTCTCTATGATTTTAATGACATTGATTTGGTTTCCTGTTGCATCCATGTCTTGATTTGATGTGATCTTAGTGTCACTAATTTTATTTTCAGCTATGGTGGTGTCTTGTCCATGTTGAATTGGAGCATCATTAATTTGATTGTTGGTTACAACAATGTCTTGTGTGTCATTGATATTAATGTCATTTGTCTAATCTTCAACAGCTGAAATATGAAGGATGAGAGTATTATGAACATAGTTTACATTTTTCCCTTTTTTGATTGTTGTAGAGGATTCCCCTTTTTCATGATTTGGTAAGAGATTCTTGAATACACCGTGATCAGTGTTTGTTTGGGGTCCTTCTATTTGTATGATATTCTAGTCTATCAAGTCTTTCACCTTGTGGTTTAATTACATATAGTTATTCATTTGATGGCCTTTGCACTGATGAAATTCACAGTAATAGGCATCATTCCACCATGATGATTTCACTTTTGACTCGAAACCTCGGGTGTCAGGTAAAGTAATAAGATTTTCTGCAAGAAGTTCTTTCAATGCGAATTTGAGTGATTGACCCAAAGGTGTGAATTTCCTATGATTTTATGGCATTTGATATGGTGGTGGTCGAGATGGAGCATTTTTTTGGTTGCTATTTTGGGTGTTATTTTGGTTTTTTTTTTGATTGGTCTTGGTGGTAGCTACTGTCAAGTTAAATACTGGTTTTACATTTTTGGTTTTAGCTGAAGCATCATTGTTACCAACATTCTTGTTTCTTTGCCAAAACTTTGGCTTATCATTGTTATAATTATTAGAGGATTTTGCATTATTTGACCCTTCATTGTAGATTTTTATTACCCCTCTCTTGACAAAGTCTTCTTCAATTTTAATTCTATTTTCAATCATTTTCTCAAAGGTTGGTGGGAATTGCAATTCAAGCCTATAGCTCATATCATGATTTAAATTGTCAATGAAGAATTCCATCTTTTCCTTTTCAGGTATGGAACGAGGATATCTAGCAAATAATCTCCTCCATCTTTGTAAAAATATGAGAAATGATTCACCTTTTTTCTATTTTACATTGCAAAGGTCCTTCATGGTAATTTCATGTTGGATGTTGTAAGAGTATTGTGTGATGAATTTGCTAATCAACTCTTCAAAGTACCTTATTCCTGGTGGAAGTTGTGAAAACCATTGCATACATTGTCCTCCCAAGCTTTGTGGGAACAACATCATCAAATAAGTCTCCTCATGTACAAACCTTAAGCTCATTGTTTGAAATTCCCTCACATGATCTATAGGAATTCACAATGCTTAGGAAAGGGTATCATGTTCACAACTAGATCAAAAGGATATGGGAAAATGTCTTGTATCAAGTATCCTTTTGTGGTTCCTCTTTGCATGTCAAGAAGCTGTTGCAGATTTTGCATTTGATTGGTCAAGGTAGCCATTGGATCTATGTTTGGTGGATTGGTTTTAGTCCTTTTTGGTGCTCCTTTTAGTTGGGTAACATCAACGTCATCAGGTGATTTGAAACCTTGTTTAGCTAGCATTAAAAGGTATTTTTATCCATCCTTTTCAAAAAAAAATTCTAGGAATTTATGGAAATTTGGATCTTGTTGAGCTTGTTGGATGTCTTATTCAGTTATTTCATCACCTTCATATTGGTGGAGTTTATGGAAAGGATTTTCCTCAACTTCAGCCATGGTGTTTTGAGTTTCAAGTTCTTTTTCTTCGAGTTTACGCCTTTGTGATCTTGTTTGAATGAGCATACAAGTGTTACAATTTGACTAAAATTTGATCTTTGTTTGGAGGAGTGCAAAAAGGACTAAGTTAAATCTAATTATACATCTTTTTGGGATGAAGGATGATGAATCCTGATGGTGAAAATCAGCTACTAATTAGAGATAGGTGTGATGATGAGGCACTTTTAGATGTTTGATTAAAGCTTAGGAAAAGGATTTTCACTTGTAAATGCTAGTTTTTCAAAGTTAAAAACTATATTGGAATAAGGAATAAATGTTGGTCAAGAAGAAATCTCTTAATCTGGTTTCAATTGTCAGACAAAAACTCAAATTTATCTCTTTGGTTAAAATTTTGTTGGTTGCGCTAGAATAATGCACAGATGTGCTAAAGAATAGCTTAGATGGGCTAAAATATGGCTAGTATGCACCAAAATAGTCAATGGATGTGCTAAAATATGGAATATAGGCACTGGAAAATGGAGCAGATGCGCTAAAATATGGGGTGTATGCATCAGAGTAGTCGATGGATGCACTTGTTGGGTCTCAAAAATGCAGGTTTGAACCACGAGAGGTTTCCAAGCTCTCACAACGTTTTTGGACAACATACAAGGCCAATTGATGCAATTTAACCTTCTTCTCTTTAGGTTCTACTAGACCTAGGCAGGTGAACCTAATGAATGATGCATATTTAAATGTATTTCCTGATGCAACAATCTACCCACAATGGAAAATGGAAGTGGATAGACAAAATCACTAAAACTACTCCTACTCCTACTGCACAAATGAAAGGATTTGAAAATATTATTTGTATGAAATCTTATCTCTGGGTTGAGGTAGATCAGTTCCTTCTATCCACATAGGCAATGGAGTCAAATTATCAAGAACTGTATGTTTTTCCCTCCCTATCATAATTCTAGTTGTTAGGCACTTTGAAAAATGAAACCTAATGACTGACACATAACTTCATTAATTTATGGCTTGCATAAATAGTGCTGGAATATTTTCTTATCGAGTTCTACTTCAACAATCCAAAAGAAATACTAAATCAATGTGACTTGTTTAAAATATTTTAACTCTGACTTGGAGACACCAATCAACCAAATCACACAACGTGAAATTTGCACTATGATAAGTCAAACATATGCTTGATACATTGATTTAAATGATTTAGGACTTCAATTTAGAGACAATCCACATAAGAAATATAAATTATTATATCACAACAACTGAAAACAGAAAAAGTTTCACCAATTCAAAATGATCTGTCCATTGATCCACTTTGAAAGGGCTCTGTCATTATTTACATTCCAGTCCCTTCTCGGGAAAAAATCTAACTCCTACTCTAACTACCACCTTTTTCCTTATAGATTTTACAAAATATTTATAAATCACATATCTCAAGGGTCATGACCCTTCATTTTATGTTACATCTGTTCGAATTCTAGTTATGGCCATTTACATTTTGTGACAAAAATAAAATATTTGATTATATTGCCTTTATCGTAAAATCAAATATTTAAACTATAGTTATCATTTTATATTTCATTTTTATCTCTTCCCACCTTCACACTTCACATTATACTTTATCCGCTCCTTTATTTTATCTCCCCGAAGCCTTTATTTTTACCTCTCTACCATGTTCAACCTATTGACTGGCCACGGTATAGTGATGACTATCTCGTTACTACCTTGTTGGTTATCTCATAGAGTACCGCAGTCATCGTGGTCTATGTTCAGACCATGCGCGGTAATGCGGTGCATCCTCCGTTGCTGACTATTTTTCGTCGCCTTCACTGTTACCACGTTACCATGATCTTTGTTTCAACTATATGCGGTATAGCTATAACTGCTCACTAACTGCCACCTTGTCCCTTCACTGCTACCTCCACTGCTTATTAACCATTCACCATAGTCATTGTGGTCTACCTGGAGACCGTCTGCAGTACCATGGTGGCTTCCCCTTCATCGTCTGCCAACTGCTATCGTGGTCACCACGGTCTGTGGTTTAACTGCGTGAGGTACTGCGGTGGCTACTTCTGACCGCTGCCTCGTTGTTTAATAACTGACCAGCGCAGTCACCGTGGTCTATGGTTTGACAACGCATGGTACTACGGTGGCCCCTCTATTGGATTTTCCACAACCATTAATTGTTTGCCCACCGATGACTTTCCATTTATTGTCACCATCATACCATGAGCCACCCTGAAAGGGGTTGCGGTATAGCGGTAAAAGCGTTGTCTTATACAAATGACTAATATGGCAATGGTGAAGGGTTTTCTTAGCTTTAAGAAATGTGGTGAAGTGAAATATTTTAAGATAAAGATAGGAAAAGGGTATAAATAAATAAAATCCCTTAGGGTATTGATGGAAAATTTAGAATAAAATGGGGAAACCCTTAGTATTTCTTATGTATTTTTTAGGTTCTAACAGTGGCTCATGTTGGGGATAAGTGGTTGTTCAATCACTGCAAGAATCTAGAGTATCTTTGGTAGAGCAGATCGAGCAAAAAAAGTGAAAAATGAAAGCCATGGCAGATGAACGGAATGAAAAGTGAAGGACATGAAAATGGAGCAAATGGAGGGAATGAAAAGGATCCTAAACTAGTGTACATGGAAAAAAAAAATTCAACCGGGGAACCTCTGAGAATGTCCATGTACTGGAAAAATCAGATCCTCAAAAATTATTGTGCATGGAAATGAATGATTAAAGAGGTTTGTTAGGAATTGTCCCTGCCATGGTTCCAAAATTTAAACCAAAAAGGATGGCCCCAGGCCACCCAAAAGAAAAACTTGCATTTTCCTCTGTCATAGACCTTATTCTATTTTGAGCTCACCAGACCTTTCTTGAAACTATCCATTCCACCTATCCTGCAACATGCGTTGTCATTAAAAGCCTTGAAAAAAGCATTGTATTCAGCCCGATTCATATTCCTTTAACCACTCTGCATTTTGTCATTCTCATTATCACATGGAAAATATTTATCACCCTCAACATACAAAGTGTATCCACATTCAAAAAAGCATTCATAGGCATGCTCATTGTCATATGTTGTTGAATGTGCCTGCAACTGCACTGGGCCCTGAAAATCTAAATATTCCTTATGGCAACCAAGAAATTCTATCTCATCAATATTTTTTGAAACAATCAAATCATTTTCCATTTCTTTCCTATCACCAGTTGGCACTGACACACACTTTTGATTCATACAATCATCCTCATACATACTTGAATCAACAAATGCTAGGCACTCATCATCAATTACATGTAAACCAATATCTTCCTTTTGCAGGAAAAAAGTATTTAAATCACATACCTAATTTTGGACACAAACAGACCTTTGATTAGCTTCAAAGAAATCCTCATCATTGTGATAGATGCACATGGGGTCACATGAATTGTTACTTTTACTGTCAAAACAAATGTAGGTTGGAGCCAAAAATTTGGAATCATCCTCATGTGCACATCTCTGGTATTCAAGAGTCAATAAATCTGAAACTTGCTCATTGTTGAGTGAACATGTTTCAACTAGATCTCTTGATATTTCTCCAACTTCTTGATCTCCACAAGGACTGCAACAGTCATCCTGTTGTAGATCAACACCCATAGCTTCATCCTTGCAATTTGACTTACAATTTGTTATGCAAGATAAACTCTCCACATCTTCAGTGTCAAACATCATGATATCATTTTCTAATGCAGCCTCTGAAACATTGCCGATGCACTTTCCAAATAATGTGTTCCCACCAATATCATTAATGCTGCAATCATCTTCCAAATCTGAAAATTTGTCATTAGAAATCCCAGTGACACATTTATCCTCCATTGGCTACATTATTTGATCATTCATGATATCACTATTAGATTCACTGTTGACAGTGTCCATATACCTTGTCTCAAGCATGAAATCAAGAAATTTATTTACTACATCCAAGGCATGCTATTATGATGACTCTGACCAATAAGCTGATTCAGGCTCCCATGCTCTTGCAAATTGTATAACAAATGCGGGTTTTGTAGGCCTATGATGAGGAGGTAATTTCATATAGATGTCTACCATCCTGTTGTATAGAGAGTTTTCATCCTCTCCTCCATATTTCCTTATGTCAAAAAATGTATCTAAGGGGGGAATTCCATATTCTGATTTTGTGATGGAGTCTTGGCTTTGAGTATGTGCATATTCATCCTCTTTCTCCTCAAGCTATTGATTCTGACATGAATTTTCAAAAGAGTCTATGTTTGTTTTTACTGATTGCTCAATTATACCACTGATATGATCACCACCATCCTCATACATCTCTTTATCAATGATATCAATTAGCACATCTACTTGGTCAAAAGTGGCTGGTTTCACTGACACAAGCTAATGAATTGAATCAGGCCAACATACTTTCATGAATTGCTCAATAAAAATGGATGTGTTGGGCCTGTGATTAATAGGTATTTGCACATAGATATTTTCCATTCTATCAAACAAAGAACGTCCCCATTCTCCTTCATGTCTCCTTATGCCATAAAACATTTTTAAAAGACTTTTTCTTATCTTTTAAAGACGGATAGCAGGTTCCACATCAGGTGCAAATTGATGATAACGAATATAAGTTGGACTATGGTGTGCAGGGTATTGAGGTGGGTGGGTAGGGAAAACAAGGCCTTTTATACTTTGAAGACATCCCATTTTGTTTAGAAATTATACTGTTCCAAGTATTCTTCATCAAGTTATTTATCAGAGTCACCACTCACTTTCTTAAAAGTGAGAAAATGAAATTATTTTAATTCACCCAGCGGAGTCACTTTTCATTAAACTTCTTAACTATGAATCTCGCTTCAATGACTGCTATCTCCTTTCTTCTTCAGCTATCTTGACAAAGTATTACTGCCTCACAACATCCATGCATTGTTTATCAAATGAAATAGAGTCGCCACCTACTTTTCCCAAAAGTAGGAAAATGAAAAAGATTGTTTTGGTTTTCCCCCAACGGAATCTCCAAAAAAGAATGTGAAACTTTGCTGAATCAATAGATGGATAGGCTGAAAAATTTCTAGAATTTTTCCCCAGTAGAGTCACCAAACTATTGGGTCTCAAAAATGCAGGTTTGAATCACGAGAGGTTGCCAAGCTCTCACAACATTTTTGGCCAACATACAAGGCCAATTGATGCAATTGAACCTTCTTCTCTTTAGGTTCTACTAGACCTAGGTGGGTGAACCTAATGAATGATGCCGATTTAAATGTATTTCCTGATGCAACAATCTACCCACAATGGAAAATGGAAGTGGATAGACAAAATCACTAAAACTACTCCTACTCCTACTGCACAAATGAAAGGATTTGAAAATATTATTTGTATGAAATCTTATCTCTGGGTTGAGGCAGATCAGTGCCTTCTATCCACATGGGCAATGGAGTCAAATTATCAAGAACTATATGTTTTTCCCTCCCTATCATAATTCTAGTTGTTAGGCACTTTGAAAAATGAAACCTAATGACTGGAACATGACTTCATTAATTTATGGCTTACATAAATAGTGCTGGAATATTTTCTTATTGGGTTCTACTTCAACAATCCAAAAGAAATACTAAATCACTGTGACTTGTTTAAAATATTTTAACTCTAACTTGCACACACCAATCAACCAAATCACATAGAGTGAAATTTGCACTATGATAAGTCAAAAATATGCTTGATACATTGATTTAAATGATTTAGGACTTCAAGTTGGAGACAATCCACATAAGAAATATAAATTATTAAATCACAACAACTGAAAACAGAAAAAGTTTCACCAATTGAAAATGACTTGTCCATTGATCCACTTCAAAAGGGCTCTGTCATTATTTACATTCTAGTCCCTTCTCAGGAAAAATCTAACTCCTACTCTAACTATCACCATTTTCCTTATAGATTTTACAAAATATTTATACATCACATATCTCAAGGGTCATGACCCTTCATTTTATGTTACAGCCGTTCGAATTTTGGTTATGGTCGTTTACATTGTGTGACAAAAATAAAATATTTGATTATATTGCCTTTATCAGCAAATCAAATATTTAAACTATAGCTATCCTTTTATATTTCATTTTATATCTTCCTACCTTCACACTTCACATTATACTTTATCTGCTCCTTTATTTTATCTCCCTGAAGCCTTTATTTTTATCGCTCTACCACGGTCAACCTGTTGACTGGCCGTAGTATAGCGGTGACTATCTTGTTACTTCCTTGCTCGTTATCTGATAGACTACTGCAGTCACCATGGTCTATGTTCAAACTATGCACGATAATGCGGTGTGTCCTTTGTTGCTGACTATTTTCCATCACCTTCATTGTTACCGCGTTATTGTGGTTTTTGTTTCAACTATAAGCGGTATAGCGGTAACCGTTCACTAACCGCCACCTTGCCACTTCGCTTTTACCTCCACTGCTTATTAACCATTCACCACAGTCACCGCGGTCTACTTGGAGACCATCCATAATACCACAATGGCTTCCCCTTCGTCGTCTACCAACCGCTACTGTGGTCACCACAGTCTGTGGTTTAACCGCGCGCGGTATTGTGGTGGCTACTTCTGACCGCTGCCTCGTTGTTTAATAACCGACCACCATAGCCACCGCGGTCTGTGGTTTGACCACGCATGATATCATGGTGGACCCTCTATTGGTTGTGCCACAACCGTTAACTATTGGACGACCGATGACTATCCGTTTACTATCACCGTCATACTGCGAGCCACCCTGAAAGGGGCTGCGGTATAGCGGTAAAAGTGTTGGCTTATAGAAATGAATAATATGGCAATGGTGAAGGGTTTTGTTAGCTTTAAGAAATGCGGTGAAGTGAAATATTTTAAGAGAAAGATAGGAAAAGGGTATAAATAAATAAAATCCCTAAGGGTATTGATGGAAAATTTAGGCTAAAATGGGGAAACCCTTAGTTTTTCTTATGGATTTTTTAGGCTCTAACATTTATCTCTTTGGTTAAATTTTTTTTGTATGCGCTAGAACAATGCACAGATGTGCTAAATAATGGCTTAGATGGGCTAAAAGATGGCTGGTATGCACCAAAATAGTCAATGGGTGTGCTAAAATATGGAATGTAGGCATTGGAAAATGAAGCAGATGTGCTAAAATATGGGGTGTATGTGTCAGAGTAGTCAATGGATGCACTAAAATATGGAAGGTATGTGTCGTAACAGTCAATGGATGTGATAAAATATGGAAGGTATACACTAGAATAGTCAATGGATATATTAAAATATGGGTTGTATGCATTGGAATAGTTAATGGATGCTCTAAAATATGGGTTACATGCATTGAAACAGTCAATGGATGCACTAAATTGGGGAATTCCATTGTTTTCTGATAGTTTGATTGATTTTTCTTGTTTTTCTTGCAAGGAATTGATTGTTTGAATGGATGTTCTTCTGAATCAGTGGTTGTACATTTCTGTGTAGGATATTTTTTTGAATTTTATTTTAAAACAGACATGTAAGACACATCAAATAAGTACAATTCCTAAGGCTATGTAGGACAATATTCACTGGATTCCCACTTGGATTTTACTCCAGCTATGCTTACTTTTAGCAGATGACTAGAAGCTTGACCACACTGGCTCCCCTCTACGACACTCACTTCTTAGGTTAGCCAAGCTTCAGTTCTCATGAATCTCCCATGACCAGCTTTTCATATCTACTAAAAGCCACAAGAATATGGGATGGCTTTAGAGGTTAAACCTCTTGCACCAACAAATGGAAATGGTATTTTGGCTTACTATAACAAAAAGGTTCTAGTAGAGGCATTTCATTTGTGGGGGATCATCCATACGGTAAGAGCCATTTCTACCATTCTTGTCGAAACAATCCTCATGATACTTGAACTTTCCTCAAGTACCCACACTTATATATCAGTTGGAAGTCACTTGGCTTTAGTGTGTTCCCAGTTGGGTTGTTCCCTAGGGTGATTACTTTTTCCCACCAAGTAGGCCCTCTAAGGATAAAATTGAAAGAAAATGAAAATAATGGGTCTAGATTTTTTATCACCTAGTTAAGGGGAGAGCGTATTCCTACTATTAGAACCAAAAATTTCAACTTAAATTCTAAGTTATTTTCCCATTTCAACCCATTCATTCGCTATATTTTCCATTAAAAAATCATTTTTTCCACTCATATATAGCCTATACCCTTTACTGTTGCCATAATATTCATTTTTACATCACTTACCACTTTACCGCGGTCTCCCACAATGGGCTCATAGTATGGCAGTAGCAGCTAAAGGAGCGGACATGAAATTTTTACCGTGCCACCGCACATGGTCAACTCAATGATCATGGTGTCACGGTGGGCAGTTAGTAACCATCCAGGCTAGCAGACAGGAGGTCCACTGTGGTACTGCAAGTGGTCATCTCACAAACCATGGTGATCGCAGTGGCTGATTAGTAAGCGGCAGAGGAAGTGGTCAAAATGGCTACCGAGTTATTGCTGGCAGTCAGGCCAGTGGCCACGGTAGTGCGGTGAGCAGGGTCAGCGACGACGAGGGAGTGGTTATGATCAGTCACCACAATACCGCTGGCAATCAAAGCGGTGACTACGGTGGCATGGTGGACAACAAAGATGATAGTTAATGCCAGTACCGCAATGCTTCTGATAGTTAGGAAGTAGACCACGATTGGGTGGTAAGGTGAGTGATAGCTACGAGGAATATTCACCACTATACCGTGAGTGAACAGGATGAAGTGTGTGGTTTTGTGGTAGGAGGAGAAAGGACTGTAACGGTTAAGACTGCCATACCGTGGCCGATCAATAGGTTGATCATGGTAGAGCGGTAAGAATAATAAAAGCTACAAAGGTTGTACATGTAAAAAGTGATAAATGTAAAGTGAGAAAAATCAAGGTGGGACTGTAGTCTTAAATATTTGATTTGTCGATAAGGCAATTAATCAAATATTTCATTTCTGCCAAAGAATTCAAATAGTTGTGGTGGGTAAAATGAAGAGTTGTGACTATTGAAATGTATGGTATAAATATTTGCAAAAAATCAATCATAAGGGTTAGAGAATAGAGAGAATTTTTCCAAAAAAATAACAGAACTGGGATGTAAATGGTGAACAGGCCTTCTTGAAATAGGGTGTAATGGAGAAAATATATATACACTGGTGAAATATTTTTTGAGTTCGGTTGTTGAGATGATATAATTTTTGAATTTCCTATCTGGTTGTCTCTAATTAGAAGTTTTTAAATCATTTAAATCAAGATAACAAGTATATTTATGATTTATCACGGTTCATTTTTTCACTTTGTGTGGTTTGATTAATAGGTGTCTGTAAAGACAGAGCTAAATTATTTTAAGCAAGTCACAGTGATTTTAGGATTTTTGTTGGATGATTAAAGAAGAACCTGGTAGGAAAACATTCAAGCATAATTTGTGCAAGCCATAAATTGGGTGAAATAATATTCCAATCATAGAATTTCATACTTTAAATATGCCTAACAACTTGAATTAAGTCGGAGAGGGAAACACCTTGAATTCCTATTATTTTTTACTCCATTGCCCAATAAATAGAAGGCACTGATTTGCCATATCCCAGAGGGTAGAATTCATAATTAAAGATTGATTGAAAACTTTTCTTTTGTGTAGTAGTTCTAGTTATAGTCATTTTGTCTATCCACTTCCAATTGCCATTGTGGGTAGATAGTTTAGTAGGAAATGTGTTTCAAATCTGCATTTTTCACATACGTTCACCCACCTAGGTCTAGTAGAACCTAAAGAGGAAAAGGTTCAGTTGTGTAATTGGCCTTGTACATTGGCCAAAAGTGTTTTAAGAACTTGGAAAACTCTTCTGGTTAAAACCTTCATTTTTGAGAACCAACAGTTTGGTGACTCTACTGGGGACCATAATTTGAATATAAGCCTTTGTCATAGAGTCAGTATTTTGTAGAAGACTCCACTAGGAACTAAGAATTGTAGATTTTCTCACTTTTGGAAAGTGAGTGGTGACTCTAAATGAAGAAATATGTTGAAACTGATAAATTGAAATATACATAAGAAAGAAATCATCCTAGAGTTCAGACTATCACAATTGCTCACAACATGCAGGGAAGAAGATCTTTGTACAAAGATGGTGATGGTCCTAATGAAAAAAGTAAATGGACTCAAAATAATGATAAGGGTAAGAAAGTATCTGATGACATGGGCCCATCAAATAAAAATAAAATATCAAAAGCACCATTGGAGACACACAATTCAGATGGTACACTGGCAAATGAAAACAACCTTTCTAGAGAACCTCATACTCCTGAGGAACAGAGGAATCCTTTCTATCGACCAAAACCTGAGAAAGTTAAGGAATTCATGGCTGAATGTGATGCTGAAATGGAAAGGAGACAACTTGAATATGATTAGAAAGTAACACTTCTTGAGGATGGAATTAGCTATGAAGCAACCTCTGAGAACTATGAACATATGGCTCGAGATGAAATAAATGCAAGATTGGAACATGAGAGACCAGAAGTGGAGAGAACAAGAATAGAATATGAGCAGAGGCTCCAAGCAATCAGAGAACTTGAAGAGTTGAAATTGAGGAAAGCTCGGATCAATACTCAAATGGATAATTTGCATAAATATGTGCCACCTCACAGGTAGGGGAACAATAATGCAGGCCCATCAAATCCCCCACAGGCCCACCAAAATTAGCTAAGGAATCAATGTAGACATCAAAATGCTCCACCACAACATCAAGGTGTTCAACCACTTCCTCATCAGCAGCATGTACCCCCACAAGGTCAGCAATATGTGGAAAATAATAATCCATTGTACTAGTATCAGCATTACCAAAATCCTCCTCCACAATATACAACCATGATCAGGCAGTTTGATTTGGTTGGATTTCAAACATGTCCTTATCCTATGGATAATAGTTGGAGAACTCTTGTCCCAAAATTCACAGGAAGTAGTAGAATTATAGCTGAAGAGCATTTAAGGAGTTTTTATGTTTTTATGCAAGATTTGGATATGCAATATGAAGATGTGCAGGTGAGGTTGTTTATGATGTCACTGATTGAAGATGCCAAAGATTGGTTTAATAGTTTTCCAACAACCTCTATTGATTCTATTCATGTGTTTTATGAACAATTTCTTGAATAGTATGGGAATCAATATGCACCAGAATTTGCTTTGCATGAATTGATGACTATTAAGAAGCATCAAAATGAGTCAACTTATGATTTCAATCAGAGGTTTTCTAAATTGCATAATAAGATACCTCCTGGATCTAAATTTGTTGATCCTACTGCATTGAGTATTTATTTAAAATCTTTTGATCCTAAGATAGGATATGAGCTTAGAAATAGGGGTCCCAAAAATTTGGTTGAAGCTCAAAGGATATCACTCACTATTGAAAATAACAAGAAAGATACAAGGATGATTGCCAAGAGGGATAACCCTAGGGTTTCTCAGTATGCTCCTCCAAATAAACAAGAAAACACATATAGGAATGAAAGGCCGAGACTACATGGCATGCCATATAATACAAATTAGAGAAATGGAAAGCCAGTGATGGATGAGTCAAGAAATAAAGAGACACCTGACCCTTTGAAGAAAAGAGGGACATACATGGTTGATAATAGTCCTTGGTGTTTAGTTTGTGACTTGCCACATTCTTCAAAGCATTGTGTTGTAGCTCAGTCAGTGTCGAGAAAATACATAGCAAAAATAAATAATGAAGAAGACCATAATATCTATTTGACTTCACATACTCTTCACTCTACAGAGCAAGGGTATTCATCTTCAGAAGAAGGGGGATATGAATATGATGTTGATCATCAGAAATATAACGTTCACATGTTAGAACAACAAGTGTTTTCTAATTATGAAGAAAGTGATGATGAACAAGGTCCTCCTACTATAGCATATCAGACTAATAGGGGAAATATGAGGAGACCAACTGAGGAAGAAATTAAAAGATTGACTATTGCAGCAGTTGAGTAGGCTAAAAGCAAGTATTGGCTGAGGAGTAGAACAATGAATGAGAATGAAAGTGTTCCAAGAGGAATATTCTTGAAAGATAAGAAGATGTCCAATGACATATCAAAAAAGACAAATGATGAGCACCTTGATAAAAAAGAATAGAAGTATGTCCCCAAAGAAGAAAAAAAAGAATTCCCCAAAGACAAACAAAAGATAGGTCAGACATCAAAAAGGGAGAAAGAGGAGAACAAAGGTGAACAGACAGAGCAAAAGAAGGTGATCAGAGCTGAAGGTGCATCTTTTTATTTCGTGCAAGCTTTATCCCAAGTAAAAATGTATGTCCCATTACTTGAAATGATGAAAATTAAAGAGTATAGGGAAAGTGCTATTCAATTAATGTCTGGTGAGAGGAATCAAAATGTAAATTTTGAACAAAATGAGAATCTTGGAATTGCTGATAAGAAAGGAAAGATAAAAGTTTCAAAAGTTGGCCTAAATGACGCATTGATGAATACACCACTAATTGATCCATTTTTTACTACCCTTCTCATAAATGGTAAATTGGTAAGAAATTGCATGATAGATTCAGGTGCTTCTATGAACATTATGCCAGTAGGGGTAATGAAACAACTTGGTATGTGGATAGATATTGAGGCTGGTAAGTGTTATGCCATGGATAGTAGGTATGTCCTAGTAGTGGGGATTATGAAAGCTGTAGAAGTAAAATTAGCAACCTACCTACAGGCAACCTATAATATTGATATAACTGTGATTGATACACCTCCTCAGTTTGGAATGCTTTTGTCAAGACAATGGACTGCACCAGTTGGGGGTAATGTGCAGTTTGATTTATCATATGACACAATACCAGTTAATGGTGAAGAAGTGAAATTGTATAGAGAACCAAGGATGAATCAGATTGTTGAATATGTTCCTCAGGAACAACTTAATTGCTTATGTGATGTGGATTTAGGGAGTTTTAGAGTAGAATTGTCTCAGCCAGAATTAGTGAATACTCATCCAATTGATAAGCTTGTCTCTAGAAATCAGCAGGGTGTGTGGAAAATGTACTTTGATGGGGCATGTAGTCAAGAAGGTAATGGAATTGGGATAGTTTTCATATCACCTGAAGGTACAACATTGAAATATTCATTTTTGTTGGCTTTTGAATGTACAAACAATGTGGTAGAGTATGAAGCCTTGTTGATTGGTTTGAACATGGCTGTCAAGCATAAGATTAAGTTGTTATCTGTCTTGGGAGATTTTGAGCTAGTTGTGTCACAAGTTAGATCAAAGTATGCTGCAAAGAAAAAGAGGCTGAAACAATATAGAAATGTTGTGTGGGATACAATGGAACTGTTTGATGCATTTTCAATTGATTGGATAGATAGATCTGAAAATTTGATGGCTGATTTTTTAGCTAATGTAGCCTTAAGGAAAGATGATATCACTTTGGCTGGAGTTTTTCAGGTTGAATTCAAAATAAGACCTGTTGTCCCTAACAACATATATAGCTAGAAAGTTTTTAATGATGATACTGACCTTTTGAAGTTTCTTCATTGTATAGATTAGTATGAGGCACAAGAGATTGATTTTAATGCTTTTGTGGAAAACGTGGATGGGAAACAGACTATATTTGGGAAGGAAGTTTTGCAGCTTAAAACTTACAAGATTCCCAAAGGGCTTGTGGAATTAGAGAGAGTGTGTGATGGGAGTGATCGTTATCTCATGAAGCAGACACCTGTTAAGAAAAAATATATTGAAGAAATAAATTTGGGAACTGAATTAGCACCAAAAAGGGTTTATATTGGAAATAAAATAAGCCCAACTATCAGGAGAATGTTGATTACATTGCTTAGAAAATACAAACATGTGTTTGCTTGGTCTTATGAGGATTTGAAGGCATATAGAGAAGATCTTTTTCAGCATGAAATTGCACTTAAACTAGACACAAAGCCATTCAGGAAAAAGCAGAGGCCTATCAACCCAACTCTGGAACCTAAAATGCAAGAGGAACTAGAAAAGCTCAGAGATGGAGATATCATTAAACCCATTAGGCATTCAACATGGGTCTCAAATTTGGTTCTAGTCAGGAAGAAAAATGGGGACATAAGACTGTGTGTAGATTTGAGAAATTTCAATGTTGCTTCATTAAAAGATAATTATCCTCTTCCAAACATGGAGGAAATATTGCAAAAAGTAATAGGATGTAAGCTATTGTCAATGATGGATGGATTTTTTGGATATAACTAGGTCAAAGTCAAAGAATCTGAGCAGTACAAGACAACATTCATTACACCATGGGGAACGTATGTCTATGTAAGAATGCCATTTGGTCTCACAAATGCAGGAGCTACCTTTCAAAGGGCCATGGATGTGGCATTTGCAGATCTAATCAATGCTATAATGGTGGTATATCAAGATGATCTCACTACTTATTCCAAAAAGGCAGAGAATCATGTGGGGGACTTGGAGAAGATCTTCATACAAGCCTTGGAATATGGTATTAGTCTTAATCCTAAAAAATGTCATTTTTTTGTCACAGAGGGTAAAATTTTGGGGCATATTGTGTCAAAAGATGGGATTAGGATAGATCCTGAAAGGGTGGATGCCATAGATAAAATTCCCATTCCCAAAACTATCAAAGCCATCCAATCATTTTTTGGCCCAATTAATTTTATTAGGAGGTTTGTGTCCAATTTTGCTGAGATTGTTAAACCTATATCTAAGATGTTGAAAAAAGGAGAAAAGTTGGATTGGACTGCTGAAGTTATGGATGCCTTCATATCTATAAAAAGAGCTATCAAAGAAACCCCTATCCTGAAGTCCCTTGATTTTACTAAACCATTTCAATTTTTTTCTTTTGCTTCATTTCACACCATAGTTGTTGTTATGTTACAAAAAAATGATGAAGGTCATGAGCAACTTGTTTCTTTTTTTCAAAAAGTCTTTGCAGGGGTCAGAATTGAAGTTTGATATTATGGAAAAATAGGCTTATGCACTGGTCAAAGCAGTAAAGGCTTTCAGACCTTACCTTGTTGGAGCTAAGGTAATTGCTTATGTCCCACGTGCAGCTGTGAAAGACATCGTGGTGAAAATAGAAGTGACAAGGAAGAGATGCAGATGGATTAATAAAATCCAAGAGTTCAATATGGAGATTTAGATTACCAAATTGGTAAGAGAACAGGGTCTGGCTAGGCTGATAGTAGAAACAAATATTGAAGCAAACCAAATCTGCAATGTAGAGGGTAAGGAAGAGGTCATAGAAAGTATTGAGCATACTCCATGGTATACAAATTTGATGTATTATCTGAAACACATGAAGTGCCCTGAAGGGATGAATAATAATCAAAGGAGAACTTTGAAATTGTAGGCTTCTAAGTATGTTTTTATAGAAGGGGACCTATTCTAGAAAAATGGGGATGGTATATTGTTGTTATGTTTAGATGAATGCCAGGCAAAATATGTCTTGAGAGAAATGCATGAAGGGGTATGTGGAGGCCATTATTCTGCTAAGAATACTGCACATAAAATTCTCAAGGCTGGTTATTATTGGCCTAGGGTATTCAATGATTCTTTTGCACGTATGAGGAAATGTGAGGCTTGTCAGAAATTTTCAGGGAAGTTGAAGTATCAAGGAGCATTGCCACTTAGACCCTTGCAGGTAGAAGCACCTTTCCACCAATGGGGAGTTGATTTCATTGGAGAAATATAGGAAAGATCAAGTGGAGGACATAGGTGGATACTAGTGGCCACAAATTATTTTACTAAGTGGGTGGAGGTTGTCCCAACTAAGCAAGCAACAAGCAAGGTGGTAGTGAATTTTTTGATGGAGAATGTTATAACTAGATTTTGCACCTTGGTCAGACTGAGCATAGATAATGGGATGTGTTTTAGATCTGATGAGTTTAGAGATTTTTGCAAAACATATGGCATTAATGTTTCTTATTCTTTCCCATATCATCCACAAGCCAATGGTTAGGTAGAGTCAAGTAATAAAAATCTTTTGAAGACAGTAAGGAGAATGCTTGACACAAATAAAAAGGCATGGGATTCAAAGTTAAGATTGGTTGTATGGGCAGATAGGATTACAGTGAAAAAGGAAACTGGAAAATATCCATTTGAATTGGTGTATGGGACACAAGCTAAGATGCCACTGCAAAATCTTTTGTCAGTCTATAACTTTATTCTGCAAGAAGACTTGGATATTTCTGATCCAATGGAGGAAAGAATCCACTATATTTCCACTGCAAAATATTTTTCCAGTCTATAATATTTTTCCATGTACAGTAGTGTAGGGTCACCTCCATTCTCCATCCTCCATTTTTCATTTCCCATCTCCCTCATCTTCCATTCTTCATTCTCCATCTGCCATTAATTTCATTTTTCATCCTTTTCTTGGTCTGCTCTCCTAGTTGCATTCTGGATTCTTGTAGTGATTTTCTAAACCACTCATCACCAACAGGAGCCACTATTAGAACCCAAAATTTCCACTAAAATTCTAAGTTCTTTGCCCATTTGAACCCATTCATTTTCTATCTTTTCCATTAAAAAATCATTTTTGCCACTCATATATAGCTTATACCCTTTACCGTTGCCTTAATATTCATTTTTACATCACTTACTACCTTACCAAAGCCTCCCACAATGGGCCCTCGGCATGGCAGTAGCAGTTAAAGGATCAAGAATGAAATGTTTACTGTGCCATCATGCGAAGTCAATTCATTAACCGCGGTGTCACGGTGGGCAATTAGTAACTGGTCAAGCAAGAAGACAGGAGGTCCACTACGGTACCACAGGTGGTCATCTCATAGACCGTGGTGATCGTGGTGGACGGTTAGTAATCAGTAGAGGAAGCGATCAAAGCGGCTACCACGGTACCGCTGGCAGTCAAGCCAGTGGCCGCAGTAATGTGGTGATCAGGGTCAGCGATGGTGAGGGAGAAGTTATGGTGGATCATCGTGGTACCGTTGGCAGTCAAAGTGGTGACCGTAGTGGTGCGGTGGAAAACAAAGATGACAGTTAATGCTATTACCCTAATACCACCGACAATTAGGAAGTAGGCCATGGTTGGGCGATAAGGTGAGTGATAGCCATGAGGAACAGTCACCACTATACCGTGAGTGAACAGGATGAAGTGTGTGGTTGTGCGGTAGGAGGAGAAAGGACTGTAATGGTTAAGACCGCCATACCATAGCCGATCAACAGGTTGACCGCGGTAGAGCGGTAAGAATAATAAAAGCTACAGAGGCTGTAAATGTAAAAAGTGATAAATGTAAAGTAAGAAAAATCAAGGCGAGACTATAGTCTTAAATATTTGATTTGCTGATAAGGCAATTAATCAAATATTTCATGTCTGCCAAAGAATTCAAATGGTTGTGGCAGGTAAAATGAAGAGTCGTGACTATTGAAATGTATGGTATAGATATTTGCAAAAAATTAGTCACAGGGGTTCGAGAATAGAGATATTTTTTCCAAAACAATAACAAAACTGGGATGTAAATGGTGAACAGTCCTTCTTGAAACAGGGTGTAATGGAGAAAATATATATACACTGGTGAAATCTTTTATGAGTTCGGTTGTTGAGATGATATAATTTTTGAATTTCCTATCTGGTTGTCTCCAATTAGAAATTTTTAAATCATTTAAATCAAGATAACAAGTATATTTCTGATTTATCACAGTGCATTTTTTCACTTTGTGTGGTTTGATTAATAGGTGTCTGCAAAGTCAGAGCTAAATTCTTATAAGAAAGTCACGGTGAATTTAGCTTTTTTGTTGGATGATTAAAGAAGAACCTGGTAGGAAAACATTCAAGCATAATTTGTGCAAGCCATAAATTCAGTGAAATAATATGCCAGTCATAAAATTTCATACTTTAAATATGCCTAACAACTTGAATTAAGTCGGAGAGGGAAACACCTTGAATTCTTGTTATTTTTTACTCCATTTCCTAATAGATAGAAGGAATTTATCTACCATATCCGAGAGGATAGAATTCATAGTAAAATATTGATTTAAAACTTTTCTTTTGTGTAGTAGTTGTAGTTATAGTCATTTTGTCTATCCACTTCCAATTGCCATTGTGGGTAGATTGTTTAGCAGGAAATGTGTTTCAAATCTGCATTTTTCACATAGGTTCACCCACCTAGGTCTAGCAGAACCTAAAGAGCAGAAGGTTCAATTGTGTAATTGCCCTTGTGCACTGGCCAAAAGTGTTGTAAGAACTTGGCAAACTCTTCTAGTTAAAACCTATATTGTTTAGAACCAACACCTACCACTCTACAAGCACAATAGACATGGTGTTCATTTATCTCTTAATTAAACTAGGTTCCTAATTTAATCAAAAGAAACCACAACTTCAACCCCTACAAAAGAAAACTTATTAGTTTTAGATTATTTGTCTTTGACAAAGTTCTTAAAGTTTCAACAAAGTCTCTGATAGCATTTAAAATACCTAAAAAATAAAAAACATTGACTAATTCTCATAATTTTGAACTTCTACAAAATAAACCAGATGTGCCATAATAGAGACTCAATGTACTAGGAGATCACATAGATGCACTAAATAAACTATTGCATGCACTAGAAAATATACTAAATGCACAAAAAGACCCCATGTATGCACCAAAATAGGGTTTGGATGCGCCAGAGGATGTTTCGTATGCGCTAAAAGAACTCATAGTCATGCTAAAAGATTTCACGTCAAAACTTGTAAACACACTTTCTAGAAAATGTTAAAAATAGGAGTCAGGCCCCATGGCGGGCGCTAATTTATGTGTGTTGTGAATAGTGTAAATGAATAATTAAAACACATAATCAATGAACTGTATTATATTAGAGAATTGAAATAACAAATCTAAATGAATTGAAACACACTAAACTCCCTAAAATCATTCCATTGTTTGCTATCTTTAGGGATTCATTAAATCATTTTGGCTCTTAGATTTTGTGTATGCACTATGATAGTTAGAATGACAACCTAAAATAATGGAATGTTGAAAGATGCAAGAAATCTATCCCTACATGGAGATAAACTCTGTGATTTATGCCATGATGTTATGATAAAGATTTTTCTGTGATAGAAATGAAGATTATGCTATGGTGCAAATTTTGTGATATAACTATTGTAAGGACATCTATTATGCTAATTAAAGTGCATCTACTAAACTAAGCCATGATTCAAAACTAATATGATACCCCAATTATAAATGCTAAATGCTTTAAACTCTAAATGCTCTAAGTGCTTCTATGTAATTTTTGCAGAGTAAGTTTTCTCAAAGATGGGATATCAAATGTTGGAGAATGATGTTGTATTTATAAGATTTCCAAGGCATATTGTGATGTGGCAAGATTTCAGGTGGAGATATGAAGGGTGGGGGATGAAAAAGTTAGAGGGAATCATGGAGAGTGTTCCCTTTAATAGAACACTTTGCCAAGTGTTGAAGAGAATAGATGAGATGGAGAAGCCAAGTGTCCAAAGTTTGTTTGAAAATTGGTTGAGGATAATTCCATTTAAAAATTATAGTTATTTAAATTCATGAGACACTTGATGATGTGGATGATGAGGTGGAAGGAGGTTAGAGAGTTATGTAGAAATGTGACAAAATTGAATTTAGAAATTCAAATTTAATGAGAGGGAATTGATCAAATAAAACAAATTACTTAGATTTGTTTACTTAATTAAATCAAGAAGAAAATGATTTTAGAAAGAATTTAAGAAAGTGAACTATATAAATAAAATTTTCAATTTATTTATAAGTAGAAAAACTAAAAGGGTTTATTAATTAAATAGCTTGTATGTAATTAATCAATTATTTTGACCAATTTTTGATATATACACCTAGGATTTAGGGAGACCTACATCATGGATCTGGTTCAAGAGTTTGGATGGCCAATAGGTGTCAATTTCTTGGTATGTACCTTCTCACTTCTCATTTTCATCTCATCACATTCTCATATTTTGTGTATAAAGTTCCTTGAGTCAATATCAAAGTTTTGATGATTTCAGAGTATTTGCATTGTTTTCCTCACACTTGACTATTCAAGAAGCTTGCACTTGACATAAACCCTTGCCCTTACTTTAGATCCTTGATTTTGACCTAGATTTTTGCCTCTATTTTATTCTTTTGATGTAAATATTCACTTTTGCATGTTGTTTAGACTGGTTCCTTCCATCTACTTTAGATCCTCACACTTGCTTCAGATCCTTGCATTTGATATTCTCACCCTTGACTTAAAACCTCACCCTTGATTTAAACCCACACCTTTTCTCTTGTTTCTTTGCATTTGCTAAATATTGCTAGCTTTTACCTATTTGGAACCCTAAGTTTTTTTTTCCATCATTTTGACATGTTCAGAGTAAAACCCTAAAATCATGGGTTAAAATGATTGCAGGTGGTCCTTAAACAACTACAGTCAAGGGAGAGATGACCTCAAGATCTATTCGATCCAATTTCTCATTTTGGTCTTTTGGAGTGAGATTTTATAGATGTGATCAGGCTTTATCATATCTAATACATGCCTCCCATCCAAACTCATACTAAGACGATGATCACACTTGTGGAGTGGTGGCATTCAAAGACGTCTTCATTTTATTTACCCATAAGAGAGGCAACCATTACACTTGAGGATGTGTGGAGGATTCTCTACATTCCTATCCATGGTGAGGTCATGACATACCATGTTCAATAGGGTACCCATGCCATGTGACATGTGTTGGGTGTCAGAACTTTGGAGGTGCAACAGTCTGAGATTGATTTATTTGATTTCATTGGCAATGCATACCCTATTTCCCTTGTTCTTTGTGGATTGGTTTTGAGACTAGTTGTTCATGATAGGAGAGGTCATCAATTCCCTGTTGGATAGGGCATATGCATTGAGGGTATGTTTGAGCATGGGATTAGATATGCATGGGGTTCATGTCTTCTCACCCATTTCTATAGAGATATGCATGAGGTTGTGTATCGGGGTGAGAAATCCATTTTTGTAGGTGTATTGATTTTGAAGATATGGGCCTGGGAGCACATTGTTGTTGCTCATCCTGATGGGATACAAGATCATACTCCTGATGATCTATACTCATATCCTTATGGAAACTTCTTACACTACACCTTGCCTAGGGATCTACCGTATTGGCGCTATATTTTTTATGACATGACAGGTTTTATTTGGAGACCCTATATGGACTATGAGGTTTGGCCGGAGGATCCAAAGCATCTCGTTTACTATCGATAGACTAGATGGTTGATTGGTCATTCCCATTATCTTCTAGAGCATTACTTACTAGATAGATTATTTCATTAGTTTGGAGAGAGACAGGGTCAATTTCCTGATACTTATGAGGCTCGTTTCAATTGGACCACTAGGGAGGTGCATGTATGGGGTCACCAAGTAGACAAAGATGCTGATTTTTTTGCATTCACAACACTTTCCCCAATTGGATGGGGTTGGCCAATGGGTTTAGAAAATCCAAGAAGCACACTTAATTTTGATCAGTGGTGGGCATGACGTAGGCCTTTGAGATTCATAGATCTTGGGGGTGACCCTGCATTAGCTAGAGCAAGTATTACAGGTCATCACAGGGAGCAAAAACACATTGAGGTTCTTGCAAAGAAGCTAGATAGGAACCAACATGGTGGGGAAAAAGGTCATCAGGCGCAGGGTGATCAAATTCCTTAGGTGCATGGACAAATTCTAGGTCCTCCTCCCCCACTTGGAGATGGAGGTGTTCAGTTGGCTACAGAGATAGTGTAGCGATAGGCTGCAAAGGCATAACTTGCCATAGTGAGAGCAGAGAGGGATAGCCTGAAGGCAGATTGAGCTAGTGAGAGTGGGTGATGACATGCTATAGAGGCTCAGTTATAGGTGATTATGACACAAATATAATCTCAAAGTAGAGTGTGATACACTTTGTGTGGAGCAATATCAGTGGTTACAAAGGGCTACATACTATCAGACTCTCTATGATGCCTTTGTTCCTAGAGTGTAGCAGTGACCACAATTTAGAGAGCGAGTGCTATGGGTGATGGTGGTGGTGAGGTAGGTGATTATTCTATTACACAGCCATATCCATATGGTGGTCCACAACTTGGTCTATAGTTTTCTCTCCTTCCTATTGAGAAGTTTAGTTTTTGTACTTGTAGACACTAAAAAATGTCTAGAATAATATAATGCACTCGAAATAGATACTAACATCATTTCCTCTTTAAACCCATCATCTTTTCGCTTAATTGGTCAAATTTTCCTAGCTATTTAATTAATTATGTCATTATCATCTATTAATCTAATTTATGAAATTAGGTTAATTCACCAACCTTTCACACTGACATTTCATATAATTAAATTAAATAAATCAACATATTTAATTTAATTCCTTAAGTCTTCTAATTTAATTAAATAACCCTAAGTTATTTAATTAAATGCCATTTCATCTCTCCCCCATTCATTAAAGCATTTAATTTAATGAAAACCACTGTAATTCCTCCAAATCCCCTAATTGTGTGATCAAACCTTGTTTAATTAACAATTAATCTAATTTTCCTCCAAAAGGGGAATATTCCTTATTTCCATTTTTTGCACAATTAAAACTTTCTTTTAATTTGAAAAATACCTTTTCCTCATCCATGAGAATATTCCAAAAGGAATATTCTCTCTCCTCTAATCAGCTAAGAAAGGGATATTATCACTTGGCTTCAAATGCAAGTTATCTTTTAACCTCTTGAGCAAGTCACCTTATGACCTATGTGTGTAGGTCAAAAGTGTGTTTATTTGAACCAAATGTGAGCCCTTGATTAAT